>OY288249.1:38668661-38988661 GCA_958450325.1 Agrostemma githago
TAAGTCAATACATAAGCCAGAAAATAAAAATGGCTACAAAATAAAATCCATAAAAAGGGTTTTTAACAATCCATAATACAGTGATCTTAAAACAAGTAGGATCCATAACTGCTCGCTAGCCCACCCGAAGGGAAACACATACACCTGCCATGTTAAAACATAACAACCACAATCAGTGGGGAGCAACGTCAACATTCTCCCAGCCGCATAACAAGATTTTAAAACTGTAATTACTATTATAGGAAAAATAGTAAAAACGGAAAACAGTAAAACATTATAATGAAAATAAGTTTTCAGTGAAAAACTTCACGTATCGAAACAATATAATAAAAATGAGTTTTCCGGAGAAAACGTAAAACATTTGCCAACCTGCAAATCAAAATTATATCGATAATAATAAAAATATTCAAAATGGCGTTATGGATAGGAGTAGTGATGAATGCTAGACTTTCACTAGGAGAATACTAAAAACTAGCTTCGAGAACTTAGTTCAAACAAATCAAACTTCGGTCTCAAACTAGGCTACTCAACCATAATAGAGCGGCGACTTATAAATGCGTGGTCCTAGTTTAAGATAATGCACATCCCTCCTGGGGTTACCTGTCACCCAGTTCAACTTATGACGGCGACTTACTGCGAGGCCTAAGCTTAAGGTCAAAATGTACAAAACTCCCGGGATACCTGTCACCCGGTTCAACAACCAATGTACCGATTCCTGATACACTAACATTATAGTTGATGGCAAAACCGTAAACCCTAGAATATATTACTCTAACCTCATACTTGTCCTTATTCCATAACTCCAAAACAAAGCCATTATCGATATTCAAAAGATATAAACATTATAAATAATATGGAGAGAAAAGGAGTAACCATTATATTCTAAAAGAGAAAACTTTCTATTTTTAGAAACTTTACAAAAATAGAATCATATAAAAATAGCGAAAATATTAGTTTATACTAATTCAACATTTTAGTAAACGATATAGATTTATAAAACTAATACTTTCGGCCTTAACGATATTAATTTCTAAAAAGAGAACAATTGGGTTTATGAAATTATTAAAATATCGTACAAGTGTTATGAAATGATTAAAAATGCCTTAAGCATTTTAATACTACTAATCAGGGTGTTTTCAAAAGTTATAAAGCTAAAATTCCCTAATTATTATTAGTTTCGTCAATAAAATTATAAATAGGATTTTACGGCAAATATCAAATTAAATATTTGAAAATCTTTATTTAATTAAACCAACAAATATATTTAGAGTATGTTAAGGGATGATTTAAATCTTAAAGTTTCAGATTTAAATATTTTCAAAATAGCTGGAAAAATAAATCTTTTAGGTAAGACGAAGCATTTTAACGATAAATCGTAATTTGTCCAAAAATAAACACTTATTAATTAAGGACTTTAATAAATAGTACAAAAATTACGTAAAATAGCTAAAATATATTTATGGACATTCTTTCTAGAAAAGAAAATTTTCCAGAATACTTAGACTCGGTTTTTAAAGGGTTTTCTCGTTAATCGTCTAATTGCGACAATAACGATTAATAAAAATAGTAATTACAAAACGATTTAAGTATTAATGTCCAAAAATTATTATTAAAATTAAAAATCATTATTTTCCAGAATATACTAATTTTCCAGATTTTCCAAAGTTCCAGATTTACCAAATTCCAATAAAACCGTCATTTTAAACCCGTTTTCACAATTAACGATTCCATTAATAAAACTTATCATCCTAACATTTTATTAAAGCACTAAAAATCATAAAATTACATTTTATTATGAAATCAACAAAATCATTTTTTTTTCCAGATTTAATCAAAGGACCAGAAATCGAGAATTTAAACGACAAATGCGGTTTTAACGATAAACGATGATTTAAAGTGATTAATTAATTCATCCACTTAACAATTCCAAAAAATTATGAAAACAATAAGAAAGTTCTATTTTACCAAAAAGTTTCACGACGTCAAAAATCAGATTAAAATAAAATGTGTAAGTACTAGAACTAAAAATCAGTTTTAATCGTTGTTGTCCGATAACGGTAATAATTCAATAATCGATATCAAAAATATCAGAAAAATACCAAATTATTAAAAATCATCAAAAATCTCATTTTTACAGAATAAAATCATATATTACAAGTTTAGGCCAAATATTACGATTTTACAAATTAATATGACGATTTAATCGTTAATCTCGTAAAAGCGATAAAAATTACCGAAACATGCAAATTTTCAACTTTTAAAAAATTTCCAGATTATATGACATACATATATTGTCAAAAATAAAATATAAAAATATACATGCAATTACACAAATAAAATCATGAAATACCGAGTAACATCGACGTTACCTCTAATCCAAATCCGAAATCGATAATATATTCGTCGGCCTCGGGATCGTCCACAAATCCTTAATACACGAAAATCGTGGCAGAAAAATACGATGAGAAAAACAAAGAAAATCAAGGAGAATAACGATCGAAAACAACATCGATTATTACCTTAACGGAAGGATCGCAACGACGATTAATTTGACGATAAAAACGAGACAATTATGACTCGAATTGGAGCAAGAATCAGCGTAGGACTGCTGGAGGATGTCACGTTTTTTGAGGAAATTGAAAGAGTATTTTTTTGTTTATGAGAGAAATGAATGTAAGAAAGAAATGGATGATTTCTAAGCATAAATGATGATAAATTTTGATGAAAACTATGTAGAAATATACCAAATGACCAGCCAAAATAGTGATAGGTGGGAGAATGAAAGGTTGATCATAATGCATGGAATAATTGGAAGAAAAATAATCTTACGTTTACGGTTTAACGTGACAAAATGAAACGTATAAATAATACGTAGTAAAATTTGTGACCAGAAGCTTAGTCGGTCCAAAATGTGAGGAAAAGGTCTCAAATAATTTATAAGTTGATAAAAAGTATAATCGTAAAATATTTAAAGGCATTTCAAGGTAATTCGAGTAAACCTCGCGTAAGAAAATAATTATTCGCGAAACTTCGTATTAAAATCATAAATGGCTACTCTTTAGTAAACAAAAATATTTCTTAGTTTAAAATATTATACAAATGTATTTAAACTTTTTTTAGGAAGAGGAATAACTTAAATCCGAGCTTAAAAACGTTAATTCGTAGAGAAATAGAATTCCTCGCGGAAAATAAATAGTTTACGAGGAAAATCAAATAAATGGATTTAAAAGAATTAAAAATCTTTTTCAAATATAAATAAATATCATTAAACTCAACAATGAAAATAGAGCTTAGTAAAATGATGAAATGCAAGGCCGAAATATGACAGAGTTATGACAGAGTCATAACGGTAAAGACAAAAACGCTAGGAAAAATAGCGGGTGTTACATAAGAAGTATAATAAACCCAAAATATATAAATAATCTCCACGGAAAGAATAAATAATCTTCACGGACAAGAATAAATAATCTTCATGGACAAGAATAAAGCACCCCAAACGTGATGCCTCCTTTGGTATCCACACGGTACAGAACTGCGACGTATATGCTAGTATAAAGGTACGTGAGACCGTCTCACAACTTCTCTCTATATCTCTCTTATAACTCTTTATAAGACGAATATATATATATATATATATATATATATATATATATATATATATATATATATATTATGAGTATACTCCTTTTAATATCTTGGTTCATCATATGAACCTCCTTATATAGGAGATGAGAAGGTAGAATTTGGTTATTTCCATAACTCTAATTACCATAATTAGATTACTAGTGTAGATCCCGCGCATTAATGTGCGATACATTTAAGATTTCATATTTAGTTACTGCATCACTTATTTAGTATTCCGTGTCTAATTGACAACATATTAACTTTTTACATTTTTAAGTTTTACCTTTGATTTGAGAAAATAATTTAAAGTTCCAAAGATAATCAAGATAATCGAGTAATCTCATCAAATGTATACTTAAATAAATATTCTCCCGAGTTCCTATTTTTGTCCAATTTTCCTTTTTGAGCTAAGTTTGATATTTGTTCCACTTTCTTTTTAGGTAATCGATATGTGGTTCACAATTACTCTCTCATTTCTTTATTTTTTTTTCTTCTTTTTTGAGCCACTCGTTTCTCCTTCCTAATTTTCATCCTAAAATCAAATGGGACAATAATAGGAACTCGGAGGGAGTATATTTTTTTGTTACAAAGCTAATGATAATATTTTATAATTTTTAACTTATTAATTAATTAAAAGTTTAGTTTCTTATCATGAAACAAAGCGTCTCGAATAAAAATGTTTTATATATATATATATTATTCAGATTAGTTAGAACTTTTTTTCAAGAAATTAGAAGATAACATAATACTACAAATATTATCAGATTAAAAAATATATATTAAAATAAAAAATTGAAAGTATTTTATACTCTGTATATTTTTTCATCATCAAATATTTTATAGTATTTGTTTACGTCAATATATGATCTCGATAGTTTGTAACATTTATATTTAGTTTAAAAAAATGTCTCATAAATGTCTATTTTTTAATAGCCCATACATAATAATATTATTATTTATTGTCTTATTGAAGAATTGTTTTCTAATTTTACATCAATATTTATTTTGTCTTGAATTTAGATATTATAATTATTTGAGTTTAATGTTTTATTTGTGTAGACACCCGCATTTTGACTGCCAGGTGTCTATGGCAGTTTCCAAAAAAACACCCGATGATGATCGGACGCTAACGTGCTTCTATGCGCTCGGATACGGGCTCAAATCCATTAATCGCTGGCTAACACACTTACAGAGTACAAATCTCACAAACTCAACCTCGAATCCAGGCCCAGCGGACCGTTCCGAGCCAAACAAGACTAATTTGGGCCAAAACCGACACCAGAATTAAAACCGACTTTTTGCGATTGGGTCAACCCTGGTCAAGGTCGTTTCCGAGACATACAAAACAACCATTCACAACATCAAAAGTCCAACTCAAGAAGCAAAACCAACAGTCCATCTTCAGACGGGCCATCAGGTCAAGTCCGTCAAGGCAAAACCCTAGACACCAAAGTGCATGACCACGCCTATATAAACACCCCCATGCAACACACTTTCACACATTGAAAAAAACCCTAGAGCAACCCTACACACACATACAACATCTATTACAAATCCTAATCAAACCCTAGCAATTCTAGACTAGCAAAAAAACTCTAAATCTAGTTTTAGGAATCAATCCCGAGCCACCATAACTTAACCTTCATAAAACCTCGAAGACTCTTGTGTTAAAGCCACGGTTACGAGTTCGATCCGAGACAAGAACATGTAGGTTGAGGGTGTCAAAACCCCGTTCTCTCCTTCTTCTCTTCCTCTCGTCATCTTCTTCGCTTTTTCTTACTTTTTTTTTTTATTTTTTTTTCCTTTATTGCATCATAATATCGATAATACTAATACAAAACATTAAAATACTTATCGATTTGTGTCGAATAAGAGGGGTATCGGAATAAGGAAACACGAATATACAAGTGTATTGCACACAGCGTTGACGGTCGCTTGTTCCAATACCCCGATTATTTGATTATTGAGATAAGTTAACTTAAACAATATTTTTTTTATTTCGTTTGCATCATTATCATTAGTCGTATATTTACATTATTTTTCAAAAACAAGCATTATATTTAATAAGGGTCGAAACCCGTTGATGCGGATCCGACATCAAACAATTCGCAAGAATTAATTATGATGTCGGGATGCGGAGGGAATCAAGTCGAGTTTTTTTAATTAAAGTATCGATCTATTAGATTCGATACCAATTCCATAATTGGATGTCGAATCTAATGATTTAGTCAAATAAATTAATTAACACGATTTTCGTTGATGCTAATATAGATGTCCTCTAATTCAATTTAATTAATCACGACATTAATAAACGCGGAGAAAATTTATATCGTGCTAGTTAATTTAAAACGACTTATATTATTTTCTTTATTTTTTCACTCTAGTATTCCATATCGATTCCATAATCGGATATGGGATATAACGAGCATCAAAATCAAAATCGAGTATAAATTATTCCAAGTATTTAATATCGATTTCATAATCGAATATTGAATACGACGAATATCGAAAATATTAAGTCGAGTGCAAATTACGCAATATTTGTACGCGATTTAATAAAATCATCAATTTTCCGAAGAAAACAATTTCGCTCTTTTTTTATTATTATTCTTCGAACATCATTTTTTTAGACAAAACATTTTTTTTTAGATCTCGATATATTTTTCCTTGACCTCGGTCAACACGTGTTAATCCATCACGTGACCTACTATTCTTTCCAAAATCATGCATTCATCACATCTATATCTTTATTCAATTTATTACTCGTTACATCGTTACTAACGGTTTGATTGTTTCTTTTGTCGATTTTTGTCGTTTATTTTATTTTACTAAAATGAACCCACATGCTAAAATTCCACTTTGACGTAGAATTAATTGCATTAAATCGACATAGAAACCCTTTTCAATTCCATTCACATGTTTAGGGAAAATAATCTTTGCATATCTTTTTCCCGTTCAATTAACGCGCGTATTGGAAAGTCATTCGAATTCTTAGTAGAGGCCGCTAATGTGCGGGCGGGGTTGGGTGTCCTTTGTGGGCTTCCCAACACGTACCCTCACCCCTTACTCAGAACCTCGGTTTCCGGATGCCCGAAACCGTTGGCGCACGAGAGTCATTCAATACACAATATCCGATAATGTCGGTATTGGTATCAAATGCAAAGGGACGAGCCCAATAAACTCTGACATCGGAAATGGGCCGTATTTTGTATACGGACCACTACGACATAGAGTGGGCTCGAATGGTTCCGAATAACCACAAAATTCGGTGGCGACTCCACATAGACCTAAATTTCAATTCGATCCGTTTCATATGGAGATTCATTCGCCTACCCAAACCTGCGCGTGGCCGCGTCGGGGTGGACCTATGTCATGTCCACAATTTGGCGACTCCGCTGGGGATTAACTGATGCGTGACTTACCATCGGCATCCTCAGGGTGAGACTCGAATAGAAATCGTTTGACAAATACAATGCGCGTGTTAGTTCTACGGTTCATGCATAACCCATGTTTTCCCGGGCCGGTACTGGTGACCGACGTCCCACTATACCATTGATGTACTCCAACATGGATATGTCAAAAGGTGTCCATAGTCGATTCTAGTGGGTTTCGCGGCATGTTCTAAGCTCAATTCGACTTAGAGAGTCCGTCCCGATCAACGTCTAGACTATGTACACTGGTATAGACCCTTTCAGACCGACCGAGACTTAGTGTAGAGCATACATAGCGTCGTTATAATGCTTGTGTGACTACGTGCTACTTGGTTTCCGAGTCATTTTTCAAAAATGTCAACTTTTCAAAAATTACATCCTCCTTTTCAAGATATTCGATTTTCAAAACCCGGGACATACCGAATTTAGGACTTATGATTTTACTCAAAATAGCCTATTTTTTAGCCGGTATGCTGCCCAAATCAAAACTCGAACTTTCAAAACTCGTGGCCCAATGACTTTTCGTCCTCTTTTTTCGGAAATTTGGGCCATTCACCGAGTCCACTCGGTCCTTTTTCAAAAATCATCAATTTTCAAAACCTTCCACTTCTAGAACTTCCCGTATTTAGCAGTGTCGGGTCGAGTCTTAAGTTGTCAAGGTCTTTAGCGTCGAAACTCCGTCGATCTTACATCACGAGTTTCTTCCCTATCCCAGTCCGCCTTATTAGACTAAGGCAAGGCCTACCTACGTAGGACATACTCCTACAAAGAAAGGCCCGTCTACACACTCGAGTCTAAAAGTTTGGGGATGTCTCACGTGAACCTTCCTTCGGACGGGACTCGGCCCACATAGCCAAATCCTAAGGAAGGCCCACCTTTCGCAAGTCACCCGTCTAGGTGTCTTTTCCGAGTCAACCTTTTACAAGGCATAGCCCTATAACAAAAGGTTCACGGTCCTTACGTCTAAGGGTCACTCGTCCCACACTCGAGTCTTAACAAAATCTTCAATCCCACTCGGGGATTACCCCTTAGCAGGGCGATCAATCACGGTTGCTCTAAGGGTCATGTCTTACACGTGTCTCACATAACCCACTTTCGAGTCACTCAGATGCCACACCATCTGAGTCCCTAGCCTCACTTGGGGGCTATTCTCCGACGGAATGACTAATCACAGTCACTCCGAGAATCGTACCCTACACATTTGTCTTAGGGGAGTATAACCCGAGTTAAACTGAGGTCGTCCCTCCTCTTACACTATTTCCCATGCCTTGGTGAGTTTGAGTTCCGAAGCAACCTCTCTGATTACGTGGTGCTCTTACAGACAGGCCACCCGCAACCCGATATCAACGCAAGATGGAAGAATTGAAAGATGCCCTAACCAAAATCGAGACTCAACTGACCTCCATCCTTGCTAACCAAGCAACTTTGGACACTCGCCTGAGCACTGTAGAGAAGACGGTCCCAGTTGAAGGAGCTGAGTCCACTGGGCCCATGGCCGAATTGGTCTGTGTTGTTCGCAGGCTCGAGGAGCAAGTTCACTTATCAACAAGCAACTCAATCCACTCCGAAAATGCTCGCATTTATTCACCTTTGAGTAACGAGCTACCGGTCAACCTCAACTTGACGGGAATTCCTATGTTTGAGGGTACCGAAGAGCCGGTCCATCATATCCGGGCCTTCAAAGACTTCATGGCAGTCAAAGGGGTAAAGTCCACCATGTTTAAGCACTTATTCCCTTCCTCCCTCCAGAAGCACCCCAAAGCCTGGTACTACAGGCTCGATTCCAAGAAATACCCGACTTGGGATGATGTGGCAACAGAGTTCGCTCGGAACTACGCCGATAATATCGAGATCCAGACTACAATGCGTACTCTGGAAGTCATCGCCCAAGAGCCCAAAGAAGGGTTCACTAAATATCTTCAAAGATGGAGGGCCGAGAGTGTAAAGTTGGTAAACAAGCCCAACGAGAAGACGCTAGTGGAGGCCTTCGTCAACAACCTCCTGCCTTCTTACCGCGTCCATCTTAGGTATGCCGGCATTTCAAACTTTGCCGTACTTACCGAAATGGGCATTGGGATTGAAGACGATCTTCGACATAATGAAGATCTGGGTGAAGTTGATACTAAAGGCTATACTGGACATCAACTCGAGTCCTTAGAAGCCGACGACTAATGACAACATTATCCGAGAGTCCGGATCCGATTTGAGTCCGAGTCTGAGTCCGAGTCTAGGATGTACTATTCCCTTCAAAGTCGAAGTCAAAGTCAAAATCAGAGTCAGAGTCAGTTGTATTCTGTCCTCTTTTTCAAAATTCAATAAAATCAGCTTTCAATATTCTTTCTCATATATATTCCTTATGTGTTTCCGAGAACATGATGAACACCATCATACACTGTGAGCACACGCACGTGACTATTATGGGCACATCTATAATGACTGCAGGAAACCGAGCCCGTGTTTTCTTTTTTTACCTATTCCGTGTCTGGTATAGAAAAACCACATAACTACCCGTAGCAGGAGCGGTACCGAATCCTATGACAAATCTAGGTAATCTCCTAGTTTGGGTTCAAGACGGGAGGCAAGCCCATTTCCCACAATAAAATACCCCTCCAATAAGACTGACCAATTCCTACCTTAGGTGTTAGTCTGACCGACAAAAAAAAAACAAAAAAACACTGGAAAAAAAAAATCAAAAGTAAAAAAAAACAAAAGAAGGCCATCAAAAAAAGAAAGGGCCAAAACAAAAAGAAGACCATCAAAAAAAGAAAACTGGACACAAAAAAAAAAATCGAAAGTCCATGAGGAAAAAAAGCAAAAGGCCAAAAAAAAAGCAGGCCATCATCAAAAAGAAATTCAGAATACCCATGACCACGGTCAACGGTCAATTCAAGTGAAAGCCCCACGACCAGGGTACGGTCAAAATTATCAAAAACCCATGACCGGGGCTAAGAGGTCAATCATCAAAAAATTCAGAATACCCATGACCATGGTCAACGGTCAATTCAAGTGAAAGCCCCACGACCATGGTACGGTCAAAATTATCAAAACCCATGACCGCGGCTAAGAGGTCAATCAAAAAAATCAAATACCCATGACCGTGGTCAACGGTCAACTCAAGTGAAAATCCTTTGACCGTGGTACGGTCAAATTCAAAATTATCAATACCATCCGATAGGGGAGTAACAATCAAGCTGGTCAGCTAACACCACACTCAGCCTTTCCACATTACAACCCTCAAGACCTCCTCGAGACCTAGGCCAGAGACTGCCCGGAATTTTGAGGATTCAAGCTCCATAGGATACCCCTAAACATTAGGGCCAGACATGGAAACCAGATCCCGCATTATCAAACCAGCCCTCGAAGCCTTAGCTCCACAGAACCGAGCTCCAGATTTCGAGTCATCAAAGCCATTTACTTCCTAGCACCACATTTCCAAAAACATCAAATTCCCCGAGAGCAGAACTCGTTAAAAATCCCGAGAACAAAACTCGTTAAAATTCCCCGAGAGCAGAACTCGTTAAAAATCCCGAGAACAAAACTCGTTAAAATTCCATCCAAACCAGTTACCAACTCCAAACACGGGAACTCAACTTGCAGTCGGCATAGAACATGCCCAAATAGTTCACACCACCTCTGGGGGCTACCCCGGAGAACGCTCGCAGTCACAGGATTAACATCTTAACAATTCTAGCCCTTTGATCAAGACATCATTGGGAATGCACCTAGCCTTCACCATCGCTCTGGCTAGTTACACACAAAGCCCTAATAAACTAGGCGCCATAATACATCTTCCAGTCCACTGAACTACGGCATGGTTTGATTTCACCACACGTGAATACGTAGGCAGCCTTTCAACAGAGGCACAACCACTCACATTGACACACATTCAAAAAGCGCCATCACTCCGGTCACGACACTCTCATGTTCTCAGTAGCTAGCTTTGTCGTCCTGGGGGCTTCTATTAGACAGAAGTTCTCCTTCCACTCACATAATCCAAATACTTCCAAAATCTAGCCTCCTTTCTATAGTGTGTCCTAGTACTCGGCTCAGTCGAAGACAAGAATCTGTCAGGACTCGAGTCAATACCCACTTTGGAAATGTACCCAAAAATCAGAAATCCAGAGGGGCACCAGACTAAAACAGTCTCATTACAGGCTACTGCAATTCCCCCCATAGCATATCTATCCCGTTTCGATGTGCGACCGTGTTGCCACTCGCCTAGGCTATGGGATAGCGCAACTTAAGAGTCTTGTTAGGCGGCCCACACCCCTACCGAGTCACGGTCCAACCCCTCGAGAGTCCAGTCGTGTCAGTCAACTCGTCCGGTCACGTCCAGAGTCGAGTCTGTCGGTAGGCCTCTCTCTTCAAATTCCACTTTGAAATTTGCAAATCTAGCCATTCGAAAAAAGATCCTTTTCGACAAGGTCAAATTTCGGTCTATTTAAACTGCAAATTACTTTCCTAATCATTGTTAGGAGTAAAAAATCTCAAATTTTCAAGATTTCAAAATTCAAGTTTTCAAAAAATCATTTTCCCCAGCGCGAGTCACTTTACTATCTACGTGTTGCATGCATTTTATGTGACTTATACAGGTACGACTCAAACAGGGACGTGCAACCCACTATACCTCCCCAGCGGAAGCCAACGGTGGTATCTAACGGGATGGGCCTACACACAAGCGCACCCAGGACTTACGCGACAAGTCCAATTCCCCACGGAGTTATCGGCTCAGGTATGACTTCTAACTTACGGCTGGCGAGCCCTTCACGCGAGTCTAATGGACTATAAACGACCCGACCGGAAGTCCGCCAGGTTTCAATCCTCGATTGGCCTGGTGGCTACTCTGACTTTCGCCTTGTCCAAGCCTCAGTCAGAGTGGGGGCTCTGTAGACACCCGCATTTTGACTGCCAGGTGTCTATGGCAGTTTCCAAAAAAACACCCGATGATGATCGGACGCTAACGTGCTTCTATGCGCTCGGATACGGGCTCAAATCCATTAATCGCTGGCTAACACACTTACAGAGTACAAATCTCACAAACTCAACCTCGAATCCAGGCCCAGCGGACCGTTCCGAGCCAAACAAGACTAATTTGGGCCAAAACCGACACCGGAATTAAAACCGACTTTTTGCGATTGGGTCAACCCTGGTCAAGGTCGTTTCCGAGACATACAAAACAACCATTCACAACATCAAAAGTCCAACTCAAGAAGCAAAACCAACAGTCCATCTTCAGACGGGCCATCAGGTCAAGTCCGTCAAGGCAAAACCCTAGACACCAAAGTGCATGACCACGCCTATATAAACACCCCCATGCAACACACTTTCACACATTGAAAAAAAACCCTAGAGCAACCCTACACACACATACAACATCTATTACAAACCCTAATCAAACCCTAGCAATTCTAGACTAGCAAAAAAACTCTAAACCTAGTTTTAGGAATCAATCCCGAGCCACCATAACTTAACCTCCATAAAACCTCGAAGACTCTTGTGTTAAAGCCACGGTTACGAGTTCGATCCGAGACAAGAACATGTAGGTTGAGGGTGTCAAAACCCCGTTCTCTCCTTCTTCTCTTCCTCTCGTCATCTTCTTCGCTTTTTCTTACTTTTTTATTTTTATTTTTTTTTTCCTTTATTGCATCATAATATCGATAATACTAATACAAAACATTAAAATACTTATCGATTTGTGTCGAATAAGAGGGGTATCGGAATAAGGAAACACGAATATACAAGTGTATTGCACACAGCGTTGACGGTCGCTTGTTCCAATACCCCGATTATTTGATTATTGAGATAAGTTAACTTAAACAATATTTTTTTTATTTCGTTTGCATCATTATCATTAGTCGTATATTTACATTATTTTTCAAAAACAAGCATTATATTTAATAAGGGTCGAAACCCGTTGATGCGGATCCCACATCAAACAATTCGCAAGAATTAATTATGATGTCGGGATGCGGAGGGAATCAAGTCGAGTTTTTTTAATTAAAGTATCGATCTATTAGATTCGATACCAATTCCATAATTGGATGTCGAATCTAATGATTTAGTCAAATAAATTAATTAACACGATTTTCGTTGATGCTAATATAAATGTCCTCTAATTCAATTGAATTAATCACGACATTAATAAACGCGGAGAAAATTTATATCGTGCTAGTTAATTTAAAACGACTTATATTATTTTCTTTATTTTTTCACTCTAGTATTCCATATCGATTCCATAATCGGATATGGGATATAACGAGCATCAAAATCAAAATCGAGTATAAATTATTCCAAGTATTTAATATCGATTTCATAATCGAATATTGAATACGACGAATATCGAAAATATTAAGTCGAGTGCAAATTACGCAATATTTGTACGCGATTTAATAAAATCATCAATTTTCCGAAGAAAAAAATTTCGCTCTTTTTTTATTATTATTCTTCGAACATCATTTTTTTAGACAAAACATTTTTTTTTAGATCTCGATATATTTTTCCTTGACCTCGGTCAACACGTGTTAATCCATCACGTGACCTACTATTCTTTCCAAAATCATGCATTCATCACATCTATATCTTTATTCAATTTATTACTCGTTACATCGTTACTAACGGTTTGATTGTTTCTTTTGTCGATTTTTGTCATTTATTTTATTTTACTAAAATGAACCCACATGCTAAAATTCCACTTTGACGTAGAATTAATTGCATTAAAACGACATAGAAACCCTTTTCAATTCCATTCACATGTTTAGGGAAAATAATCTTTGCATATCTTTTTCCCGTTCAATTAACGCGCGTATTGGAAAGTCATTCGAATTCTTAGTAGAGGCCGCTAATGTGCGGGCGGGGTTGGGTGTCCTTTGTGGGCTTCCCAACACGTACCCTCACCCCTTACTCAGAACCTCGGTTTCCGGATGCCCGAAACCGTTGGCGCACGAGAGTCATTCAATACACAATATCCGATAATGTCGGTATTGGTATCAAATGCAAAGGAACGAGCCCAATAAACTCTGACATCGGAAATGGGCCGTATTTTGTATACGGACCACTACGACATAGAGTGGGCTCGAATGGTTCCGAATAACCACAAAATTCGGTGGCGACTCCACATAGACCTAAATTTCAATTCGATCCGTTTCATATGGAGATTCATTCGCCTACCCAAACCTGCGCGTGGCCGCGTCGGGGTGGACCTATGTCATGTCCACAATTTGTTTCCTTATTTGAGTGATAGTGTTTGGAGGGCAATTTTTTAATGAGAATGTGACACCTCATCATCTCCTTTCCTCTTAGTGGTAAGAGGATTGGTATAACTCTAATTACCATAACCCGACAACGCAGCTGGGTCTGTATTACTACTAACCCGATATATTTAATATACCGATATATATTAATAATATCACGTACACATTGTGTGTGACCCAATGGGTCCACTTAAGACTACCAGACACGTAACTCATTTACATGTTAATCTGACATCGACCTCTAGCAAGACATATCTGATACATAGACTTAAGCAGGTTAATCCGTAGGACAGTGGACATAACTCCTTCATTATCAACTTAAATGATACTTCGTATGATTAAAAATAAAGTATGGTTAGTTATTGTTTGGACATGTGAGCAATATGAAGGCTTGAATGCATAAATTGGTGAGGGTAGAACGAGAAAGACCTAAACATAAATTAAAAAAGATCGAGAACCATATGAGGTTTCTTGGAATTGAACCAAGTATTATTTCTTACTTTTCTCGTCTCAATCATTTATGGAATATTTTAATCAAAGTAAATTAAGGACTGAGAAAAATTACGGAGTTACTCTTCGCAGTACACATTTTACTCGACGCAGTACTTTTTACCCATATTTTTTCCATTGCATGCCCTTATAAAAAAAAAACCTAATTTCATTCTTCTCCCACCCTTTCTACCCTAACCCTAAAAACCATTTTTTTGTCAATTATTATTGAAAAAACCTCCAAATCTAACCATACATTCATTAAATTTATCAAATTTAATAGATCATGGATACAATTTTGATTGAAAAACAGATATCAATTATTAATTATCATTAATTATTGAAATTGGGGTTTTTTGTTTCAAAGTTCAAAATAATTAATTTTTTTTGTTTATTGTTATATATCACTCATTATGATTATTGTTTTTTGTTTATCATTAATTATTGAAAGATTTTGATTGAAGAACAGGTATTAATCATTAGTTATCATTAATTATTGAAATTAGGGTTTTTTGTTTCAAAGTTTAGAATAATCGATTTTTTTTGTTTATTGTTATATATCATTAATTACAATTTTTGTTTTTTTGTTTATCCCTAATTATTGAAATTAGGGTTTTTGGTTTCAATTATCGATTTTCAACCATCAATTACCTTACGTACGACGTGTTCCTCTTTTTTGCGGAGTCTTTTTTATTTTGCTTTGGATGTCTCGCATGACTGTAAACATAAATTTAAAAGTTGTGGCTGAAATTTTTCTAGCAAACACTATACTTTCAATTTTTTTGGTTTAGAAACTGGATTTAATACTTTAATATTGGGTATTAAATTGGAAGTATGCAATCGAATAGTGTAGTACAATTATGAACTGGGTATATACTGCGTGAAAGTTGAAAAAAAAATTACTGCATCAAAATTGAAAAAAATACGTGTATTCCGTGATAAAAGAAACGTACTGCGTTGATAAATGAAAAAAAATACTTTATTCAAAGATTAAAGTAAATGTATTTCATGAAATTTTAAAATAAATGTACTGCAAAAAAATGTACTGCGTAAAAGTAAAAGAAATAAATGTATGAGAAGAGGGAAAGAAAAGAGAGGAAAAAAAAAGGATGAACTTGAGGGAGGTGAAATGAGAGGGGCAAAATCGAAAAAACGGTACTGCGTCGAGTAAAATGCGTACTGCGAAGAGCAACACCCAGATTATTATCTTTTTAATTTTTTTCATAATTATTATTACTACCGTTATTATTTTTTTATCTACTAAATTTTCTCCTTTCATTCGCAACCTTTATTTGTGCTCTTTTTCTTAACAAAATGCTCTAATTTAACTTTATTTTAAACTTTATTTTAACTTTATAATTATGTATTTTTGTATTACTTGCTGCATGTTTTTTTATCTTCCCATTTTAATACTATAATTATTTCTACAATATACCGACAAAATGCGAAGATAAAAAAACAAGAAGTATTATTATTTTCATTATCATACTTGATGGGGGTCGGTTGTCTACCACTGGCCGCCTGCCAGCCAGGCCCCGGGGCGACCAATCCCAGAAAGAGGAAAGGCCTGCTCAGCAGACTTTCCATCAACATCATTGAAACCCCCAAGTGAGTGGCCTTAAGCCCTTGACCGCCTGACCCAGCTTGGCCGCCTGCCAAGCAGGGCGAACCAGGTCTACTGCCTGCTTCCAGGACGCCCCCGTCCAAGCAGGACTAGAGGAGGACCGAGGACCCATCCGTCATTTTGCCTAAGGTAAGGGGAAATGAGTGGACCAGGTAAGTCCACGTGGCGCACAAGCATCCACTCATTTCCCTCTTCTTCTTTCTCTTTTCCTCTCTCTTGTGGGAAGGTATAAATACTTTCCCATTTCCCACATGAGAGGGGTTGGATTTTCTCTCTCTAGACTCTTACTCCTAAAAAACGCCACCTAGTTCCTCACGAGCTAGGTTCGTCAAGGCACTTCACGGACTGACTTAGGCATCGGAGAGGGTTTCCTCGGACAACCTCCGAGGCCCTGTGCGTTCATTGTGCAGGGAGCAGGCCAACTCCGCCGGGAAGGTCCGACCAAGGGAGTGAGAGGAAGGGGAGGCTGAAGGAAATCAAACGATCAACTGTTTACCATTAGTCCGATCATACAGCCCGGATCCAAGGCCGGGTGAATTGTTTCCGTGACCGGAACAATTTGGCGCCGTCTGTGGGGAACTTACGGTTGTGCTCACGAGTTACCCACTAAAATCAACCACTCATATTCACAAAACTAAAACAATCATGCCAGAAATCATTGATGCCAGTGCAGGAACGGGTCCGACGGTCCCACCGGTGGCCCCCCTGTATGGTATGCCGCAGTCGGAGAGGGTTCCTCCTACCACGATCTTAGGGGTAGGGGGAACCAGTCTCCTTGGCGGATCTAACACTGCTGTGACACCTGAGTTGGGGACACACCCAGGACACGCTCTTAACCTGACCCCAGCTCAGATGGCGCAGACAGCCGCGTTCTTCTCTGCGATGCTGAACCAGGAGTTCACTCCTGAGGACTTGGTAGGCAGGGTCGCATCGGCTCCTAGGCAACCATCCCCAATCAGCAGGGATGAAGCTGGGGGCACGAGGCGGACCGCCGCCAGAAATGCTCAGAGGAAAGCGAGAAGGACGGCTCAAGCGTATGCGCATGTGCAAAGGCGCATTACTACTGGCAATCCAGAGCCACCTGTCCAGCAGGCGTTGTCCATTCACACAACAGAATCAGCGTCTGGAGGGCAGGGAGGCTTATCCCGAGGATTACAGGAGCGAATGAGGCCTAGGGAGCCCATGTCAAAACGCTTGGGAGAGAAACCAGGCGGGGTTTTCTCCAGGCTAACACCGGCAGCCAGAGAGCAGTCAGCCCCCGGTTTATCCCAAAGCCTGCAATCAAGGCTCAATCGAGGGCAACCGCTCGAGTCAAAGTACCACCAGGGTGAGAGCTTCTGTCACTCTCAAAGGAAGAGACCCAGACAAGTCTCCCCTGAGACAGAAGATGAAGCGGCGAGCAGGCCGCCCCCAAGGCACCGCTCCCCCAGCACGAGGAAACCAGCCCATAAACAATGGGATACTCATGGTAACCAGTCTGGGGAAAGCAGGTCACGATTGGTGGGCAGGCCCACAAAAACCCCACTTCATCCTGAGGTGCAAGAGTACCCCATTCCAAAAATTAAAATGCCCACCATTAAGTTTGATGGGACAACAGACCCTGAAGACCACCTGGCAGCATTCGAGAGCCACATGGGCATGTATGACGTAGATGATGCCATCTGGTGCAAAGTTTTCCCAACCACCCTGGTAGGACTCGCACAAGGATGGTTCAGGGACCTCCGCCAGGGGTCAGTCAGATTCTTCATAGAGTTGGCCGAGATCTTCCTCGAACAATATGCTGGGAATAAGAGAAGACGCCTCACTCGTTTCGATCTTATGACCCTGAAGCAGAAAAAGGGCAAAAGTGTGAGGGAATATCTGAGAAGGTTTGATCTATCCTACCAGCAGGTCAGGGAGATCGATGATTCCACTGCCGCCTATGCCCTGACAATCTCCCTGCTTCCAGGGGAAATGAAAAACCAGATGATCAGGGCCCAGCCAGAAACCTTAGCCATGGCCAGGAAAATCGCTGAAGGGTTCATTCTGCAGGAGGAGTTCCACGGCCTGACGGATACCCCTGCAGGCCAAACAAGGCCTCAAGGGGGACCGCAGGGTGGACGGGGCAGAAGTGAGCCAGGCAAGCAAAGGGAAGAGGGAGACACTCCCAAGAAAGAGCGCTCGGTCTACCAGCCCAGGTTCGACAGTTACACTGCCCTGAACAAATCCAGGGCGGAGATCTTCGAACTGGAAAAAGAAACTGCTAAATGGAATCGCCCGAACAAGCCTCGCAGCCCGAAAGGAGACCCCAAGAAATTCTGCACTTTCCACGACTGCATAGGCCATACCACCGAGGAATGCCGTCACCTGAAGGACGAAATCGAGAAGTTAATCAGGAACGGGTGGTTAGCCAACTACGCAGCCAAGAATAAGTCTCAGAAAGAAATATCTGAAAAACCCGAGGGGTCAGTGCAGAACCGCATGGTGATCCATGTAATTTCAGGGGGCACTGAGGGCCAGCTCAGTCGAAGAGGCCAAAAAAGACAAATGCGTGAACTAAGAAACCAGATCTGCTATGCTGAAAAAGCAGGGAGTCCAAGGGGGGTGACCTTGAGCATCACCCCTGATGATGCAGGGCGCGTAGTATACCCGCACAGTGATCCTTTGGTGCTGTCCCTTGAGATCAGCAACCACATTGTGCGAAGGTGTATGGTAGACACTGGCGCGTACACAAATCTATTGTACAAGGACGCCTTCGAAAAAATGGGCCTGGAAAAAAGGCACTTACGACCTGCTCCCGGATCACTGTACGGATTCAGTGGGGCAGGCGTGCTGCCTATGGGAGTCATAGACCTGCCTGTAACCTTTGGGGAAGGCTCTACTGCCAGAAACGTCAGGGCAACCTTTGTTGTTGTGGATGCAAGATCTGCTTACAACGCCCTAATTGGCAGAGCCACCCTGGACGAAATCGAGGCAGCCATCTCCATCAAGGCCCTCACCATAGCGTATGTCACCGATTTCGGACTAGAAGGAAAAGTGCGCGGGGACCAAGAGTCAGCCAGACAATGCTACTCTGTGGCCCTGCAAGAACATGAAAAAGAAAGAAAAGGAAAAAGAAAGGCTGACAGTTCCCCCAGCAGGGAAGGTGAAATACCAGCCGAGCACCCGGCGTCCGACCACCTGGAGCCAGGGGGTGAAAGCATGCTAGTAGACTTGGAACCAGGGAGGCAGGTCCTAATAGGAGCTGACCTGGAGGAGTCCTACCAGGCTGAACTGGTCAAGTTGCTGAAAGAAAACAAAGACGTATTCGCCTACTCGGCAGACGAGATGCCCGGCGTTGATCCATCATGCATCGTTCACAAGCTGAACGTAAGCATGGACGCTCGCCCTGTAAAGCAGAAAAAGCGAAACATGTCCGCGGAAAAGGACGCTGCAATCAAGGAAGAAATTGACAAACTCTTGAAAGCAGATTTTATTGAGGTCTGTGACTATCCAGAATGGCTGGCAAACGTAGTCATGGTTAAAAAATCGTCAGGCGCATGGAGGATGTGCGTGGACTTTACAAACCTCAACAAAGCCTGCCCGAAAGACTGCTACCCGCTCCCCAGAATCGACCAACTGGTAGACTCCACCAGTGGTTATTCCATGCTGAGCTTCCTAGATGCCTTTTCAGGGTATCATCAAGTATACTTGTGGCAGCCGGACAGGGTGAAGTGCGCGTTCATCACCAGTTCAGGCACCTACATGTACAAGATGATGCCATTCGGGCTTAAAAATGCAGGGGCTACATACCAGCGGTTGGTTGATAAAGTGTTTGAAAAACAAAAAGGCAGAAACATCGAGGCTTACGTTGACGACGCCATCGTAAAAAGCAGAGAAGACAGAGAGCACCTGATAGACCTGCAGGAGACCTTCAGCTCCCTGCGCGCCTACAAAATGAAACTCAATCCAAAGAAGTGTACATTCGGAGTCCGCTCCGGCAAATTCCTGGGGTTCTTGGTCAGCTCTCGGGGGATAGACGCCAACCCTGAAAAAATTCAGGCAGTTCTAGACCTTCCTGAGCCCAAGACCATTAGAGACATCCAGCGCCTGACGGGCCGCATGGCCGCCTTAGCACGGTTCGTCGCCCGGTCAGCAGACAACCCCACTCCTTTCTTCAAAATACTGAAAGGAAACAAACAGTTCAAG
Organism: Agrostemma githago; assembly: GCA_958450325.1. NCBI lineage: Eukaryota > Viridiplantae > Streptophyta > Magnoliopsida > Caryophyllales > Caryophyllaceae > Agrostemma > Agrostemma githago. Next base: position 38,689,247 of record OY288249.1, read on the forward strand.
TGGGAAAACGAGCAGAAAGAGGCCTTTGAACAGTTAAAGGACCACCTTAAGAGGCTCCCCACCCTGGCAAGACCAGTAGCAGGGGAAAAACTTTTCCTCTACATTGCAGTAACCAATATAACTGTCAGCGCGGTTATCCTACGGGAGGAGGCAGGCACCCAGCAACCTATATACTTCGTAAGTCATGCGCTGGGGGCAGCCGAGAAAAATTACCCGATGGTCGAAAAGGCCGCCTACGCGGTCATAATTGCCACCAGGAAGCTCAGGCCTTACTTTGACGCGCATCCAGTCATAGTCCTCACCGACCAACCACTGGAGAAGGTGTTGGAAAAATTTGAAAAATCAGGGAGACTATTGAAGTGGGCGATCGAGCTGAGTGGGCTAGGTATATCTTACCAACCAAGGACAGCCATCAAGGCCCAAGCCTTAGCAGATTTTTTGGCTGAGTGCTCCCATTCAGGGGAAGAAGAGACCCCTGCCGAGGAATGGGTCGTGCATACAGATGGGTCCTCGACTGCCAATGGCGCAGGCGCGGGCGTCGTACTGACCAGCCCGGGGGGGACTGACTTTGAGCATGCCCTCAGGTTTGTCTTCCCAGCGTCGAACAACGAAGCAGAGTACGAAGCAGTACTCGCAGGCGTCAGGCTAGCTAAAGCCGCAGGGGCAGAGCGGATTGTCCTGGCGACAGACTCCCAGCTCATCGCCAACCAGATCAATGGTGAATATGAAGCAAGGGACCAAGCAATGGCCACATACCTGGAAATGGTGAAAGGAGAGTTATCAGGCCTGAAATCATATGAGATCAAGCAAATCCCCCGCTCCCAGAATAGTCGAGCAGATGCCCTGTCAAAACTGGCAAGCTCCAGTCTACAGGACATACGAAGGTCAGTGTGGGTTGATGTACTGCATGAAAAGTCGACCAGCCCCTGTCAGGCAATTAGCACCATGGAAGAAGGTCCGGAAAACTGGATGACTCCCTTCATCCAATTCAAGAGACACGGTGTCCTACCATCAGACGCAACACAAAAAAGGAAAGTACAAGCTAAAGCAGCCTGGTTCATACTCATCGAGGGGGAACTTTATAAGAAGTCTTTCACTTATCCCCTGCTCAAATGCCTACGGGCGGATCAAGCTGCTGAAGTGTTGGAAGACATCCACTCAGGGATTTGTGGGCATCACATCGGGGGGAGATCCCTGGCCCACAAAGCCCTAAGGGCAGGCTACTACTGGCCCACCATGCTGGCGGACGCCAAGAGCCTGACCCAGAAATGCAGGAAATGCCAACTCTTTGCCCCATCAATCCATGCCCCGGCCCAGGAACTCAGACCAATCCTATCCCCCATCCCTTTCGCTCAATGGGGGATGGACATTCTAGGACCCTTCACAGTGGCCACAGGGGGCAGAAAATTCTTGATTGTCGCCATAGACTACTTCACCAAATGGGTGGAAGTCGAAACAGTGCCCAACATTACTGGCCGGCGGTCAGGAAAGTGGTCTGGCGAAATATTATCACCAGGTTCGGTCTGCCAAAGATGTTGGTATTTGACCATGGCAGACAATTTGATAATGATCCTCTGAGAATCTGGCTGGAAAGCCACAACATTGCAGTCGCCTATTCAGCCGTCTGTCACCCACAAACCAACGGACAGGCAGAAGCGGCCAACAAAAAAATCTTAAATGGCCTGAAAAAAATGGTGGACGACTGCAAGGGTAGGTGGGCTGACGAGCTTCCCAGTATACTCTGGTCAATTCGAAGCACCAGGAAAGAGTCAACAGGCCAGACCCCGTTTGGTCTGGTATACGGAGCAGAGGCATTATTACCAATCGAGGCAAGAATCCCTTCTCTGCGCTCCCTGCAGTACGACCGGGCTGAAAACGAAGCTGCAATGACCGAAGCCTTGGACCTGGTAAATGAGTTAAGGGAAGAAGCTAGCACCAACATCGTTGCCTACCAGCAACGAATGAGGAAAGCCTTTAACACCAAAGTCCGACAGAGAAACTTTCAGATGGGAGAGCTAGTTCTGAGAAAGACGCAGGCGGTTGGAAAGTCAAGAGAACATGGAAAGCTGAGTGCCAACTGGGAGGGTCCATACCAAGTGACTCGAGTCCTGGGACCAGGCACATACAAAATCACCAACCTTGAAGGGCAAGAGCTGCATGCTCACTGGAATGCAGACACTTTGAAGAAATATTACGTCTAAACAAAATTCGAGGATAGATTTTTATTTTTGCTAAAAACAAATGGCGGAGGACGGTCAAAAGAATGTCGACGGCTCCGACCACCCGAAAATGTTACAGTTTTACAAAGAAATGAAGAATATTCAGATTTATACTCGTTGCCTGTTCACACTCGCGTTCTTCACACACAAACGAGCAGGGGGCAATAGGGGGAGACCCCCCTGTTGCCAAAATCGGGGAAAATGACCCCCCCAGCAAAAAATCCAAGCGCCACCCTGCTTACCTCTGGGCAGGCAGGGGACAGGCCAGACTAACAAGGACTGAGGGCAGGCCCCCCAACCTTGTATAAAAAACGCAAAAACCTCCTGTTTACCTCTGGGCAGGCAGGGGGCAGGCCCCCTGGACTTTGAACAAAAGCCAGGGACAGGCCGGATCAACAAGGACTGGGGGCAGGCCCCCCAACCTTGTATAAAAAACGCAAAAGCCACCCTGCTTACCTCTGGGCAGGCAGGGGGCAAGCCCCCTGGACTTTGAACAAAAGCCAGGGACAGGCCGGATCAACAAGGACTGGGGGCAGGCCTCCCAACCTTGTATAAAAAACGCAAAAGCCACCCTGCTTACCTCTGAGCAGGCAGGGGGCAGGCCCCCTGGACTTTGAACAAAAGCCAGGGACAGGTCGGATCAACAAGGACTGGGGGCAGGCCTCCCAACCTTGTATAAAAAACGCAAAAGCCACCCTGCTTACCTCTGGGTAGGCAGGGGGCAGGCCCCCTGGACTTTGAACAAAAGCCAGGGACAGGCCGGATCAACAAGGACTGGGGGCAGGCCTCCCAACCTTGTATAAAAAACGCAAAAGCCACCCTGCTTACCTCTGGGCAGGCAGGGGGCAGGCCCCCTGGACTTTGAACAAAAGCCAGGGACAGGCCGGATCAACAAGGACTGGGGGCAGGCCCCCCAACCTTGTATAAAAAACGCAAAAGCCACCCTGCTTACCTCTGGGCAGGCAGGGGGCAGGCCCCCTGGACTTTGAAAAAAAGCCAGGGACAGGCCGGACCAACAAGGACTGGGGGCAGGCCCCCCAACCTTGTATAAAAAACGATAAGGCACCCCCCTGCTTACAGGAGGGCAGGGACAAGCTGCGTATCAAACCCATGAAAAACTGAAACAGAGAAAAGCAAAACAGAAAATCTACATAAAAAGAAATAGTGTCAAAGGAACACAGGGTAAGTAAGTTCTTAAGACAAATGATTACAATCAAACACGGCAGCCGGCCATCAAAGGGCTCGGCGCGCAAAGAAGTAAGGAAGATTAAAACGTTGGCACAGGCGCAGCAGGAGACGAGCAAGAGCCCTCTGAGGAAGACTGCCCTCCATGTTAAGCAGGGGGATCATCTGGGCCGGAAGTAGCAGCTCCTTCAGACAGTCTGCGCATTAAAGCTTCGTCCTTAGCAGTGTAGAGGGCTCGGAAAGCATCTTCATCAAAACCAGGGAACATCTCCCTGACAGTTTCCATGACAACCCCAAGGCAAGAGTTAGCACCATTAACGAAGCCCGCCGACACAGCCGTGTCCACCTCCTGGAGTATTTCGTCCCTCTCCTTCTCCCAATCCTTGGTCTTCGCCGCCAGATCGCCAAGAGCCGCCTGCAGATCAGAATTCACCTTGGAAAGGCGCTCCCCAAGGTCGATGACGCTCTTCTTGGCGTGATCCAGCTCAGCCAAAGCTTTCCTGGCCTGCTCCAATTCCGCAAAGGCCTGCTGAGCTCTCTTTGACTCCTCCCCAAGGCGGGACACCTCCCTGATAGCTTTCTCATTTTCAGACTTCCAGTGGATCGCCTGACCTTTGGCCTCTTCCAGCTCGGTCTCCCTTTTTGCCAACTGATCCTTCAGGCTGGCAATGAGAGCAACGTCCCTCTCGACTGCAGAAAGGCGGTCAGAGTTGGACAGTTCCTCATCACTCAGGCGGTTAAGGGCCGCCAGCTCTGCAGAAGCTTGCATGATCCGGGCAGTGCGCTGGATGTATTGGGTCACTTGGTTCGTGGCAGATTTGACAGTTTTGAGGAGATGATCCGCTAGAACCGCCCCTGAGTCGGAAAGTAGGGCGGAAACATCTTGGCTGTCTCCGGCGGTATAGTGGAATCCAGCGTTCTCCTCAGAGAAGAGGGTGGCAGGAATCCCCTGAGCAAAACGCTTAGGCTCAGGCGTGGAAGTCTCTAGGTCCACCACCTGGTCAGCATTCGGAGCCTCCCTGCTCCTCTTTCTAAGCAGCGCCCGGGGAGTGCTCTCCCCAGTCTCTTCAGAACCTGCAGCCCGCGGCCCCGGGGGAATCTGGACCCCTGCTGAAAGGCCCTCTTGCCTGCCAACAGGCGAAGGGGTAGCCTCGAAAGCGATCGCCTTCGCAACTGGAAAGGGGGTGGCCTCAGAAACCGCCGTCTTTGCAGGCGTTGCTCTAGGAGGGGGGGGAGCCTTGGCCTACTGAACGAAAGACCCTTCAAATGCTTCATCAGATTTTTCGCACCTCTCTTAAAATCAGGGGGAAGAGAAGGGCGACGTTGGACAACAACGAGATTCTCGTTCAAACCCAGGCGTCTCACCTCCCCTTTCTTCCAAATAAGGGTAGCAAGATCTGCAAGGCAAACATACAAGTTGTCAGGGCACTTTAAAAGGAAAGGAGTAAGAGGAAACCATCAACACTCCTGAACTACCTTTATCTAGACCCGGGTTCATGCCCAACCGGGTCAAGTATTTATCAGACGCAATAAGCTCCGCATGGGGGAGCCAGAATGTAGGGCCGTACACCCCATACTTATCAGTGTGGCCAGCAAAAAAGGCCGTCAACTCCTTGTCTTTCTCGCCCAGCTTCACCTCCAAGGCTTTTCCACCCACGCCAGGGTGATACTCCTCAGGGGTCTCAAGCCTGGTGTGGACATGATTCCTGAAATGACGGGGAATCTTCCACCCATGGGTGCTGTGTACATAGAGGAAGTTGTTCTTCCAATCTCTCAAACTGTCCATGCCAGGCCACACCAAACAATGTCCCTTCTGCCTCAAAAGGGACCAATAACCAGGGGAGCCCGCACTCCCAGAAGACACCATTTGCAAACTCACCATAAACCGCAGGGCGTCAATGGAAGGCTCAAAGTGGTGGAACAGACAAGTCCAGACATACGAAATCAACGCCCTGACAGCCGTGGCTGTCAGCTGGGCGATGGCGACGTTCATGCGCCTGAAGATCTCTTCCAAGGAATGATGGAGGGGAAAGCGAAGGCCGAACTCCAAACATTTATGGAAGACCGCTATGCACCCGTCGGGAGGGTTGCATACGGTATCCCTTTCGCCGGGGATAACGACTGTGTATCCCTCCCCGAAGTTGTAAAGCCGCTCAATCACACCAGCGGCGTTCTTTGCAAGGATCAGTCCCCGATTTTTCGGGTCAGGGAAGGTACTCAAAGGGATGCGGTATTTAACTCTATCTAAATAGTACACCCTACCCCTTTCCCGCCGAACAAGAGGACCAGAGGTTCTAGAAGGGTCAACTTCTAACGCCTCGTCGTCTGAGTCGATGGCGTCAAACGAGGGGGGGTCAGGAGAGTTACCACCCCCGCTGTCCGCCGAGTGCTCTTCCTCAAAATCCACCTCCCTAGAGGAGGAAGCAAAATTCGTCCCTTCCCCCCTCTTTGAGGGGTCAGTAAAGGGTAGAATCCGCTCACGTGTTCTAGACATTTTACTCTAGCGGAAGTGGAAAACAGGAAATCAAAAAGGAAAAAGCAAGAAATGGAAGGCAAAGGTCTGACCTAAGATCGCCTGTCAGTGCGGTGAAAGCCCAAAGAAGGAGTCTCCCAGAGAAAGGGGGTTACAAAGTGGGGAACGATTCTTCAAACACCCAAGGGTTTTGCAGAAAGAAAGGACAGGAAGATTTCAAGAAAAGAAAGATCGAAGAAGGGAAAAGAGGAAGAGTGTGCAACTGATTGCTTTTATAGGAAGAAGGGCATGTGAAGAGTCGCCAAAATCTCAGGAGGCCACCCAAAGACCACTGCCCACGCGTCACTTCCTAAGAAGCCAACCCTGTGCGGCTTCCAAGAATAACCTCGAAAGGACCAAAAGGTGTCAGGGGATTAATCCTCCTATGACGCCCCCTCTCCACTTCAAACAAAAAAGTAATAAACACATTAAAAATACAATACACAAACACATCGCCTGAATTTCATTTCATTAAACCATGAAAGGGAAAAGTTACATTCAGTGCCCAACAAAGAAAGAAAATATACAAGGGCCCAGGAATTCTGGCCCAACAAGCAAACGCCCTGCCAAGCAGGCCTAATCATCATCGAAGTCAGGAGAAGGGTCCCCAGGGCTGCCTGGACCCTCAAAATCTGAACCCCAGTCCCAGTCTGGGGAGTCTTGGAAAGGGTCATCGGGGATCCCATCCTCATCCCTGTCACTTAAACAACCAAGACCTCCACTATCGTCGGAATCTTGGCTGCTATCCTCCCAGTCCCTGCCAAAGGGAACGGCCTGGGATTCGTCGCAGGTGCGACAACCTGTCTTCTTCACAGGCGAGGAGGGGCCCGACGCCAAAGAGGAGTCAGTATCAGAGAGGTTGGGATCAAATTGTTCAGGGTGCAGCCACGGAAAGCACTCGTGGCATCCCCTGTCAAAGCAGCCTCCCCCCTGGGGGCAACGCCTGAATCTAGGCGCAGCAGGGGGTGAGGACCTTTTGAGACGCTTGTTCGCCCTCGTAGGAGCCTTCTTACCCTTCCGGCGAGAACGAAGTCTTGAACGGCGACTACGGCGAACAACTCGATAAGCAGCTCGAGCATACGGAAGCCTCCAGAACCCTCTAAAAACAAAAGTAACATATCGAACTCCACGGCGAGTAACGGATTTTCTGATCCAAACCATGACTAAAGACAAAGAAAGGAAGGTTGGAAATGGATCGTGAAAGTAGTGAAGGAGGACACAATTTATACAAAAGCAGAAGCAGGGCATTAATGGCGCCCCAACCACTTCTGCAAAGAAAAGAGCCAATCATCAAACTGGCACACTGCTCGAAAATCCGCTGTGCAAGGAAGAATAATCATAACAGAAGACGTTTGAACTCCCTGCATACCCAGAGAAATTAAAGCATGTTCCCTCGGGAATACGCGGCACATTTAATGCAAGAGTGTCCAAGGAGTCAACCTCCCACCGTCCCAAAACAAGACGTCGCCTGCCGAGCAGGAGCCCCACTCCCACTCAGCAGGCGAGGGCCAATTGATGGGGGTCGGTTGCCTACCACTGGCCGCCTGCCAGCCAGGCCCCGGGGCGACCAATCCCAGAAAGAGGAAAGGCCTGCCCAGCAGACTTTCCATCAACATCATTGAAACCCCCAAGTGAGTGGCCTTAAGCCCTTGACCGCCTGACCCAGCTTGGCCGCCTGCCAAGCAGGGCGAACCAGGTCTACTGCCTGCTTCCAGGATGCCCCCGTCCAAGCAGGACTAGAGGAGGACCGAGGACCCATCCGTCATTTTGCCTAAGGTAAGGGGAAATGAGTGGACCAGGTAAGTCCACGTGGCGCACAAGCATCCACTCATTTCCCTCTTCTTCTTTCTCTTTTCCTCTCTCTTGTGGGAAGGTATAAATACTTTCCCATTTCCCACATGAGAGGGGTTGGATTTTCTCTCTCTAGACTCTTACTCCTAAAAAACGCCACCTAGTTCCTCACGAGCTAGGTTCGTCAAGGCACTTCACGGACTGACTTAGGCATCGGAGAGGGTTTCCTCGGACAACCTCCGAGGCCCTGTGCGTTCATTGTGCAGGGAGCAGGCCAACTCCGCCGGGAAGGTCCGGCCAAGGGAGTGAGAGGAAGGGGAGGCTGAAGGAAATCAAACGATCAACTGTTTACCATTAGTCCGATCATACAGCCCGGATCCAAGGCCGGGTGAATTGTTTCCGTGACCGGAACAATACTTATTACTCCCTCCGAGTTTTTATTATTGTCTCAAAAGGTTTTGGGGTGAAAAATAAGGAAGGGAAATGAGTGGTTGAAAAAAAAGGAGAAAGAGAGAAATGGGAGAGTAATTGTGAACCACGTATTGATGGTCTAAAAAGGAAAGTGCGACAAAAATCAAACTCAGCCCAAAAAGGAAAGTGGGACAATAATAGGAACTCGGAGGGAGTACTTTCTATATTACCGTTTTATTGAAGACGATTTGACGATTTTGGATAACGATTCAAGTTCGCCCATCGCAAAATATTACTTTGATGTTGTTGACATATTATATAGTCTCTCCTTTTCACTAAGTTCTTCTTCATTTCCTTTTTGGGTATATTATCTAAGATCTACCTCTTTATTTTTGATACGTAATACATGGTCAATATTATCCACCTTTTAGCCCCGCTCAATCTCAACCACATATTCCTCCTTCCTAAAACCTTTGAACCCAAAAGTGTAGGAAGAAGATAGTGAAAAGAAGTGAGTACGAGTACTATTTTTTGCTAAATTTCATTAAAATACTGCTCACAAATATTCGTGAAATGAAACAAAAAATATTATGACCGGAGGTACTAATACTTACTCATTACTATTGTTAAATCTATTCGTCAAAGAGTATTATGGTATATCCTTAATTCCTTACTATTGTTAAATCCATTTTTTTTTTGAATCCCGAATCAGGGACTTATCTCATTGACTGAATATCAGAGGCAACCAAAGACATAACATACTCCGGACGTTTGGCATCCCATCTAGTAGTACCAAACCCATCCCGCATACAATGCGCAAGAGCATGGGCAACCTGGTTACAACCTCGGGTAACAAAAGACCACAAAACAACCTCAAACGAACGGCTTAACTCTACAATCTCGTCAATAATCAAAAAAAGATTACTTCGTCCACAGGTAGCATGCTTGAGAAGTTCGATAACCGATTTGCAATCGCTCTCCACCACCACTTTCCGATGACCCTGTTTCCTTGCCTCCTCCAATCCTTGTAAGATCGCTTCCACTTCCACATCCCTAGGCTCGCACTCCCCCCTCACCCTCGAACTAAGACCCCATATCATTCTCCCGTCCTCCGCTCTAGCAACAATACCCGCACTACAACCTCCCCCATACAGGCCCCCATTGCAATTGAGCTTTATAAACCCCCTTTCAGGGCCCCTTCCATCCCTCCCTTGCTGTAGCTCTCCACCTCGCCTGCCTCTCACACTCCCTGCCTCTCCCCTGCTCCTCCGCACCATTATTCCTCTCCATTTCAGCAGCTAGCTCCGTAACCCGCATGACCACTAAATCCGCCCTCCACCTTCTTCCCTAAAAAATCGCCTTATTCCTCGCTTCCCATATTCCCCAACACCCCATCATCAAAGCCTCACGCTCCCCCTCCGCGGCCTCCCTCCACATATCCTCCACCCACTCCCTCACCCGCTCATGCCCATTCTCCTTATTAATCTCCAGCCCCAACCCATCCCACACCCCATACCCCCACCCACACCCCTTCACAAGGTGGAGACAAGTCTCCACCTCACAAAGACACAAAGGACACATAGGATTCATATTGGGCACACGACGAGCAAGATTACCTTTTGTAGGTAAAGCCTCTGAGCATAATTGCCAAAAGAACACTTTAATTCGAGGCAGAACATTTGCTTTCCAAATCATCGTCCATAATCTCTTTTCCCTAGCATAGTTCGAAGGTCCCTGAACGTTCAAAACACCACCTGAGAGCATTTTATAAGCCGACTTAACCGAATAGCACCCGTCCTTTTCGAGGTCCCAGCACCAAGCGTCCTCCACTTGCCTCGACGTTAATCTCATATTGCTTATGACCTACTGTTCAAATGGAAGAAAGAGCTCCCTAACCCGCCTCAAATTCCACTGCCCAGCCCTCGTAAATAAGTCAGCCACCACCATCTCCGCACCCCCTTGAGGACACGGCGAAACGACCAGCCGGGAGTTGCTATTCTGCAGCCACGGAACACCCCAAATCCTTGTGCTCAATCCGTTACCAATCCTACGCCGCAGGCCCTGTTTCACCACTTCCTTAGCCTCCCAAATTCCCTTCCAAGTATAGCTTGGATTATTTCCAAGGCTCGCTTGTAAGAAAGAACCATTTCTGTAGTACTTTGATTGCAATACTCGACTAACCAAGCTTCCCGGATCCGTCATCAACCTCCAAGCTTGCTTCCCCAGGAGCGCCATGTTAAACCGATGAAAATCCCGAAACCCCAAACCCCCAAATTCCTTTGGTTGACACAGCTTATGCCACGCAACCCAAGAAATTTTCCTCTTCCCATCCCCCTCACCCCACCAAAATCTCGAAATAACTTACCTGAGTTCCTCACTAAAAGAAATCGGTAGTTTAAACACACTCATGACATAGGTAGAAATCGATTGGGCCACGGCCTTTATCATCACCTCTCTACCCGATTTCGACAAAAGCATGCTCTTTCACCCTTTTAGCTTCTTGTGCAACTTATCCCTCAAAACTCTCGTTAGCTCAGCCTTCGACCTTCCCACAACAGTTGGGAGCCCCAAATACCGACCCGACTGAAGAACAACCCGCACACCCATCTCTCCAGCAATCGCCTCTCTATACTGCTGGTTCACCCCAATACTGAAGGACATTGTAGTTTTATCAAGATTGACCTTCTGTCCCGAAGCACCCTCGTATCGCTCCAACACTCCCTTTAGCACCCTAGCCTCCTCAACCTGCGCACGACAGAAAAAAAGGCTGTCATCCGCGAAGAAAAGATGTGAAATAATCGGGCCACCTTGTGAAATTCGAATTCCACGTATTGCTCTATTTTCCACGGCTCTCCGAATCTAGCTAGACAAGACCTCCGCACACAGGATAAATAGATACGGAGACAGAGGGTCTCCTTGTCTAAGTCCTCGACGCGGCCTGAATTCACTGGATGGTTGCCCATTGATCAACACCTCAAACGTAACCGATGATACACAGTGCATAACTCGGTTAATCCACAACCCGTCAAACCCCATAGCCCGTAACACCTGCTCCAGAAAACGCCATTCCACCCTATCATAAGCCTTCGCCATATCCAGCTTTACTGCCATCATTCCCTCCCCCGACCTCATATTCTTCATATGGTGGAAAGTCTCGAATGCCACCAAAACATTATCAGTTATCTGTCGACCCGGGGTAAAAGCACTTTGGTTTTGCGAAATCACCTCCCCAAGACATGGTTTCAATCGATTAGCGAGTACCTTAGACACAAGTTTATAAATAACATTGCACAAACTTATAGGCCTGAACTCACCCATATGCCCTGGATTTTTAACCTTTGGGATCAAAACTATCAAAGTACGGTTACATCCATTCGGTAATGGAGCCCCATTAAGAACATCTAAAACTTTTTGAGTGACAAAAGGGCCAACAATATGCCAATATGTTTGATAAAATAAAGCATTCATACCATCTGGGCCTGGGGCCTTTGTTGGGTTCATCTGCTCTAGAGCCTCCCGCACCTCGCCTTCATGATACTCACGTCTCATAAGCGCTTTCATAGAATCGGTAACCCTTCCATTAACTCCTTCTAACAAGTCCTCGAACGCATCAGGCTGATCTGTCTCGAACAAGTTTTGAAAATAATCACAGGCTACCCTTGCAAACTACTCTTGCCCACTCCAAACCATTCCCTCCTCATCACGAATTTGTAAAATCTGGTTATTACGACGCCGGATTGAAGCTTTCCTGTGAAAGAACTTAGTATTACGATCTCCTTCCTTCAACCAATTTGCCCGAGAACGTTGCTTCCAAAAGATTTCCTCACTTCTCATAAGAGCAGCTAGCTCTTTTACTACACGACGTCTCTCCTCGACATTCCTCGCACTCCTCTCTGCCTTCTCCAAAACCTCGAGCCTTCTTCGCTTCTTGTTCATGTCCCGAAGCAGCTTCTCAATACTCACACCCTTCCACTTCATTAGCTCCTCCCCACAAGACCGAAGCCGGTCTAATAATTCCCCCCCCCCCCCTCGATTCCAGGCCTTCTCGACAGTTTCTTCACATCCCTCCTCTCCCACCCACATTTGTTCAAACCGAAATATCTTCTTTCCTCGTCCCGCCTCCCTTCTTTGCTCAAGATATAACATGATCGGCGTATGATCCGACCATTCCCTAGTTTGATGGACCACCTTAGCCATCGGAAACAAATTGAACCACGCCTCATTCCCAAAATCACGGTACAACCTGCTTTGTCGATTCATATCGTCAGCTTGCCCGTTATCAAAAGTAAACTCATACCCCTCAAACCCCACATCTCTCAGCCCACAATCCTCCACCGCCTCACGAAAATTATTCATTTGCCACTGAGCCCTCATTCCCCCTTTCATCTCTCAAGCAAATAAAACCTCGTTAAAATCCCCCAGACATAACCATGGACCATCATATTCCCCATGTAGGAGACGTAGAAGTTCCCATGATAGGTGTCTATCTCCCACAGCTGGCCAGCCATAGAAACCCGTAACCCGCCATTCATATCACCCCAAGCGAACCTCGAAGTCCATATGATGGACCGACGATGACCTGAACGTACAATGAACCTCCTTTCTCCACAAAAAAGCAAGACCCCCCGATCTTCCCACACTATCCACTTTGACACTTTCGTAGTCAATCAATTGCTTCCTTACATCCCCAAAATCCATACTTGTAGACACCCGCATTTTGACTGCCAGGTGTCTATGGCAGTTTCCAAAATACTGCTAAGCTTCGTCTCGCAAAGAAAGGCTATAGCAGGGGCATCCTTCCGTAGAAGGTTCCGTAAACCGCCAACTGCAGCGGGGTTGCCCCAGCCCCCTGCAGTTAAGGCTCAAAATACTCATTGGGCCCGGCGGGGCTGAGCAACCTCAGCCTCCGCCTCAGGTGAACTGACACCCATGATAAATTTTGCCTTCTTTCCATCACCCTCAATATCATCGGACTCCTCATCTCGGCCACGTTTGCCATAGTTTCCCTTTGCTCCCTCCATATTATCGTTTCCCTCACGAGCAAGCCTCTTCCATTTGCCCCCTATCCCCCGATTCGCTTGTCCTCCCCCCGTTCCCGATATACCATGCATATCCTGGTCCACCCACATACTCACTGCTGAATCGTTCCCCATATCATCCCCCGGACTAGCATCTTTGGATCCTATCAGCTCTCTCCCACTCTTCTCTACGCCACTCACCCGTGTATCATCTTGTCTACCTCCCACAACTATTACATCCGTTTTCCCACCCCTCCTTTTCAAGGCTATCTCCTGCAATTTCTCTATTATATTTGCTATAGCCTCCTGTTCCCTTTCCCGTTGTTCGGTCTCAAAGATTGGTTGCAGGTTTTTTCCTTTCATCCCCTCCCTCTCGGCTGATTGTTTGGTCGGTCTCCATGGAGACGCACGGAGCGTGTCACTATATAACAGCTCCCCTTCCTCAAAGGGTCCCTCCTCACAATCCTTCTCACCATGCCCGAGAACACCACAACCATAGCAGAATAGGGGTAGTCTCTCATATTTAACTGGAAAATGAACAACATTACCTTTTGTCATCCTAACATCAATGCTCCGTTGCAGGCTTTTACGGACGTCATGCAGGAAACGGATGCGCACAGCTCTATCGATCTGCGTGTTTGTCATGTCATCCAATCCCACGAACACACCCAACTGCCTACACATATTCTGAATATTCTCCATGTTCGACCGTCCCTTCAATGGAAGATCATAAATTTGAGCCCACAAAAGAACATGGAATAACGGCGTTTCAGTCAATCTTCCTTCCGATATTGGATCGTTAAAGCACCAAACGAATCTATTGAAGTGCCACGGCTGCCCTTCAATAACTTTTGCCTTATCCTCCCCCGATGCAAAACGAAAGATGAACACCCTCTCCTTACTATCCAGTACATTCGCATCAATCGGCCCTTTTGTGAGCCATAATTTTGTCATCGTCTCGATTGTCGCTTTAGTATTAATAACTTTGTTCGACCACAATTTGCCGATGTTGACAAAATCCTCTTTCGATTGACCCCCCACGTCCTCATCATTCCAACTGAAGATCTCCTCCTCCCCTACCTTTCCTTTCCCACGATCCTTGTTTTGTTGTGCCATCTAGTCGTAGAAACAAAAGCAAAAGAAAATCACAGAACCCCACACTCGCAGAATGTAGGGATCAATCCACGAGATCTTGTGGACCAAGCAAGGAAAAAACCCTAGACAACTCTCACAGGCAAACCCTAGAGAAGACTAATAACGTTAAATCCAAATTTTAGTTAATGAGGACAATAAATTGGAAGGGTGGAGCAACAATTTAGTGGGTTATCTCTCTTAAATTTGGATCTTTGACATCCTTGAAAATATTGACCTTGCAAACAAACTTGACAGGTTTAAATTTTGTCTTCGAACACCATCCTAACCAACCTAAGATTCTTCTGAGTGCGGCTAACAGGACAAATCCCATTCAACATTAGAAGGTTGTTTAACCTTTTAAAAGTGGTGTAATTCCCAGTAGCATCACAAATTGCACAGAGTTTTTTGATGTTAGCCTGTCATATACTGTAGCAAGTTAACCAGAGAACTTCCGTGAAGTGTATCGCATGCAGTTGCGAAGCCTTCACTTCTTTTCAGTCACAACAACTTGCTCGGGGAGTATTCCTGACGAGCTAGTTCAATGTGTCAGCCTTCAAACTCCAGATTTGGCCAAAAACTTCAACGGGGTATTGAACTGAATGCAGAGGTACAAAAATCAAGAAATCCATTCAATGAAAAATCGCAGACCATAAATTCGACCAGTTGAACTCGGTTAAGGCGGATGTATCCATGTTTAAGACTAAGACGGATCAAATAATATCCCATTTGGCTAGATAGCATAATTGTTTTGCTAGTCGTTAGGAGCTTTGCTTTTGTTTATCCTCCTATATTTGACCTGTTAAAAGTTTGTGACCGTTACAAACAATAATTTTTGAAAATAGACATCCCTGAATATTTCCTACTAAATATGCAGTGCAAGACCATCTAAATATAATTTCCAGCTCGTCACTAGCTATCGTAGAGTCGGGGATCGTTTGACTAATCTCAATTATAATGCCATAAAAAATGAGGGGGGCTCCTTTTACAGAACGACAAGATGAGATATCACGCCTGGGCTAGCTTGCAATTCTAGGTTCTCAATAGGAAATTTAATTCCCTTAATAAATCTCTCTATCGGATTACAACTACTACAACAAATGGTAGATACACTCAACTTCAATGTTTACAGTATTTACTACTGGGCTTCACCCTGCAGCTGCTAATGGAGACCATACCCACTGAAATTCTAAACTCCAGCCACTTTAATCTATCACCTTTTCACATTGCAGTGGAGTTCAAAATATTCTTAAAAAAACCATTTTCACATAGTATAAATAACATGAGAAACAACCATAAAAATGGCAAAAACACAAATTCAGTTGAATAAAATGCAAGGAAATAGAGTAATGCAAATAGTTATAGTATTGCTTTTGATCAGTTGAACATTCATAGAAGTCAGGACGCTAACTAAAACTAGAAATAGCAGAGTACATAGAAAGAAAGGGTGTGGTAGTAGAGCTAAGAAAGGTGGGAAGAGTAGACATTAACCTCCAAGACATGGTGGTGGAAAGACGGGTGGAGATTCAAACTGTGATCCGCTTTATCAGTATCTCTTTGGTAGCTGCGGGCAATGGCCATTCGGCCAAAATTCTCCGGACAATTGATTTCAGCCTCGACCGAGGCCTTCACCGCCTCTTGTCCAACCAATGCCACCTATTACCCCTTCTCCTCCTGTTGTGAGTCCCCCACCTCTCATTGAAACTCCTCCACCACCGTTGGTGCCTTCATCACCATTTGCACCTTTAGTACCTTCCCATCCGCCACCATTTGCATCACCACCTCCATTGGTCTCACCACCACCATTTGTACCACCACCTTCGTCTCCATTGGTCTCACCACCACCTTCATTCATTTCACCACTGCCATTTGTACCACCACCTTCGCCTCCATTGGTCTCACCACCACCTTCATTAGTTTCACCACCCCCACCACCAAATCCAATTCCTTCCCCACCGCCACCAATCCCCTTATCACGACCCCCGCTATCACCAATTCTTCCACCCCCAAATGCATCACCACCACCACCAATTTCCTTATCACCACCTCCACCATCACCGCTTCTTCCACCCCCAAATGCATCACCACCACCGCCAATTCCATTACCCCCACCACCAATTGCATCACCCCCACCAACTCCGATCCTAACACCACCACCAATCCTCCTACCACCAATTGCCTCACCACCACCCGCTCCAATCTTACTACCTCCGACACCCATTGTCCCACCACCAATTGCCTCACCACCACCCACACCAATCCAACCACCTCCAACACCAATCCTCCCACCACCAATTCCCTCACCGCCACCCGCACCAATCCTTCCACCACCAACCCTAATCTTTCCACCACTGGCCTCACCACCACCGACACCAATCCCTTTATCACCGTCACCAACTCCAATTAGTCCATTTGCATCACCACCACCAACGCCAATACCTATATTATCACCACCAACACCAATAGTTCCCTTCACATCACCACCACCAACACCAGCAATTCCATTTGCATCACCACCTCCAACACCAATCCCTATATTACCACCACCATCGCCCGTAGTTCTCTTTGCGTCACCGTCACTCACACCTATTGCTCTATTTTTTTCACCCCCACCAACACCAATTCCTCAATTGCCTCCACAAGCACCAATACTTCCACCCCAATTTTCACCACCATTACCTTCTTTAACACTACCAGCACCAATCCAACTATTACCACAACCAGTAGCACCCACCATAATCACATTAACAACAATTCCATCAATGACACAAGTTGTCATCCCTTCACCTTCACCACCAACACCTATTCCTTCACCGACCTAAATATATATTCACACTCATTTCAGAAAAACATAACAGCGTGATTAGTTACACTACCCTTACACTCAACTCAATTAACATCCGATTTTACTCCACCGTTATCTCGACAATACATAGATTTTGAAGCACCACCACGGCTCCATTGATACCAATTTATTCCCCATGAGATCGTCCTTCATTGTCATATTAATTAGTGTATGCTCGGTGACAGATTCATATACAGTACTGCTTCTAGTAAATTGTCCAAAACCAAGAGCAATTCGAGCATGAGTTGATAAGTTTATCATGCCCACTGATATATACCTTCACCTGGCTTCACACCAATTATAAATATGTCAATTGTTAAATTTCAATTTATTTTATTGTATCAAGGATTACAAGTATTTGAACAATTGTGCTGTCTTTGGCTTATTTAGCCTTTCTTCTTCCGTGAACCAAATCATTATAATTAGTGAGCCAATGTAGTATCCAATCAAAAATACATAATTATGGACTCGCTTGGGATGGGAGTAATGTATTAAGGGGTAATAGAGTTAAAATGAACTAGAAAATGGGGGAGATGAGTAGTTAATGTTTCTATTTTATGGTGTAAAAGGGAGAAGGGAGTAACAATTACCCTATATGGGAGTAATGCATTACTTATGGGGGAGAGGAGTAATGTATTACCCCCTAAAGAGGTCATATTAGTGTCATTTTTATCTCTTTTTCTCCATTTTCGCTTAGCAGCATCACTATCCTCCTCCATTTTCTATTTCATTTTAGCTTCATTACCCCTTAATACATTACCTCCATCCTAAGCGAGCCCTAAGTTCTATTACCTTTAACAATGTAGTAGAGGTAAGTCCGGTGTTAATCCACATGATAGGCTATGTAACTAATGTGTACTTAATATTAGGGTTGAGTAAATAATTCGACTATCCGAATCTGATCCGTTATCCGATTCGTATTCGATCCGAAAAACGATTTCGGATCGGATATCCGATCCGAAAATTTCGGATATCGGATCGGATTCGGATATCCAAAATAATTTGGTCGGATATCCGATCCGATCCGAACAATGAATTATTATTGTAATTTTTATATTGGGTTAGTGTATTTTAATGTAAGTAGGTTATAATTTAATTCATTTTACATTAAGCCTTGGTAACATGTTTGTATTGCCTTAAAATATAGAATAGTATACTCCGTATAATACTAGATTAATTAAGATTAGGATTTTTCGAGTTGAATTGAAATTCATTTAGAATTTTATTTGACCAAAAATCTTAACCAAATCGGATATCGGATATTTCGGATATCCGGTCCGAAATTTTCGGATATCAAAAATCGGATATCCGATCCGAAAATCTTATTCGGATCGGATATCCGATTCGTGCTCTGCCCTACTTAATATAGAGTAACGTGACAAGAATATAGTAGTTTGTGATTTGTCTAACAATTAAAAGAATGAGAATATAACAATTAATAGTAGTGAATTCAGATGATTGAGAGACTCGACTCAAAGAAAATTCACTAAATAATTAAACAATTGATCATCGACTACCAATCTCAATTTAATCTTTGAGTATTCCATTATGAAACCAAGAGTTTCAATTGTTTCTTAGATAATACTCCCTCCTATTACTTTTTGCACATGAAATAAGAAAGTGGATAAAAAATTGTAAAGTAATAGATGGTGGGTCTTATGAAATGTTCTGTGTCAAACGAGAGTTGTCCAATAAGGATAAAAATTCTAAATCGGTTGAACAAAAAAGGAATGAATAGAAATAGGAAGAAACATACAAAAATGACCCAAAACGGAATACAGAAAGAAACATAAAATGCGGAGGGAGTATTAATCAGGTCGAAACGCAATACTCCCTCCATCCATTTTTATTCTTCATGGTGGAGGTGGACCAAATATTAAAGGAAGAATACAGTATTGGGTGGAAAATGAAAGTTGAGAGTTGTGGGGCCATATAAATGTTATTGACCATAAAAAGAAAAAATTGAACAATCTTTTAGGAAAAGTAGGAAGAATAAAAAATGGATAAGAGAGTACTTCTTGCAATGAGAAATAGAAATGAAGGTGAGAGAGTTGCTATACCCTACATGCTTATGTCCAGCTCTAAGTAGAAATTTTGTGCAAGTTTCCAGACAATTTTTATCTATCCAATTGACAAAAAAAGTTTAGTCAATTACTCAGATATGACACCAGCAAAACGTTTTTATGTCCTCGGAATACGAACATGGGGTTTAACTTTCAAAAGGTCACCTTCCAGATTTATTAGAAGAGCCTGGACACAAGTTCATTGGAGCAAAAGATTAATAAGGCACCTAACATTTAGGTCTTCTGTAAATAAGGCACCTTAAGTTTATTTTTTTGCCCAAAAGCACCTTAAATTTACATTTGTTTGTCTAAAGACACCAAACCTCAATTTCCGTCAAAAAAACGTTAAGTTTGACGGTGGATCTCTTAAATCCTTAATCATCTTCTCTCTTCCCTTAATCAAAACCCAAGCAACTTCTTCTATCTCCTTCCTTTACATTTTTTTTGAAGGGATCGCCTTCCTTTACATTATCCTTTATTATTTTTTCTTTCTCATCCTTTTTATTCTCACAGGGCCACAATACTCCATGTTTTCTCCCAAAAACTTAATTCCCAAAATTCTCTTTTATTCTCTCCTTAATTAATTAAACCCCTCATTTATTTATTTTTCAGTTTTGCAAATGTTTGCAAAAATAAAAAATGAATTGATAACAACAATTAATGATTAGGGTTACTAAAACAAAAAATGAGATTATACTCTAATAGAATTACTCTAACACACAAACCAAATAACATAAAATCAAAAATTGAACTCAAAATTTAATTTGTTGTTTATGACTTAAGTGATTAATTTAATTAAAGGATAAAGAGTCACAATTGAAAGCTTACCAATTGAACGAAAACTAAATAATGAATTTTACTTAAGCAATGAAGATTGATTGAGATGTATGCAAATGAAGAGGGGAATGATGGTTTGATTAAGGAGCGATTGCTTGATTAAAAAAGAGGGTTAACTGGTGTTGATTATAAGAGATAAGGGTTGATTAAGGGAGGAGGCAAGATGATTAAGGGATGAACACCGTCAAAGTCAACATTTTTTTACGGAATCTGGGATTAGGTGCCTTTAGACAAAGAAACGTAAATTTTGGGCAAAAAAAAATAAACTATAGGTGTCTTATCTATAGAAGACCTAAATGTTAGGTGCTATTCGACAAAAAATGCTCCAAAACAAAACAAAAAGAAGGATTTTTCTATGGGGTACCCCTTAACTATTGACTTTTCCAAGTGGTACCCCGCATTTTTCGAACTACAAGGTGTACCCCTAAACTTTATTCATCACTCCATATCATAACCAAAGTGATAAGTGTATTACATTTTTTTTTAAATGAGTAATTAACATATTAATCAATCCAATTTGTTGTTTCAAACCACCTCTTTTTCTTTACCATTCACCAAGCCACCCATTGCCCATCACAACGCACCTCTATTGTCGACCGACGTCGACTTATCTCCATCACTCTTTTAAATCTTTCAACCTCAATCCTGTGGTGGAATGAAGTTTTTGGAGTAAAGGATGCAAATTGAAGAAATATATCATAGTTGATGAAAGTAAAATAGGGCATAATCACTATTTATATCATCAATTAGAAATTTTCGTTGGAAAATTATAACTTTCGTTACAATATAGAATAATTTACAAAGTTTAGGGGTACACCTTGTAATTCGAAAAAGGCAGGGCACCACTTGGAAAAGCCGATAGTTGAGGGGTACCCAATAGAAAAACTCATAGAGAAACCAAAAAAGAATGGATAGATGCATACAAAACAAATATTTTCTCATGCCAATGGGCGTTCCATATCTTCTTTTAAACCTAAACTCTCAAAAAATAACCTTATACTTTCCCCAGATGGCCAGATTTAACCTCAAATTACACACTAGTACAAATTCGAAACAACATTAGGATTGAAACCCTAGAAATTGACAAATAGACCTAACTAAATCATTCAATCAAGCGAAATATAAAAAAATCAAAAACCATATTGTAAAATTGACCCCTACCTCTAAGTTAATAGTTAACCAAAACCAAAATATTTGACGGCAAAAGATTGTCAAATATTAACCTAGAATCCGGCATGGCTGTCTAGCAAATGTTGATGTGGCGGTGGCGACGTTTACTCGAGGAGGTATCTGGTGAGAGTAGAGGATTGAGAGAGTGGGGCGATGTGGTGAGCGATGAGAGTAACGAAAAAGAAAATGAGAGGGGAAGGAGAGGGGGAGTGGAAGGAGGGAAAGGAAAGGGAAGGTTATAGAGGTGGTCATGGGTTGGGACGTTGGGTCGGTGCGGGTCCGGGTCCGGGTCGGACCTAGACAATAAAAACGGTCCATATGAAAGGGCTGAGTTTGGCCGGGTCGAAAGAGCGTGCCTATTTTTTGAGCCCAAGCCCGGTTTTAGCGGGGCTAGAACCGGGCTTTATGGCCTCAAATGGACTTTTTGGGCCTTAAAATTTAAGGTTGTTGTAAGATATAAATGTTTTAATATCATCGTTTAATAATTTCAACTTATGTGTTTTGTTTATAAATTTTATAATTTTGTTAAAAAAGAATGATAAAGGACAATGTCAGACATACACATATCACTAACGTGATATAATGAATAACGCAACAAATATAAATTGTTTAATCATGTATACATGAATACACAATATACTCGTATTACGTGTTACTTTGACCAATTCTTGTTACGTACATATTACGAAGATATTAATCACGTATGAATAACTATATATGCGAAATAATGTTATAATCTTATCACTAAGTTTAGAAACACGTAAAAAAAAGTTGTTTTTAATAAGTACGGGCCGGGTCAAGCCAAAATTCGGGCCAAATATGTGGCCCAAGCCTGACCCAAAGATACCTCAGGCCTTTTAGGCCTGCCCATGGCCTTTTTCAGGCTATAAGGTAAGCCTAAGCCCTTAAAAAAATCGGGTTGGGCTTGGCCTACGGGCTTGGGCCATTTGATCACCTCTAGAATGGAAGGAATGAGAGGGGGGAGAGAAATGAAAGAGATTGACTTTTTCTCTAAGTCTTGACTCTTGAGGTGAGGAAAATGATCATCTTCTTTATCAACTTTGACATCCTATTGGCTAGTCTAATGGGCTACTCAACTAAATAAAACGTTGGGCCTCCATTCAAAAGTCATAATATATCTCATTTGGTAACATTGAACATTGAACTGAAATCCCCAAAAACAGCTGTATCTGAGAGCTCTCTATTTTTACGTGCATTGAGAAGATGAACAAAATCCTTGAGAAGAGGCACATTAATTCTCATTCTTTATACGGAAATTTCCCATGGTACCCTCGAACTATGTCACATTACACCTGGTACCCTACTTTTAAGTTTGTTCCCACGATAACCTTGAGTTTTAAGTTTAGTTCCCGATTTGCCCTTACCCCAATTTTCCGTCATGATGCCGTTAAATTATGACCAAAAGTTGGATGATTAGTTGTTAATTAATTTTGGAGGAAAATTAATTACAATTACTCAACAACTACTTTTATTCAAAAGAAGAGGGGTTCCCATGGTACCCCTAAGTTTTCATAGTTGTTCTCACGGTACCCCTAAGTTTTCATAGTTGTTCTCATGGTACCCCTGAAAAGAAAGCAACGACTAGTTTAATGAACTAGCCGTTACACAAGTGCTTATAAAATCACTCCCCTTTCTATTTTGGCAGAAAAAGAACAGACAATCCACACTTATTCACTCAACCTTCTCACCTCCTTCTTCACTCGTACCAAAAATGGAAAAATTTGATGTTTCAGGATGATCGAGCTTCAATGTTATGGTGATGAAGTTTTTCCTTTGTACAAGTGAAGAAGAAGGTGAAATGGTTGAGTGAGTAAGTGTGGATTGTTTGTTGTTCTTCTGCCAAAATAGACAAGAGAGTGAATTTATAAGTACTTGTGTAACGGCTAGTTCAGTAAACTAGTTGTTGCTTTGCTTCAATGAGTCGTTGATTTCCTTGCAGGGGTACCATAAGAGCAACTATGAAAACTTAGGGTTATCAAGGGAACAACTATAAAAATCTAGGGGTACCATGGGAACAACTATGAAAATCTAAGGGTACCATGGGAACAACTATGAAAATATAGGGGTATTATGGGAACCTCACTCCTTTTGAAAAAAATTAGTTGTTGAGTGATGTAATTAATTTTTCATCAAAAATTAATCATCCAACTTTTGGTCATAATTTAACGGCGTTATGACAGAAAATTGGGTAAGGGCAAATCGGGAACTAAACTATAAAACCTAAGGTTACCATGGGAACAAACTTAAAAGTAGGGATACCATATGTAATGTGACATAGTTCGAGGGTACCATGAGACTTTTCCCTTCTTTATAACTATCCTATGCAATTTACAAAGTCATTGAAAATACTCGAACAATCTTTTGGTTTATCTATGTTGTTAATGCTCCCATGTAATTTGTATCTTTATATACATCAATTCACCATGCAATTGTATCTATATTTAATTATTCTACACAAAATTTTTTTCGGTAAAAGGTAAGTGATATTATATCATTAAAGAGAATTACAATCAAGCATTACACTCTCGTTTCCTTCCATACAATCAGATAGACTATATTAAATTGCTAACTTATCTCTCCAATCCAAGCTGATTCTAGAAGGGATCCTACTGATTATATCTCTGAATTTAAGACGAAGAACGACCTGTAACTACTGAACAATATACTCAGGTCTAAGTATGCTAAGCTCATAGTGCGCCCTATTCCTTTCCTGCCAAATATAATACACCAATGCCAAGATGCTGGCCAGGATTATCTGCTTCTTACACAGTTATTTATACCGCCTCGTTCCTTGCCATGATAGCACATCCATCTAAGGAAGTTGCACGCCAACCCATATTTATAATAATTAAAGACATGACTTTTTATTAATGAAATTATCTATTCGCTCAAAAAATAGTAATTGAAGACATTGACAGCTATATTCTACACAATTTTCTTCATCTTCAATTGTCCCGGTATCCCTACAAAAAAAAACCATGTCGTCGTCCAAAATTGTGTCAGTTGCTGGGTTGGAACAAGGTGTTAGGGTTGGACAGATGAATATCAGAGTCGTACATGAATGGAAGAGGCCCAATTCGAGAGATAAAACAAAATTGGACACTATGGAATACCTATTCATCAATGCTAAGGTAAGTTATTAACCTATTTGATTAGAATTTTTAATTACGTTAAAGAAAAAATTTCTCACATCACCAAAAGCAGTAGTAGTATAGATTTCAAGTACCAGTAAAGATTAATTTTACTTATTTTCTTATCTTTTCTTTACACTGACTGTCGTAAATTCACAATTAGCAATAGCAGTAATAATTTAGTAATAGTGAAGAAAGACGTTGTCCAACCAGTAGCAGTAAAAATTCATCGACGTACATTCCCGAACGTTTTTTTTTTGTTTGTTTTTTTACACAGAAAGACATTGTCCAAGCAACCTTAAAGAAGCCTTTGATGTCCAGATTTAAGGATAAACTAATTGTTGGAAGGCTTATAATATTACCAACCTTACAAGCAATCCAAACAATGGTTTCGATAAGGCAACAAGACATTCGTGTTGCCTTGGAATTGAGTTATCGACTAAGATAACACCATTGGAAAATCATAAAATTATACCAACAAATGGTTTACAATTCACTAACTTTGAGAATATCATCAACGGAAGGATTCCGAATACTCATTACATTGGAGAGACCACATAAAGTTCTGATCATTTTTTCCCTCAAAATTCGTGTTAGCATTTCAATCCGTCAGTTTAAAACTCTAACTTTAATTTTTGTTCACTTATCATGATACTAAATCAGATGTTGTGGGGAAGCTATTTGAAATTGGTCCTATGGTTGAAACTAAAAATGGATTCAAGTGCCGTAGTACAAGCTGGAAGATGTCAAGTAAGTTACCTTTCACCGTAGATGTCTCGAAATCATCCCACCCATGACTTTTTTCCTTCAGTCATAAATGCTCATTATATTTGTTTTCGTGTAGTGGTTGTGAGCTATCATGCACTTTATGGGCTCCTCATTCAACGGTTTCACCTGAGATAATTGACAAACAATCCAACCCTGAGCAATCCAAAATTGTCGTCCTACAATGTGTTGAATCCAAGTTATTTGAGTGTATGCCCGACAACATTATTTTATTCTGATTTTAATGCAAATATGTTAAACTGGATTTCTTATCGTGTAGTCCATATTTGTTATTATTTATCTCAATGGAGAATTCAAACAACATACAATGCGACAACGTACTTTAACCCTCCCATTCCTGAGGTCCTCGCATTTGAGTCAAGATATACATTTCTTGGGTCACTATGCTAATGTCATCAAAAGAATTGCATTGCATCCTTAGTGTAGACTTACCTCTGATAATTTTTTTTACAGCTTATCATCTCAGGCACCAAGCAACTCCTTACAGATTATCGACACTATATCTCCCGACGATGATGATGACGATATTACCAGCCTGAATATCATTACAATCAACCAGCTCATAACATAATGAATTAGAAGGTCCGTCTTTTTAAATAATTTTTTTTCTCCTGCTACACTGTTATATATGTGACCCCAAAATTTTTTTTGATAATTAATACATACCACTTACTTCTCATCCAGGCTGGACTGTTTAACACAATGGCAAAAGTTGTCGACATAGACAGTAATTCCGGACGGTATTATGAGAGTTGTAGATCATGTTGGAGAAAGACGTCAAAGAATGATAGGGGCAGATGGATATGTTCCAGGCAGTCTTGCGAGGGGAGTAGCGGGGGTTTCATTTTAAGAGTCCTAAGGTATTAAACTGAGGCCATTGTCAGTCTGCAGTATATATAGTCTGTTACACAACATTTCATTTCAATTTACCATCTAACAATCAAAATTTCTATAGGTTTCAATTGAAGCTAATAGTCACTGAATATAGCAAAGAAAACCAAGTTTGTTCTATTCGATTCACAAGTTAATCAGTTTCTTATTCATTCCGCCTGTGAATTGATTGCAAATCTTGAAAGGGTAATGTCCTATCATCATACAAGACACTTATATAAACTTCAATTCACATTAAAATATCAGACTAAATAACCTCCATCAAAACAAATGAAATTATTAAATCCTACTCAAATAATTATTTCACCTTCATCACTTCAGACCATTGTGGAATAGAAATTTCATTTGAATATTTTCAATGTTTAGGTTGGAGAACCAGATGCAATTTCTGAGGAGTTAGAATACTTTCTTGGCAAGAAGTTCCTGTTCAAAATACATGTCCATGAGAAGTACAAAGTTGAAGGAGGATCGAAGTCTTATAGTGTGATGAGTATGACAGATCAGGCGTGTAATCCCCTAGAAAATCTAACGTGATACAGTGGCGGAAACACTGTAGAATCGGGATTAAAACACACTGTAACTATGTCTTAGTAAATTAAAATGGTAAAGTCAAACAATAGGCCATGAATAAAAATGGCCAAAATTTAAAACAATCCATAAAAAAGGTTTGAACATTTCATAAGACATAATTATTAAAATAACCAAGCAGGATCCACACTGCTCGCTAGCCCACACCTGAAAAATATGTATACCTGCCATGTTAAAACATAACAGCCACAATCAGTGGGGAGCAACATCAACGTTCTCCCAGCCGTATAACATGATTTTAAAACTCTAATCAATATATATAATTAAAGGAGGCTTTTTTTATTTTACAATCAATATTAACTATTTTATTATTTTATTTCCAGGTTTTGAGTAAATATGAGGTTAGAAGTAGACTTCTTAATTCTAATCTAAGACAAATTTTGAGTGAAAGTAGAATTAATTTTATAAACAACACAAGTCTACGCAACACGGGTAATATGTTATATTAAATATAACAATAACAATAATACATGAGCTTAAAATTGATTGATTATTATGTAACACGTAAAGATGATTATCATTATATTGAGTATATTAATTATTATTGACTATTATTAGTAATAGTATAAAATAATAAATTTTGATTGAAAGTAGAATTCATAATTCTAACCTTATAAGACGGATTTTTTTAATGTACATAATTTTTTTAAATAACGTTAAACATGTCGGGTCAAAATACTGAATACGGGTCAATTTAATTATGGGTCGTGTTATATGGGTCCGAAACGGGTTATGGTCAGAATACGGATAGTTTCGAATGTCAATTTTTTTTTAATAGTACTTCGTATTATTTTTATACTCCTTAATTATGATGTTATATTTCAATTAACTAATATTCATCGCACGGACTTTATATTTCAATAAGTTTTTAAAATTCTTTTATAATTAAAAAAAAAAAATTAGTTTATATTTTTAATCAAAATATCGAGTCACAGATCAAGATTTAGAGATCTTGACTCTTGA
Source organism: Agrostemma githago (assembly GCA_958450325.1). Taxonomy (NCBI): domain Eukaryota; kingdom Viridiplantae; phylum Streptophyta; class Magnoliopsida; order Caryophyllales; family Caryophyllaceae; genus Agrostemma; species Agrostemma githago. Next base: position 38,716,809 of record OY288249.1, read on the forward strand.
CCTACAAAAAAACGAGTTGGGCATGTCTGGTCAGGTTTTGTGTTATAGTAATGTTGAGTACTATTTAACACGAGAACACAACTTTTGTCTCCTATGTGCAACCGTACAGAAAAATAAGTTACTAAAAAATGCTAGATGATTTAAGTTAAGATTAGACATAAAATTATATTAAAATAAAAGGATAATATATACGGAGTAATAATTAATTTCTCCCTCCATTTTTCTTATTAACCTCATATGGGTTTGGTACAATTTTTATGAAAGGGTGAAAAACTAAGAGGAAATCGGTGATGAGAAAAAAAATATTAATTAATAAATTTTCATACGAAGAAATGAGTCTAACTAAAAAAATTCCTAAAAGAAACTGGGGCTAATCAAAAAAATGGAGTGAGTATATATATTGAATTGCTAATATATATAGGTTAAAATTAGAGTTTTAACAAAATCTAGGCATAGGAATAGATTGACTAGAATCGTGCTTTAGGTTTTGTAATCCCTTCTTTCCAACGGGTTGAATGGGTCGGGCCATGTCACGTCCCTAAATTAACATGTAATTTAGGATTTGGGTAAAAAGACTGAGTTCAGGACCCAAAAAACAACCTATTTGGGTAAAGCAAGATGGTTGCATGCATGCAAGTATATTAGATGCAGTAAAGTCAAATGGGTAGCGAGTAAAAGACATAGATAAACTCAATGTTCACAGATGAGTTGTCATGGTCTCATGAGTGTCATTTGTTTCACCCAAGTAACCAATGTTGACACTAGAACTGTCGAGTGGGTCGGGTCAAATATTGGTTCCGTATTAGGTTATGGTCAGAGTATGAGACATAAATAGTTTCGAACGCCTAATTTTTTACCGCTTTTTAAGCAAAAAAAATAAATTATTTTTGATATTAAATTTTTATTTATTTTAATATTATTTTTATTATTTTCTTTAAATTATAATTTTTATATTTAAAAAAATCAAAATTTTCTTAGCCTGTCTCACTTCTTGATTTCTCTCGGTGTCGTCCCCTTAAGATAAACATTGATAAGCAGTGTCAAATCTTCGAAATGATAGTGGTTTGAAATAATCATAATTACTTCGTCGCATAACTAATACTCCCTATCTCACTAAAAGGGTCACTCCACCTTCTTAGTGAGAATTAAGGTGTATAGAATTGTATAGTGGAAAATGAAAGATGGAAAATAAGTGAGGTTAGAACCAATGTTAACCACAGAAATCAGACAAAATAAAAATAAAGCAAACAGTGACTTTCAGAAAGACAACCCAAACAGGAAAGAGTGACTCTTCTACAGACAGGGGAGTACTATTCTGTATGTTAAAATTTGAGTTTTAGCAAAATCCATACATAAAAATAGATGGCTAGAAATTGGCTTTTAGACAAAAGTTTTGTGGTCTCTTCTTTCCAGCAAATTGAACAGGTCCGGCTAGATCATGACCCAAAATCGGGTCATTTAGGATTCGGGTTAAAACGGGTTGCGAGTAAAAAAAAACGGGCTTATGCCTCTAACAACGTGTTAGGTGGGTCAGGTCAAATTTAGAGCGAGATGATGACATATATACAAATATATTTAATGCAAAAGTCAAGTGCTTAGAGAATAAAAGACACAGATAGGTCCAATGTTCCAAATGAGTTATCACAGACATTAAAATTGTTAACAATGATCAGGTATTACGATGAGCATCATTTGTTTTAGCTATGTAGCTAATGTACACAATAGACCTGTCAGCGGTCGGGGTATACGGGTCATGCTCAGAAATACTTTCGAACACCTAATTTTGTTACGACTTTTAAAGTAAAAAAATAGTATGTATTAAATTAGGGTCGGGTTTATGGGTCAAGTCGAATTTGACAGGTCTAACCGTCTAAGTGTAGCATCATAACCCACATCTGCTACTTTTTGTATAAAATATATGCAAACGTGGAGTGTTAATCCTCTAAAATGACAAATATTTAAAATAATCGTAATCATTCATTCGCAGTCAATAATTATAAAAGAAAGTATTAAGGTTGATTTAGTAATGTTATTGTTATATCCGTGCATCGCACGAGCATCAAAACTAGTTACTGCTATAGAAAAAACAGTAAAATGAAAATATAGTAAAACATTATAATGATAAACTTTCAGTGAAAAACTTCACGTATCGAAACAATATAATAAAAATGAGTTTTCCGAAGAAAACATAAAACATTTGCCAACCTGCAAAACAAAATTATATCGATAATAATAAAATATTCAAAATGGTGTTATGAATAGGATTAGTGTGCACAAGGCTAGACTTTCACTAGGGATATACTAAAAACTAGCTTCGAGAACTCAGACACCAACTTCACACGCAGCGAAGATCCAAGGTCTCTAACTAGGTACCTCAACCATAATAGGGCGACGACTTATCAATGCGAGGTCCTAGCTTAAGTAATATACACCCCTCCTGGATACCAAATGTATCCAGTTCAACTGACGGCGACTAACACGATACGATATCTAGCTTAAGGACACAATGCACATATACTCCGGGACACCAAATGTGTCCAGTTCAACAACCAATGCATCTCAAATGGATACACCAACCTTATAGTTGATGGCAAAACAGTACATCCTAGACTATATTACTCTAACTTCACACTTATCCTTATTCCATAACTCTAAAACAAAGCCATTATCGATATATTTAGGAGATATAACCATTATAATAATAAGAGAGCAAAAGGGAAAAATGGTCACCTTCCAAAAGAGGAAACTTTCTATTTTAGGAAACTTCTATATTTAGAAACTTTACAAAAATAGCATTATATTAAATTATCGAAAATATTAGTTCATATTAGTAAAACATTTTTAGTAAACGATATAGATTTATAAAACTAATTGTAGACACCCACATTTTACTGCCAGGTGTCTATAGCAGTTTCCGACAAACACCCGATGATGATCGGACGCAAACGTGTTTAACGTACAAGGAAATGGGCTCAAAATCATGGATATTTGGCTTGGGCTTTATACGGAGTACAAATTTTACAAAACCAACCTCTAAACCAAGCCCAGCGGGTCATTTCGAGTCAAATAAGACTAATTTGGGTCGAATCCGACACCAGGGGCAAAACCGTCTTTTAGCGACCGAGTCAAACCCGGTCAAAGATATTTTCTCGAGACTTGTGGGTCAGCCGTGTCACCCCACGTGACCGACTCAAGCTGGAATACTACAAAAAATCAGCTACGACAAATATTAAACAATTTCATTTAAGGTAGAATTCGATCTCAAGTAGGATTTCTATCCGAAAACCGAATCAAACACCCGACCGAGTGTAGGACACTCGGACGAGTAGCCTGTTTTCAGCCGAGCTCTTTGCCTTCTTCACCAAGAAAGTGAGTTCTCGTTCCTCTCAACCTCTTACGTTTCCTATCCAAACCAATATTTCTTGTTGGCCAAGCAAGATACCTCTCTCAATTTCTTCTCCTATAAATAGGACCCTCCCCATCACACCAATCATACATCATACAACAACCATTACATCGACCGACAATCTATACACCAATATTCATACACCTCAAGACTCTTACACCTAGCATCAAGAAACCGGTAGTGAAAACCCGAGACTACAAAAACCGGCCTATACCCGTCACCCTTACACGTCCCAATCAACCACCATAACTCACCGACATTAACCCGACGCTCCCGTGCCTTAGCCACGTTCCGACGAGCCCCGATTCGAGTTAACAAAAGCATGTAGGTTGAGGGTGTAATCCAACCCGACTTCTCTCTTTTCTTCCCTCCTTTCTCTCGTTTTCTTCTTCTTTTTGTCGTGTCTTCGTCGGTCGTTTATTATGGGTCGTTCATCGTTTTTTTATTTCTAATATCGATATTACAAAAACTATTTTCATATAATAAATATTCTTAAAATACTATACCAGTTCATCAATCGAATATCGTATTAAAAGAATTACATTAATCTCGTTGATGCTAAAAATCGTTACTTTTTACAAAAATACGACGATTTTAACGCGGAGAGAACCAACATTCTTTTTCGTTTCGTTCAAATTCTTTTTCAAAACAATTTTATAAAACTTTTTCTAAAAGTCATTCCGAATATTCGATATCGATTTCATAGTCGAATATCGAATACGACGAATATCGAAAGCATAAATCGAGTATAAATTAATTCATATTTATACGCGATCTATCGAAATTAGCGACTTTCAAAAAACCCGAACCGGGACAGGCCCTCACGCGAGTCGCGCCCCTCCCAGGCGACTCGCGCGGGAGTCTGAAATCCGCGGCCCTTTTTTCCGCTTTCTCAATTTTTCTTAAAAATCGTTTTTTCTACAAAACGATTTCTCTTTTATTTTTCGTCTTTTCTAAAATGATTCCGAATATTCGATATCGTTTTCATAATCGAATATCGAATATAACGAATATCGAGGATATTGAATCGAGTACAATATGCGATATTTGTACGTGATTTAATAAAATCATCGATTTTTCAAAAAATCAATTTCGAAAACAGGCCGGGACGCGAGTCGCGCGCGTCCCGGACGAGTCGCTTACTCGGGCGAGTCGCGCTTGACTCGGGCGAGTTGCGTGGAAGGCTGAAACGCGACACGTTTTCGTTTTTTTTTTATTTCTTCGAACATCGTTTTTTAACAAAACAACGTCCTTTTTTTAGCGATATTTCAGATCTCGATATATTTGTTACATCATTCATTGCATCCATATCTTTTATTTGATTTACAAACCGTTACTAACTTGTTTGTTCGTGTTTGTAGCAATCTCTTTTCTTTTCCTTTGTTTTATTATACTAAAACGAACCTCACATGCTAAAATACAACTTTGACGTTAAATTTTAGTTGCATTAAATCGGCTTAGCAACCCATTCAATTCTCGCATGTTTAGGGAAAACAATGTTTGCATATCATTTCATCGTTCAACTAACACGCGTACTAAAAAATCAAACGATATCCTAGTAGAGGCCGCTAATGTGCGGGCGGGGTTGGGTATCCTTCGTGGGCTTCCCAACACGTACCCTCACCCCTTACTCAGAACCTCGGTTTCCGGATGTCCGAAACCATTGGCAACGAGAGTCGTTCAATACATGATATCCGATAACGTCGGTATCGGTATCAATTGCAAAGGGACGAACCCGATAAACTCTGACATCGGAAATGGGCCATATTTTGTACATGGCCCACTACGACATAAAGTGGGTTCGAACGGGCCCGAACTCCCATAAAGTTCGGTGGCGACTCCAACTTCGATTTAAATTTCAATTCGATCCATGCTCATATGGAGATTCAACTGCCTCCCCAAACCTGCGCGTGGCCGCGTCGGGGTGGACCTATGTCATATCCACAATTTGGCGACTCTGCTGGGGATTAACTGATGCGTGACTTACTATCGGCATCCTCAGGGTGAGACTCGAATAGAAATCCTTTGACTAGTACAATACGCGTTTTAGTTCTACGGTTCTTGCATAACCCCATATTTTCCCGGGCCGGTACTAGTGACCAACGTCCCACTATACCATTGATGTAGTCCAAATTGGATATGTCAAAAAGTGTGCACAGCAGATTCGTATGGGTTTTACGGCATGTTCTAAGCTCAATTCGAATTAGGAAGTTCGCCCCGATTCTCGAATAGGCTATGTACACTGGTATACACCCTTATAGACTGACCGAGACTTAGCTTAAGAGCATACATGGCGTCATTATACTGTTTCCATGACTACGTGCTACTTGATCCATATCTTTTTCAAAAACCGTCATTTTCAAAATTTGCATCCTTTTCAAAATATCCAATTTCAAAACCCCGAAAATATACTGAATTTAGGACTTCTGATTTTACTCAAAATAGCCCTTTTTCTAGCCGGTATTATGCCCAATTTAAAACTCGAAAATATATTTTCGAACTTTCAAAACCTTAGCCCGGTCCGCCTTTCCGTTTTCTTTCTCAAAAAAAGGGCCGGTTCTCCCCGAATTTTTCGGGCATTTTCAAAAAAATCATATTTCAAAACTTCCTCTTCTTAGGACTTCCCGTATTTAGCAGTGTCGGGTCGTGTCGTAAGTCGTCGAAGTCTCTAGCGTCGAAACTCCGTCGATCTTATATCACGGATTTCTTCCTTATCCCAGTCTGCCTTATTTTACTAAGCCAAGGCCCACTTGCGTAGGACATACTCCTACAAGGGTTGACCCATTTACGCAATCGAGTCTAAAGTCTGGCAATGTCTCACATGAACCTTCCTTCGAACAGGGCCCAGCCCACATGGCTGGATCCTGAGGAAGGCCCACCTTTTCACAAGTCACCCGTCTAGGTGTCTTTTTCGAGTCATTACCGTCTTAGTCTTCTTCTTTTTCCCTTGCTCGGGATGTACTTTTTTTAGGATTCAGGTTAAGTTGCTGATTACGCGGTGTTCTTACAGACAGGCCACCCTTCACCCGAACCATGACGAAAGAAGCCATCGATGAGTTGACAGCCTCGTTGACCCAAATCCAGGACCAATTGAGGAAAATGAGGGAAGATCAGATTGCCATCATCACTCGGGTAAGTGCCGTGGAACAAGGAACCCCCAACGCTTCGATTGAGGATGACGGACCTCTGGCTGCACTGGCCGGCGCAGTCCGAAAGCTGCAAGAACAGGTCCACTCGACCACCAGAAACACCATCCTCACGGAAAATGCCCGTACCTATTCGCCCTTGACCGATGAACTGCCCGCTAACCTCAACTTAACGGGCTTACCAATGTTTGACGGGACTGAAGATCCGGTACTCCATATCCGGGCCTTCAAGGATTTTATGGCTGTTAAGAGGGTCAAATCGACCATGTTCAAGCACCTCTTTACTTCCTCTCTGGAAAAGCACCCGAAAGCCTGGTACTACAGGCTTGATCCCAAGAAATACAATACCCGGGACGATGTCGCAATGGAATTCACGCGAAACTACGCGGATAACGCCGAGATCCAGACTACCATGCGTACTCTGGAGGTTATGGCCCAAGAGCCTAAGGAGGGTTTCACCAAATACCTTCAAAGGTGGAGGGCCGAAAGTGTAAAGCTGGTAGACAAGCCCAACGAAAAGGTGCTAGTGGAGGCTTTTGTCAAAAACCTCCTCCCCGCTTACAGGATCCATCTCCGGTACGCTATCATACCCGATTTCGCCACTTTGACCGAGATGGGTACAAGAATCGAAGACGATCTATGGTTAGAGAGCCTTACTAAGGCCTCTGACAAGGGGTATCAAGGAGCCAGTTCATCCTCTAGCAAGCCCGCAACTACAACTGCGGCCCGAAGCATCTTTGATGAGGTTAACTCATTAGACACCTCGACCAAAAAGAATACTCCAAATCGGGTATTCACTGACATAGGAACCACCTATGCTAATGCCTTACAAAGGTTGTCTTCAAAAGGCCTAATCCAACCGATAGGCCCAATCCCGGAAGTTCCCGTCGAAAAGCGATCCAAGAGCTACAATATTCAAGCCTATTGCCACTATCACCAAGGCAACGGACACGACACTGAGCAATGTTGGAAGTTGAAGCATCTCATTCAGGATCTGATCGAAAGTGGGAAGATACCACTACCCAGTGATAAGCCGAGTAACAAAAATAATCCCCTTGCTACTCACGCCATTTTTACTGGAGAAGTAGTTGACTGCTCTCATCTCATTTCCCCTTTCATTTCCCAAATCAACGGGATATGGAATGACGATGAAGATGACGTTTACTTGGCTAAGGGGGAAGCTGTCCCCGTCACCGTCGAAGAAATCCGGAAAGCTAAAGCCAGAGCCCTGGCCGACACACACGTCATCACGACTGGCCTTTCTATCCCGGAAACCGTCACTGAACCTTCCAGGACGGAACTCACTCCCGAGGAACCTAACGCTGACACGGCCCTAGTCAGGCAACTAAAGAGGGTCCGAACTGATCTTACCATATGGCAGCTTTTGGTTAGTTCTCAGGAGCATCGGACAACACTTACTAGGGCTCTCGATGAAATCAAGGTTGACTCATCGGTTACCCCCACCGAGATGGTAGCCACTATTTTGCCACACCTCAAAGGCAAGTCCAAAGGAGAAAGCCCACTTATCACTTTCTCTGAGTCCGACCTTCCACCGTTTGGGGCCACCAATAACTTGGCCCTATATATCACGGTGATCTGCAGGAATAAATATCTCCCAATGACTCTAATTGATGATGGGTCTGCGGTAAACGTCCTTCCCTTGAGGACAACTAAGGCCCTCGGCATTACCAAGGCTGACTACCTTCCTACTGCACAAACTATCCAGGCTTTCGATGGGAGCCCAAAATCAGTTGTTGGGGCCGTTAAGCTAACGATCATAACGGGCCCGATCGAGAAGGAGTTAGAATTCCAAGTGATTGATGTCACTTCATCTTTCAATCTGTTACTCGGGAGACCATGGATACACGCGGTCAAAGCCGTGTCTTCCACCCTTCACAGGAAGGTCAAGCTACCGTTACAAGATGGGATCGTCACTCTCGAAGCTACCCCCATAACCGCGTCAAGCTGCAACACGGCAGGCTCAACCGACCCGCGAGGTTTCAACTTCGTGGGAATGATCGAGGAAGAATATCTTTTCCAGCCATACTTCACCACAAGCATCGACACGATGCTACAAAATATGGGTTACCTACCAGGAGCTACCTCGAGACCTGACCTCCCGGCTGGCAGAATCATTGAGGTCTTAACTAATGAAGAGTCAAGATTCGGCTTGGGGTATGCCATAACCCCGGAAAACGTGGTTCAGGCCGGTATTCAGAAGGCCATCGACATCTTCAAGGGTACCTACTTGGGCCCTTACAGTCCAAGACTGACTGATTACTTTGTCACTCCAGTGTTCAGAACTGTTCAAGTGGGCCTCTATCAGCCCACCATCTCATATCCCGAGACCAAATTGGCTCGGGAATGCAATTTCATCCCGGATGACATCTTTGCTCTTATCCAAGCCGAATCAAAGGAGGGCACAAATAATACTGAGCCCGTCCTGGGAGTTCTATTCGGGGAAGACAAGGTCATCCTGACCCTTAAACGGGAGTTAGTCAACTTGATTCTCCGCAGCAGCAGGTCTGATCCAACCAAGCTGATCTCCGAAGTAGGTGCTGACACTGGGAAGAGAGCTTGGAGGAAGACAACTAAGTGGACCGACAGTCAGGGTCAAATCTACAAGCTAACTACTGGCGAAGGAGATATGCAAGGCGCTGAATCCGAGTCCGAAACTGAGTCAGAGTCAGAGTCGGAGTCTGAGTCCAAGTCTAGAGGGTCCAGTACTAGGATCGAGTCTGTAACCTCTCTCCCTTCTTCAGTTACACCATCGGGAGCCTCGGAGTCTGTCCCGAGGGCTCTCTCTATCCCGCCTCTGACCAACGATCAGATGGCCGCTCTCTTCGAGCTATTTTCAAAATTCACTATCAATAATAACGATAACCGTTCTGCTTACGACTTGTCTTATTTTCAAAACATTTTCAAAAATCTTACTTGCAATGACATTGAAAAACCCAACGAACAGGTACCGTTGCCTCCGCATCTAATCGAGCAACTCGAACAAAGGGAGTTCCGAAATCCGGTAATCGAAGAAACCGATTCCATCAACGTAGGAACCCCTTTAGAACCTCAGATGCTTAAGCTGGGTTTATCTTTAGATCCTGAGGAGAAACAACAATTCACAGATCTCCTCTAGGAATTTAAGGACGTCTTCGCATGGTCCTACAAGGACATGCCGGGAATAGACCGGGAGATAGCTGAACATCGTCTACCCATCAAAGACGGGTATAAGCCGGTAAAACAGAAACTCCGAAGAATGAGGCCCGAATGGTCTCTCAAAGTCAAGGAAGAAGTCGACAAGCAATTCAAAGCGGGCTTTATCCAAGTGTCTGAATATCCAGACTGGGTTGCAAACATCGTGCCAGTACCCAAAAAAGACGGCAAAGTCCGGGTATGTGTAGACTTCCGGGACCTTAATAAGGCCAGCCCAAAAGACGATTTCCCGTTACCACACATCGACATACTGGTGGATAACACGGCCGATCATGCCCTTCTATCATTCATGGACGGGTATGTCGGATACAATCAGATCAAAATGGCGGAGGAAGATATGAGTAAGACCACCTTCATCACACCATGGGGTACTTACTGTTATACTGTGATGCCATTTGGGCTTATCAATGCCGGTGCCACTTATCAACGGACCGCCACGACTTTATTGCATGACATGATGCATAAGGTAGTGGAGGTCTACGTGGATGACATGATCGTCAAATCCAAAGATCGAAACGGGCACATTGCGGCCCTAAGAAAGTTCTTCACCCGACTACGCAAGTACAATATGAAGCTAAACCCTCAAAAATGCAGTTTCGGGGTAACATCGGGCAAGCTACTGGGCCATATCGTCAGCCAACGTGGCATCGAAGTTGACCCAGCAAAGATCAAGGCCATTACCGAGATGCAACCACCCAAAACCGAAAAGGAGATAAGGGGGTTTCTCGGGAAAGTCCAATATATCAGCCGGTTCATTTCAAAGTTAACCATGGTATGTGAGCCCATTTTCAAGAAACTGAAGATAGGAAAACAGCACTATGGGACGAAAAATGTCAAATGGCTTTCGATAAGATCAAGGAGATTCTATCCTCTCCACCGGTATTAATGCCACCTCAACCGGGCCTGCTTCTGTCGTTATACCAGACAACGACCGAGACAGTCATGGGGGCTATGCTCGCCCAAACGGTCGATTCGGAAGAACAGGCTATTTACTACATCAGTAAAAAGTTCTTGGAGTATGAATGCAAGTATACAATGCTCGAAAAAACGTGTCTAGCTTTAGTATGGGCCACTAAAAAGCTCCGACACTATATGCTTAGCCACGAGGTACATGTGCTATCCAAAATGGATCCAATCAAGTACCTATTCGAGAAGCCCATCCTCAACGGCCGTATATCCAGATGGACTTTGATGCTAGCTGAGTTCGACCTCAAGTTCGTACCATTGAAAGCCATCAAAGGCCGGATAGTAGCCGAATTCCTCGATGATAGCCCGATATCCAAGGAGGGACACACCGATACTTGGGCCTTCCCGGATGAAGATATATTCCATACTGACACTGACACATGGGATTTATATTTTGATGGGGCGTCCAACTTCCGAGGATTTGGGGTCGGTATTTTGCTAATCTCTCCACAAAGGGAACACACCCCATTATCCATCAAGCTAGACTTCGATGTGACTAACAACGCAGCCGAATATGAAGCATGCATTCACGGGTTGCAAGCCGCCGCTGATTTAGGAGTAACAAACCTCCGGGTCCACGGTGACTCGTCTTTAGTCATTAATCAAGCCCTATAAAAATGGAAAACTCGGAACGCAAATCTTGTGGCTTACCAAGCGCGAGTAAGGGTTCTCGAAAAACAGTTCCAAAAGGTAGAATACATCTATCTACCTCGGGAAGAAAATCAGTTTGCAGATGCTCTTTCAAAATTAGCATCTTTACTGAATATCCTAGCGCATCTAACCAGCATGCCTATCTGCGTCGAAAGACGATCCTAGCCGGCATATATCCACGCTATCCAAGATATTGAAATAACTGATCTAGAACCTTGGTATCAGGCTGTTCTAACCTACTTAACGTTAGGAGAATATCCTCGGGGAGCTGAAAACCGGGCCAAGAAAGCCCTGCGAAGATGGGCCGCACAGTTCATCCGCACAGACGATGGACAGTTATATAAGAAGACAGCACAGGGGGCTTTACTCCTATGCATTGACAAAACGCGAGACGAAAAAGTCATGGCTGAAGTATATGATGGTGAAAATGGCCCGCATATGAATGCCCATATGCTAGCCCGAAAAATCACGAGACTCGGCTATTATTGGAATAGCATGGAAACTGACTGTCAGTTATATGTCAAACACTGCCATAACTGTCAGATCTTTGCTAATGTACAGCATATGCCATCTTCCCTATTATATACGATGACATCACCGTGGCCATTCTCGACATGGGGAATTGATATAATTGGGAAAGTAAACCCCTCCGGGACAGGGGGTCACTGCTTTATTTTAGTGGCTATCGACTATTTCACTAAATGGGTCGAAGCTGAGTCATACCGGATCTTGAATGCCAAACATGTGGCTAAGTTCATCCAAAACAAAATTATATGTCGATACGGGATTCCGCACGAGTTCATCAGTGATCACGGGACCCACTTTCAAGCTGAAATTGCCACTTTGTTGGAAAAATACAAGATTTAAAGACATACAACTTCGCCTTACCGTCCCCAAACGAATGGAGCGGTAGAGGCAGCTAATAAAACAATTGTCACCATACTTAAAAAGATGGCTGAAAATTATCGGGACTGGCCCGACAAGATACCTTATGCTTTTTATGGGGATATCGGACATCAATTCGAACTGCAACCGGAGCAACTCCATACTATCTGACATATAGAATGGAAGCGGTCCAGCCAGTCGAGCTAGAAGTACCATCCCTCAGAATTCTACTCGAGAGTCAGGTGCCTGAAGCAGATTGGGTCCAAGCCCGATATGACTCGCTAGTCCTCTTGGACGAACGGCGATCTCGGGCCCTGAATAATATTCAGATATACCAAAAAAGGATCCAACGTGCCTTTAACAAAAGAGTTAGGCCCAGGAATATCAAAGAGGGCGATCTAGTCCTAAAATCCGTGCGAGCTTTGCTACCCGTTGACCCAAGAGGAAAATTCAAACTCAATTGGGTTGGGCCATATCTAGTGAAGAAAATCCTTTCGGGAGGAGCAGTAATGCTAACAGACTTGGACGGGAACGAGTTCATCAACCCAACCAACTTGGACCAGTTGAAGCGTTACTACCCTTAAACCCTACCTCAATGTCATTTGCAAAATTTATAAAATTTAGTTCTTTTTCAAAATTTTAAACAAGTCAACAAGTTAGGATTACTTATCCTACCGTCGCACATCTCGAATTAATAATCTTGATGTATTTCGAAAAATTGCAAAAATATTTCTGAACTACGGAAGGTTTGATTCCATTAGTTATGGATACGTAGGCAACCCCTCAAAAGGGTACAACCACTGCAATAACGAAAAGACGGGAACGGTTTTCACTAAATATGTCTTTTATTATAAAAACCGATAAATTCGGAAATTTCAAAATACATCACAAAAAAAATCACACCACAAAAATAGTAGTAATACTTAAATAATAAATTTAGGAGACTACTCGTACATTTTTCCTTTTCCCTTATCTTTCGGGTCACGCGGAGCCCTAGGCCGACGGGGCGGGGACGAACGTTCCCTAATCACAAGGGGAATTTCTTTTGCTCGAACCCGCTTCTTCGATTTTGGGTCTTCTGCCGGTTGCACCGGTCCAAGCCGAGCCCGGACGGGCTCGGGTAGTCTGTCCCGAGGACCAAGTCGGTCCTTGGCCGCCAATCTTGGGCCAAGTCTCTTTTCTAAGTCCGTCTGGGGGCTCACTTTCCCTCGTGCACCCTTAGTACTGGACCCCTCAGTCTGAGTCTTAGATTTCCCTTTCTGACTTGTCGGAATAGCACCTTCGTCAAAGAAGCTTCTATTATCTTTAGCATGCTCCCGACGCAACAGGTCGAAAGCCTCATCAGTCTTCAAAGCAGCTCGGCTTTAGCTGAATCAGCCTTTGTCCATTTAACATAAGAATCGAATACCCAGATCGAATGAGGATTCTTAGGAACGGACCAAGTGGCTCGTGTATACCACCTTTGCATCCAGGTGTCACACATTACATCCGTCAACTGAGTAGATTCACTCACGATTGCTTCGATTTCCGGGATTCTTTGGGCCCGACCATATTGCCTAAGTATTCGATCGGGAAAGAGGTGAATTGTTTGTCTAAAAGATAGGATTACCTGATATCGAGCCCTATCTCGAGACTCTAAGCCGGTCTGGACATAAATGGGCCACCATGGGATGGTCCAGCAGATCAATGGGCCTTCATGGAAAGACAGCACTTCATCCCAGTATTTTTGAGTGTTAAGGCGAGAAAAGGCAATGGTCCGTCTCCTCGTCATCACCTGTTTAGGTTGATATCGACTCACGTCTAGGGGAGGGTCCAAGATTGATAGCCTCTCGAACAGCCACAGCTGAAAAAACCCACGAAAATCAAAATCGCGAAAAAATGTCAAAAAAACGCGTAAAAAAAAATCGCGAAAACCGAGAAAATCGAAAAAATCGGAAAAAACCGCAGAAATCGCAAAAAACCGGAAAAATTGAAAAAGCCGGAAAATTGCAAAAAAATAAATAAATAATCGACATACCTGTAAAAGACGGGTACTCCCAATCAACCGGGTTGACGGATCCCTTTTGAGATTATCCGAACCCTGGATAATCTCTCCTGTAATCAGCCAAGCCGGGCTGTGCTCCGTTTCTATCAGGTCAGCCACAGTGAAGAGTCGGATATGACCCATGCAAGATAATAAATCCATATGACCTTCAAAAGCATAAACATGGAGCATACAAAAAGTAAAGGTCCTACGGCTATGGACCGTCCTGACCCGGACGTCATCTGGGTTCATAAATTTTTCAGCCAAATCAATCAAGGAAACGGTATCTCCTTCCAGCATACGGGATACCTCCATATGAGAAAGTCCTAAAAATTCCCGTAGCTTTCTCCTCGAGTCATGAACTGAAAACAGGATAGCAGGGCGAAGTATGGGATTCCACCCTCCTACAGCAACAATTTCCTCAGGGATAGGACATATTTCGCCTCGAGGAAAACCAAAAACGTGATAAGTATCGTCCCAATAGGACAGGCAAGCATCCGAAAAGTGACGGTCTACTTGCATCTAACGGATCGTGAATAGTTGGGTAACACCATTCTGATTCAGAATAACTTTATCTGAGTCTCTGAAGTATCGGGACCACTCTTGCAGCATTCCAATTAATCGGTCGATTCCCATAATTGGATTTCTAAAAAGAAGAATAAATTTCTCATGGCTTGTTTTTCTTTAAGGAAGAGATGGGACTGTGGGAATTGTGAAAAATTATGAAGCAAGGAGAGGGTATTCATAGCATGAAACCGGATTCTCCTCCTCACCTAAGGATTCCTAATCCCAGAGGATTTAGCATACAGGCCCTATCCTAGGATCTAGCTAAGTCATCCCGAGCATTCCTATTCCTTTTCAGAGTCAAAAATTCTCTAATTTTTTCAAACCCAAAACTCAAAACCTTTCTCAAAATTTTTATTCCCCAGCGCGAGTCATATTTGTTTCGCCTACGTGTTACATGCAAATTTTGTGTAACTTATACAGGTACAATACAGGACCGCGCAATTCACGTAACTCCCCAGCGGCATTTAACAGGATGAGCCCATATATAGGCACACCTAAGTCTTATACGACGAGTCCAGTTCCCCACGGAGTTATCATCAACTCAGGTACATTTCTAGTCTGTGGCCGGCGGGCCCTTCACGTAGAGTCAAATGGACTTTAAACGACCGGATCGGAAGTCTGCTAGGTCTTTATTTGACCTGGTAGCTACTCTGACTTTCGCCCTGTCCAAGCCTCAGTTAGAGTGGGGGCTCTGTAGACACCCACATTTTACTGCCAGGTGTCTATAGCAGTTTCCGACAAACACCCGATGATGATCGTACGCAAACGTGCTTTAACGTACTCGGAAATGGGCTCAAAATCATGGATATTTGGCTTGGGCTTTATACGGAGTACAAATTTTACAAAACCAACCTCTAAACCAGGCCCAGCGGGTCATTTCGAGTCAAATAAGACTAATTTGGGTTGAATCCGACACCAGGGGCAAAACCGTCTTTTAGCGACCGAGTCAAACCCGGTCAAAGATATTTTCTCGAGACTTGTGGGTCAGCCGTGTCACCCCACGTGACCGACTCAAGCTCGAATACTACAAAAAATAAGCTACGACAAATATTAAACAATTCCGTTTAAGGTAGAATTCGATCTCAAGTAGGATTTCTATCCGAAAACCGAATCAAACACCCGACCGAGTGTAGGACACTCGGACGAGTAGCCTGTTTTCAGCCGAGCTCTTTGCCTTCTTCACCAACAAAGTGAGTTCTCGTTTCTCTCAACCTCTTACGTTTCCTATCCAAACCGATATTTCTTGTTGTCCAAGCAAGATACCTCTCTCAAATTCTTCTCCTATAAATAGGACCCTCCCCATCACACCAATCATACATCATACAACAACAATTACATCGACCGACAATCTATACACCAATATTCATACACCTCAAGACTCTTACACCTAGCATCGAGAAACCGGTAGTGAAAACCCGAGACTACAAAAACCGGCCTATACCCGTCACCCTTACACGTCCCAATCAACCACCATAACTCACCGACATTAACCCGACGCTTCCGTGCCTTTGCCACGTTCCGACGAGCCCCGATTCGAGTTAACAAAAGCATGTAGGTTGAGGGTGTAATCCAACCCGACTTCTCTCTTTTCTTCCCTCATTTCTCTCGTTTTCTTCTTCTTTTTGTCGTGTCTTCGTCGGTCGTTTATTATGGGTCGTTCATCGTTTTTTTATTTCTAATATCGATATTACAAAAACTATTTTCATATAATAAATATTCTTAAAATACAATACCAGTTCATTAATCGAATATCGTATTAAAAGAATTACATTAATCTCGTTGATGCTAAAAATCGTTACTTTTTACAAAATACGACGATTTTAACGCGGAGAGAACCAACATTCTTTTTCGTTTCGTTCAAATTCTTTTTCAAAACAATTTTATACAACTTTTTCTAAAAGTCATTCTGAATATTCGATATCGATTTCATAGTCGAATATCGAATACGACGAATATCGAAAGCATAAATCGAGTATAAATTAATTCATATTTATACGCGATCTATCGAAATTAGCGACTTTCAAAAAACCCGAACCGGGACAGGCCCTCACGCGAGTCGCGCCCCTCCCAGACGACTCGCGCGGGAGTCTGAAATCCGCGGCCCTTTTTTCCGCTTTCTCAATTTTTCTTAAACATCGTTTTTTCTACAAAACGATTTCTCTTTTATTTTTCGTCTTTTCTAAAATGATTCCGAATATTCGATATCGATTTCATAATCGAATATCGAATATAACGAATATCAAAGATATTGAATCGAGTACAAATTATGCGATATTTGTACGTGATTTAATAAAATCATCGCTTTTTCAAAAAATCAATTTCGAAAACAGGCCGGGACGCGAGTCGCGCGCGTCCCGGGCGAGTCGCTTACTCGGGCGAGTCGCATGGAAGGCTGAAACGCGACATGTTTTCGTTTTTTTATTATTTCTTCGAACATCGTTTTTTAACAAAACAGCGTTCGTTTTTTTTGCGATATTTCAGATCTCGATATATTTTTTACATCATTCATTGCATCCATATCTTTTATTTGATTTACAAACCGTTACTAACTTGTTTGTTCGTGTTTGTAGCAAACTCTTTTCTTTTCCTTTGTTTTATTATACTAAAACGAACCTCACATGCTTAAATACAACTTTGACGTTAAATTTTAGTTGCATTAAATCGGCTTAGCAACCCATTCAATTCTCGCATGTTTAGGGAAAACAATGTTTGTATATCATTTCATCGTTCAACTAACACGCGTATTAAAAAATCAAACGATATCCTAGTTGAGGCCGCTAATGTGCGGGCGGGGTTGGGTGTCCTTCGTGGGCTTCCCAACACGTACCCTCACCCCTTACTCAAAACCTCGGTTTCCGGATGTCCGAAACCATTGGCAACGAGAGTCATTCAATACATGATATCCGATAACCGTCGGTATCGATATCAAATGCAAAGGGACGAACCCGATAAACTCTGACATCGGAAATGGGTCATATTCTGTACATGGCCCACTACGACATAGAGTGGGTTCGAACAGGCCCGAACTCCCATAAAGTTCGGTGACGACTCCAACTTCGATTTTAAATTTCAATTCGATCCATGCTTATATGGAGATTCATTCGCCTCCCCAAACCCGCGCGTGGCCACGTTGGGGTGGACCTATGTCATGTCCACACTAATACTTTCGGCCTTAACGATATTAATTTCCAAAATAAGGATGAATGTGTTTATGAAATTATTGAAAAATCAAACAAGTGTTTATAAAATAATTAAAAATGTCTTAAACATTTTAATACTACTAATTAGGGTGTTTCCAAAATTTATAAGGCTCAAATTCCCTAATTACTAATAGTTTCGATAAACCGAGCATAAATAAGATTTTACGGCATATGTCAAAATAAATCATTTAACGTCTTTTATTTAATTAAATCATTAAACAAATTTCGAATATGATAAGGGGTGACTTAACTCTTCAATTTTCAGATTCAAGTGTTTTCAAAATTCCTGGAAAACAATTCATTTAGGTGGAACGAGGCATTTTAACGATAAACCGTAATTTTGTCCAAAAATCAATACTATTAACCAAAGACTTCAATAAATAGTACAAAAATTACATAAAATAGTTAAAATATATTTTTAGAGATTCTGTCCAGAAGAACAATTTTTCCAGAATCCTAAAACTCGGTTTTTAAAAGGTTTTCTCGTTAATCGTCTAATCTCGACAATAACGATTAATAAAAATAGTAATTAGAAAACGATTTAAGTATTAATATCCAAAAATTATTATTAAACTTAAAAATCATCATTTACAGAAACTAACATTTTTTCCAGATTTCTAAAATTCTAGATTTCACCATTTCCATTAAAACCGTGTTTTAAAACCCGTTTTCACAATTAACGATTCCATTAATAAAACTTATCGTTCCTAACATTTTATTAAAGTATTAAAAATTATAAAAATACATTTTATCATGAAATCATCAGAAACACAATTTCTTTAGATTTAAAACACCAACCAGAAATCAGAAATTAAAACGACAAACACGGTTTATAACGGTAAACGATGATTTAAAGTGATTAATTAATTCACCTACTTAACAATTCCGAAAAATTATGAAAAAAAAAATTAGAAAATTCTATTTCACCAGAAAGTTTACCCACGTCAAAATTCAGATTAAAATAAAATGTTTAAGTGCTAGAACCAAAGACCGGCTTTTAATCGTTTTTGTTCGTAAACGGTAATAATTCAATAATCGATATCAAAAATATCAGAAAAATACCAAATTATCAAGAATCATCAAAAACTTCATTTTTACAGAATATAATCATATATTACATGTTTAGGCCGAATATTACTATTTTACAAATTAGTATAACAATTCAATTGTTAATCTCGTAAAAGCGATAAAAATACCGAAACATGCAAATTTTCAACTTTTAAAATTTTTCCAGATTATATGACATACATATATTTTCAAAAATGAAATATAAAAATATACATGCAAATACACAATTAAAATCATGAAATAACGAGTAACATCGACGTTACCTTTAATCTAAATCCGAATTGATAATATACTCGTCGGCCTCAAGATCGTCCACAAATCCTTAACAAAAAAAAAATGGTAGAAAAATACCATGAGAAAAACTAAGAAAATTAAGGTGAATAACAATCGAAAACAACCTCGATTATTACCTTAACGAAAGGATCGGAATAACGAATAATTGACGATAAAACCGAGACGATTATGACTCAATTAGAGGCAAGAATTAGCCTTGAAGGACTGCTGAATATCATGGTTAAGAGGGAGAAGGAGGAGAAATTTTTGTTGTTTAATTAACAAAAATGAATGTAGGAAATGGATGGTTTTCAAGGCATAAATGTTAAGAGATTTTGATGAAAACTATGCTTTTAAAATCCCTACATAAACCAGCTAAAATGTACTCCCTCCCCTCCACAATGATCTTCCCACTTTAATATGACACATGGATTAAGAAATGGAAAATAAAGGTGGTAAATTGTTTGGTGGGGTTCAAGATGTCAAACCACAAAAAGTAACCAATAGGAAGAAAGTATAATTGATGAATAAGGAAAGTTTTGAAGTGGAAAAATATTAGTGGAGTTTTCTTTTAAGGAAAGTGGGAAGATCTTAGTGGTGGGGAGGGAGTAAAAATGAGAGAGTGAAGAGTCTAAGCATGAGTCATCCAATTAAATGGATGAGAAGAAATATCTAAATCCTTAAATCATTTTTATAAAATGAAAAGTTTATAAAAGAAAAATGGTGATGTGTGACAAGGGTCACGGTCCAATTGAGTGTAAAAGAGTCCAAAAATAATTGTAGGTTGATAAAAAGAAGAATCGTAAAATCGTTAAAGGTATTTCAAAGCACTTCGAGTAAACCTCGCGTTGGAAAACAATTATTTACGACACTTCGTAATAAAATCATAAATGGTTAAACTTTTGTAAATAAAAAATATTTCTTAGCTGGAAATATTATATAAATGGGTTTAAACATTTCTAGGAAAAGAAATAACTTGAATCCAAGTTTAAAACGTTAGTTCGTAGAGAAGTAGAACTCTTTGCGGAAAAATAATTAGTTTACGAAGAAAATCAAATAAATAGATTTAAAAGAATTAAAATCTTTTAAAATGAAAATCAATATTATTTGACTCGAAAATATAAATAAAGCTTGGAAAAAAGATGAAACAGAAAACAGAAACATGATAGAGTTACGACAAAGTCATAACGCAAAATATAAAAGAGTTCAGAAAACAGTGGGTGTTACAAGGCGGACAAAATTGACAAGTGAATGGCTAAACATGAATAAAACATGGAGGTTTATATATAACTACTAAATGCATTTAATTGTTATTGATCGTTTTTAATTGCTCGGCAACCTGTTCTTCGACACGACTTATTTTTGGCTTACCTTTTTTTAAGCGGATATGGATAACTTCAATATGGCTGCCAATGACTTTATAAATCTTGCTAACAAGATAGTCGTACGTTCTAGAACTACCTATTTTTTTTGGACACTCTATATATTTAATATTCACAGTTCTAATACGACTTCTCCAATGTAGCATTTTGATGAAACTAGAATATCTGATAAGGGGAAAGCAGTAGATTCGCAAGAGGACAGTGTTGGGGTAACGTCTCATGCTTAATATTCAGATAATATTAAGGGAAAAAAACTTACGAAATTTATGCGGAATGTTAATAACATGTTAACTTCTTTGTTGATGTACAGGTCCAGCTATCTGAAACCGGGGACACGTCTTCAAAGGTAATACCACTTAAATGATTTTGTTCACCGTTTATTGATGTTGACTCCATTGAGGACATTTGCCTTGACACTGACGCAAGTTCAATAACGAAGCAACTCTTGCAGGTCAAGAAAGAGAAGACTTCGTAGAATATAACAGTCTAATCTTAAATGACACATATGTGTCCAAGAACTTCTATTTAAATTTCATGTCATCGTACTTTTTTGACAACCTATTTTTGGTTGTAAAGATATTTTTTCATCGGTTTTTCTAACATGTGCCCCTGGGCACATGTTAATACCTTAATGAAAGTAAGTTTATTAAATATATTCTCTAAGTATGGTAATTATAAGTTAATCTTTCAACTTCTGAGGATAATTTGATTGATAAACCTACCTTAATTAAGGTATTAACATGTGCCCATTGGGCACATGTTAGAAAATCCGTTATATTTTATAGTCATTTTTATTTCAATTTACTTCACCGTTCTGATACTCATTGCTATTGTGCTTATTTCAGTCTATCTATTTTCATTTCTCACAAACTGTGAGAATGCAATTGTCAATCACATGAGTTGCAACTGTACAAGATATTAGTATTGCCAAAAGATAGTACCTTAATGTGTCTCAACACGGCAAAAGTATTCGTCTGTTGTAGAATACATGAGGTAGATACTTCACACTTTGACGAACATCAATAGCTGCACTTTACAAAGAAATACAACTTCATTACAGGTACCATATTAAGTCAGGGGCGAATGGGGGTGCGTGCATGGGAGGGCGCATGCCCTCACGTGACCCCAGGGAAAAAAAATTGAAACAAACTCACAAAACAGACGCGCAGCAAAGAAGAGAGAGAAAACAAAACCCACAATTACAATCAATTCAATCGCCCCCGCCTACCACCTGTCCACGGTCCACCTGCCGGCTGCCGCCACCACTGCGACCGACGCCCCCACCGGCGTTTCTTCTAGCTGCCGGCTGTCGTTGCCGGTGGCCGCCTGGCCGGTGCTCACTGCTCACTGTGCTCAGTCTTCAATTAGTTAGGGTAAGTTTATCAATTTTCCCCAAATTCAATTTTGATTATTTGTATGAAGTAGATTTGTTAATTAATTTGTGCATTCTTGATTCTTAGTTATTGTTACTTAGTTTTTTAAAAATTTAATTATCTCATCTTTTTTCTCATACCCTAAATCACCTCATCACCCATTTTGTATTTCCATATAATTTTAGTTTAGAGATATTTATATAAGTTTAATTTTTGTATTTGGGTAATTATTGATGATATTCATCATGTATTTGGGTAATTTGAGACACTTATATGAGTTTAATTTTTATAGTTGGAGAATTATGGATGTTCTTCACTTCATCATGTACATTATTTAGTAATATAAAAATGGTTTCTTTGATAGGTTGATGATGAAAGGCAAGGGTTTAGCATATTTGTGGAGTCGGAAGGCACAAAAAAACACATCATTATCTTCTCCATCATCATTGGAACCTCAAAATGAAATGCCTTCACTACCATCAAATAACCCTAATCAAGAAGAACAACTAAATGATGAGGCTAATTCTTCACCAATTCAAGATGATGTTAATCTAAGTGAACTAAATCAAGAGGGTTATCAAAGTGAACAAGAGGGTAATCAAAGTGAAGATTATAATGTTCTCCCTCTTGATCCTCCACATGATCCGGGAAAACGTAAGCCAATATCATCTTACCCGGTGAATGATCGAGATGCCGTGAGAAGGATATATATCGGAAGGGGTCCATGTAGACCTAGACCTAAGGGCGATTTTCCTTCAACTTCACAAGGTATGACAATGCGCCGTTTTGTAGGTCTTTGGTATGATAATTATGATTGGCTTGAATATAGTGAGGAAAAGGATGCGGCCTTTTGCTTTTATTGTTACTTGTTCAAAGTTCCTACAAGTATTCCAAATGCAAATAAGTTTGAGGCTGAGGGGTATAGGAATTGGAAAAATGCGGTGGAGAGATTTAGAAAACATGTTGGAAAAGTTGGTAGTGCTCACAATGTGGCTAAAGAAAAATATGATTTTTTTGTTAATAAGCAAGCATCAATAATCGAGAAAGTTGAGAAAGTAAGTGATGAAGCTAGGAGTCAATATAAATTTCGCTTGTTATGCTCTCTTTCTTGTTTAAAATATCTTTTGAGACAAGGACTAGCATTTAGGGGGCATGATGAAAGTGCAACATCAAGTAATAAGGGTAATTTTCTTGAACTTTTGGATTGGCATGTTAAAAACAATGAAAGTGTGGCTAAAGTTGTTCTTGCTAAGGCTTCGGGTAATCACCAAGCTACTTCCTCGACCATTCAAAAAGAACTAATCAAGTGTTGTGCCAAAGAGACTACTAAACTTATTATTGAAGATCTTAATGGTGATTACTTTGCGATATTAGCCGATGAGTCTAGTGACGTGTCTCATAAGGAAGAATTAGCTCTTTGTTTGCGTTATGTTGATAGAATTGGTAAAGTTTGTGAGAGATTTCTTGCGATTGTGCATGTGAAAGATACAACTAGCTTGACACTTCTTGAGAAAATTAAGAAACTACTTCGTGATCACTCCTTAAGTATGTCAAACATCCGTGGTCAAGGCTATGATGGAGCTAGTAACATGAGAGGTGAACTTAATGTTTGAAAAATTTGATAATGAGGGATAGTCCATATGCATATTATGTGCATTGTTTTGCTCATCAACTTCAATTGACATTAATGGCGGTTGCTAGAGAAAACACATATTGTGCCGACTTTTTTCTTCATCTTGGAGTTGTGCTTAATAATATTGGATATTCTTGTAAACGTTTGGAGAAAGTTAGAGATATTCAAAAGGATAAGATTTTGGAGGAATTGGCATCGGGTGAAAGTGAAAGTGGTAAAGGATTGAATCAAGAACTTGGTTTGTGTAGACCGGGGGAAACTCGGTGGGGGTCTCATTATAAATCAATTTTGAGAGTCATGTCTTTATATGCTACACTTGTTGATGTTTTTGAGATACTTAGTAAAGAAGTGAAATCCGCCGATGATCGTGCGAAAGCCGTAAATGGGATGGGTTATCTTGAATCTTTTGAGTTTGTTTTCATGTTACATCTAATGAAGGTAGTGTATGGATACACCAACTCTTTGTGTGAAGCATTACAAAGAAAAGATCAAGACATTGTTAATGCCATGACTATTCTTGATTTGACTAAAGAGCATTTGGGAAAGTTTAGGAATGATGGATGGGACCAATTTCTTGGTACAGTTTCTAAATTTTGTGAAAAACATAAGATTGAAGTCCCGAATATGACCGATTTTTATACTCCTCCGGGAAGATCAAGACGTCACCTTACTAATGTGACAAACTTACACCGATTTCGAGTTGACATGTTTATAAGTGTTTTGGATTCGCAACTCCAAGAACTAGATAGCCGATTTAATGAGAGAAGCATGAAGATGCTAATATGTATGGCTTGTTTTAGTCCCGTCGATGGGTTTGCTTCTTTCGATAAGGACAAATTGGTGAGACTTGCAAAGTTCTATCCTAATGAGTTTGATGATGTTGATATCCAAACACTTGAGTTTGAACTTGATATTTTTGTAAGTGATATGCGAAGGGATTCAAAGTTTCATCATGTCAAGAGTCTTTGTGAACTATCAACTATGCTTGTTGAGACAAAGAAACATGTTGCATATCCACGTGTTTATTTGTTATTGAAGCTTGTGTTAATACTTCCGGTGGCAACGGCAAGTGTGGAAAGGGTTTTTTCCTCCATCAAGTATGTGAAGAATTATATGCGAAATAGTATGGCCGACGATTTTTTGAATGATTGCTTAGTCCCTTATATTGAAAGGGATTTTTTTTGCACAAGTTAGGGATGATGATATTATAAAGCGCTTTCAAGATATGAATCCTCGTCGGATGGCTTTAGATTTTTCTTAGATTGTAATTTTTTTTTATAATAGTACCATGTAATATCGATAATGAAATTTAAATATTTTGATGTATTTTTTTTTTTGAGATACCGTCCATGAATTTTTTAAACTGCGCCCCCCTATCCCTAAATCCTAGATTCGCCCCTGTATTAAGTGCTACCATAAATTTGTAATACAACTATCGTCATTGACGTAACTGCAAATAAAATTACCATAACTCATCAAGATTACTATAGACATTCAATGGTTAAATAGTATAAATCATATACTAATATACTATACTTTCACCTTACTCATATCCAACACAATTCACTTTTCACACTCATCAAATGTCAAGGAGATGGAACGATCTTTTCTTCTAAATACTTAATACTCAATCGATGTAAATACTTATAGTTGATACTTTACCTGTATAAATACCAAAAGTATAAAAATCCACAACAAAATAAAGTATAGGAATTATGAATTTCTTATAAATAATTTGTTAGGCTTTAAAGATTTCTCGGAATTAAACTATTTTCACTCAATCCACATTCAATATGAAAATCAATTATTTGTTGATAATCACATGTGTTAATTACATTGGAATAGTTAAACACAACATAGGAAATATTAGTGTCCAATAACATTCCTATGTTCAAGTAAATTACTATCAACTCATATAGTAATATATAAGTGTTTCACAACCACCTCCAGCACATATATGCTCTCGGTAGACTTATCACTACTACAAAATTGGTCATAGACATAGGTTAAAAGAAAAACCCACATCTATTTTTTTTATAGACATAGGTTATTTAAAAATCCATGCATATAAAAGAAAATACACATAGGTCAAAATTAAAACCCATGTTTATAAATTATAGACATAGGTTGATGTAAAACCTATGTCTATAATATATGAATAGATGTAGTCATGTAGAAATGTAGAACATATAAATCTATGTATATTGAAATAAGACTAATAAAATAACGCCCCATGTCTATTACTCCTGGACTAATAAACCTTAGGATTACTAATCCTAAACTAGTGCCCAGAATTCTAAATTAAGTCTTCATTTTCATTTTTTTTCACGCAGCTCGATCATCTTCAAGCCTTCAATCCTCCGGCAGAATCTTTCTATCCTTCTCCAGAATCTTTCTATCCTTCTCCAGAATCCTTCGATCTTCCTCCATCAATCCTTCAAGACCGAACGCATATCATTATGTATACTGAGAGTACGAAACCCAAAACGCAGCCATCTTCAAAACCCTAAGCAAAACCCAAAACGTAGCCATCTTCGATTAAATTCAATTCAATTCTGCCGGTGACCATCGACCGGCGACCCACGCTCACCTGCCGCTCGCCTGGTTCATCTTCAATGGACATTTCTCCATATCAATCGACGCTCACATCAATCAAGATTTCTCTTTTGTTTGTGTTTTATTCAAGATCTTACGCCGTCATTTTGATTCAAGTAATTCACATTTTGAATCACATTTCACCAAAAAAAATCATGTTATATATAAACTCGATATACACTAAATAATTATTAATATTATAAAAGCAGTTAAATAATTTATTAACATAGTTTTTAGAATTTTTTTAATAATTTTAATATACTCCGTAATTTATATAATCTATGACATTAATGTTACAGATTTTCGATTTATGTAATTCTTTCACTTTTTTTTTCCAAAATATGTAAAAATTGCATACATTTTATAAATATATAATTATTTTTATCGTATGTTGAGAAAATGTATAAATAAATGAAGTTTTTGTTTTTAAGGTGAAATTTTAATTGAAAAAAATAAAAAACTTGGATTGAATTTCACTTTTACGCAATTTTATGGGGTTTAATTACTACAACTGAAACTTAAGGGGGTTCATCTCATGATTGATCAAACTTAAGGGGGCTAATCGCCACTTTCGCAATATTTTATGTCATAAATTGTACATATATTTTGACATTATTGATGTTACCTTCATTTTGGTAAAGATGTTACTCGATCTTGCATGAATGCAGCCCGTGTACCTTCCAAAGATATCACCAACTCTAACGTCTAGTCCTTCTAGAGGGATAAGCAAGTGCACTCGACACATGACCTCAATCCGCAAAAACATGTTGGAGAAACAACTCATGTAGAACGAACTACAATTGAACAACAAGGTAATATAATACCGACCCTAAAGTAGTATATATGGGTATGATTCTTATATATATATATATATATATATATATATATATATATATATATATATATAAAAGGGATCAAGGAAGTTTGGTGAAAAGTGGGAAGTTGGGAAGTTGTGTTTTTGGCCCTTGATCTTGGGTTGAATGGATGGCTTAGATGGATGATGTGTAAAAAAAAGGGAAGGAGACAACAAACTGACAAGCAGTAGTGGAGAGAGGGAAGCAACCCTCCCCTCAATCACACTTCGCAGCAGAGGAGAGAGGGGAGCATCCTCTCCTTAATCAAACTCTCCCTTCTTCATTACTTCCCTCCTCTCCTTTTCAATTCATTTCCCTAATTCAATTCATCTCTCCCTAACAAAACTCCATCAAATAAGCTCCATTAATAACTCCGACCATACTCCGTCAACAACTCCGATCATACTCTGTTTTTAACACAACATGACGGATAATTATACCAAGGTATGTTTATGCATAAAATTTGATCATCTTCATTTTTTTAGCTTCTTCTTCATCCTCATCCTCATCTTCATCTTCTTCAAACTTCTTTTTATTTTTCATATCTTTTTTTTGGTATTTATAAAATTATTCATCTTCATTATCTAAAAAAAAGAACAACTTCATCTTTAAGATGAAGTTTGAAGATGAAGTTGTTCTTTTTTTGTGGGATGAATGGAGCTTGAAGATGAAGATGAAGATGAACAAGTCATTTAGTGCGTAATGTTTTTGCAGAATTGTAAAGTCACACTCATTATGCTGTACAGTCACACTCATTATGTTGTAGAATCACGCAGATGTACACTCATTGTAGTCACATATTCAGTTGTATAGTCATACTCATTATGATGTATAGTCACACTCGCTATGTTGTAGAATCACACAGCTGTAGAATACCTTGGGATTAAGGTATCATTCGTTGAATCATCTTCATCTTCATGCTTGTTTTATTTTTCATACTTTTTTTTTTGTATTTATAAAATTATTCATCTTCATTATCCAAAAAAAATGAAGGTTGAATATGGATGAATGGATGTTGAATATTTAATGAATGTTTAGATATTTTCATATTTTTAAAGTCATGGTCGTTCATTCATCCATATATATTCAACTTTCATTTTTTTTTGGATAGTGAAGATGAATAATTTTATAAATACAAAAAAAAGGTATGAAAAATAAAACAAGCATGAAAATGAAGATGGTTAAACGCATGATACCCTAATCCCAATGTATTCTACAGCTGCGTGATTACAACATAATGAGTGTGACTATGCAACATACTGAGTGTGACTGTACAACTTAAAGTGTGTGACTATACAACTTAAATTGTGTGACTTTTTTCATGTATTTTTTTATCTACATTCAAGTTTCCACGTTCGTCAAATCTTTACTTCCGAACCTCGATGATTTTCAGGTATTTGTTTTTATCTTTTTAGAGCATCTTTAAAATAATTAATCATCTTCGTCCTCATGCTTGTTTTATTTTTCATTCCTTCTTTTTTTTGGTATTTATAATATTATTTATCTTCATTATTTACAAAAAAAAAATTGAAGCTTGAATATGGATGAAAGAAAGTTGAATATTTAATGAATGTTTAAATAATTTGCTCTGATTCGTATAGTCACACAGTTAAAGTTGTATAGTCACACTCATTATGCTGTACAATCATGCAGTTGTAGAGTCATTGTAGTCATATATTCAGTTGTGTTGTGTGATTTAGATTGATTGTGTTTTTTGTTGCAGCGAAATAGTTGGTGGAAAGAGGAATGTTGGTAAAAGGGGCGGTGGGGAGAAGAAGGTCGTGGAAGATACAACAACCGACCACGTAATTGGACAATGTATTGTTGCGCACGTACCGGAGACCATCGTTAAGCTCTTGTGTGTTTATGTGAGATAAAATATTTGCTTTAGGATGAACGTACTATGTGTAAATGATGTTTGGTGGGTTAGAATGTTTTTATGTTTGACGTACTATATGTAAAGGATGGACTTTGTCCAATGTAAATATATTTTCATCCCCATTTTCTGGTTTCATAATTAATCACGCGAGGTCTATAGCAAAATCACTTATCCTTCCACCTGAGTGACTATACAACATAATCTCTGTGACTATACAACTAAATTATACTCGTACTTATTTATACTTCAATCATCATTAGCAAAAATGATTACATACACTAATCACTGCAAGAATTTGTGTGATTCTACAATACAATGACTCTACAACTGCATGATTGTACAGTATAATGAGTGTGACTATACAACTTTAACTGTGTGACTATACAACATAAATTGTGTGATCCTACAAAATAATGACTGTGATCCTACAATATAACGAGTATGACTATACAACTTCAACTGTGTGACTATACAACATAATCTCTGTGACTATACAACTAAATTATACTCGTACTTATTTATACTTCAATCATCATTAGCAAAGATGATTACATACACTAATCACTGCAAGAATTTGTGTGATTCTACAATATAATGAGTGTGACTATACAATATAATGAGTGTGAATATACAACCTAAAGTGTGTAACTACAAAACTGAAACCGTAAAATGGAAAATAAAAGCCATTCAGTCAATTATTCTTCAATCATCATTAGCAAAGTCACATTCATAATTAGAAAGATGATTATACATACGATTCAGAACAAATTATCTAAACATTCATTAAATATTCAACCTTCATTCATTCATATTGAACCTTCATTTTAATCTTCGCAACAATACATTGTCCAATTACGTGGTTGATCGCTGTATCTTCCACGACCTTCTTCTTCCCACCGCCCCTTTTACCAACATTCCTCTTTCCACCAATCATTTTGCTGCAACAAAACACAGAATCAATCTAAATCACACATACAACTGAATATGTGACTACAATGACTGTACAACTGCATGATTGTACAACATAATGAGTGCGACTATACAACTTTAACTGTGTGACTGTACAACATAAACGGTGTGATCCTACAACATAATGACTGTGATCCTACAACATAACGAGTATGACTATACAACTTCAACTGTGTGACTGTATAACATAATCTCTGTGACTATACAACTAAATTATAACATTAATTAAATATTCAATCTTCATTCATTCATATTCAACCTTCATTTTAATCCATATTTAATCTTTATTTATTTTTTGGATAATGAAGATGAATAATTTTATAAATACAAAAAAAAGGTATGAAAAGTAAAACAAGCATGAAGATGAAGATGATTAAACGCATGATATCTTAATCCCAAGGTATTCTACAGCTGAGTGATTCTACAACATAAAGAGTGTGACTATACAGCATAATGAGTGTGACTATACAACTGAATATGTGACTACAATGAGTGTACAGCTGCGTGATTCTACAACATAATGAGTGTGACTATACAACTGAAAGTGTGTGGTCTTGCAATTCTGTAAGAACATTACGGACTAAATAACTTGTTCATCTTCATCTTCAACATTCATTCATCCCACAAAAAAAGAACAACTTCATCTTAAAGATGAAGTTGTTCTTCTTTTTTTGTGGATAATAAAGATGAATAATTTTATAAATACAAAAAAAAAAAGATATGAAAAATAAAAAGAAGCATGAAGATGAAGATGAAAAAGAAGCACGAAAATGAAGATGAAGATGAAGATGAAGATGAAGATGATGAAGATGAACATACCTTCGTATGATGATCGAAGTTACTGACGGAGTATGTTGGGTTAAAAGCGCAGTATGGTCGGAGTAGTTGACGGAGTATGGTCGGAGTTAATAGTGGTGATTATTTGTTGGGGTTTTGTTAGAGAGAGATAAATTGAGTTGAGAAATGAATTGAAAATGGGTGAAAATGTTTTTTTTTTAGTTGAACCCCATCCATCCACTATCCATCTTAGGACGAATGGATGAAGAGAATCAACACTAAGCAACTCTCCAAAAGTTACTAACTCTCATGATCCTCCCTCTCTCTCTCTCTCTCTCTCTCTATATATATATATATATATATATATATATATATATATTCACTATAATTAACAAGGTTATATATTACTCCCTCCCCACCACTAAGATTTTCTCACTTTCCTTAAAAGGAAACCTCACTAAGATTTTCCCACTTCAAAACTTTCCTTATTCATCCATTATACCCTCTTCCTATTTGCTACTTTTTCTGATTTGACATCTTGAACCCCACCAAACAATTTACCACCTTTCATTACCCATTCCTTATTCCTTGTGCCATTTACAAATGGGAGTACACAAGTAGCACACGTTACACAGGATTTAATAAAATGTGTCATTTTTTTATGTGCTTTCTGTTATGAAAATATATTTATTATACTGTGTGTGTCAAGTGTTGGGACCGATAGTGAAGTCTCAGAAGGTCTCTCACAGATTGAACCATCATGTCAGATAGTCGATCCTTCAACTGCAGCTGAAGTTATTAGAGAAGGTTATGATTTAACTCTCGTGTTCTACCAATTTATATATATTATCAAATTTACATTAAAAAAATTGAAGAAGAATATTAGATAATTAACCAATATTATCTTAAGTCAACTTCTAGGCAAAACAAAAATGTAAGGATATTAAAAATTCTTTGGTCCTGAAACGTGCTCAGAGTGATAAACAAAAATGAATCAGCAAAATCCCTTTAGTGAGAAACACGACAACTGGTGGCGTGCAAAGCTTGCAAGGATAAGGGCCATGTTACGGCTTAAAAAATTGCGAGAATTGAAGAAGCTGAACACCACCCCTATGCATGATTCTGTAACTCAGATTAGCATTATAACAACAAGTAATTAACAATTAAAAAAACCCTAATGCTAGAAGAGGCGATTTGAAGGCGATTTGAGGCGGTGATCATGGCTCGTAATTCTGCGAAGAAAACACAGAAGAGGAATCATGGTAGCAACAACATTGAACGTTCAACACCAAGGAGTTCGAATGGCAAGTCGAATTCTTCGAAAGCAACTGGACCAATTGAGGATTAGGCGCTACGTACTTGTCCCATGCATGAGATAAATGACATTCCTGGGTTGAACCTTGAGGATGACGTTGAGAATGATATTAGTAATGATGATGAGGCCATGAATGGAATATGGATTACACAGAGAGGACACAAGAAATCCTCCTTCCAAGGAATGAGGACTGATGGAAATCTTGAAGGGAATATTGTTACTAAACCTAGGGGACTGGAGGATCCCTTATTGCAGTTCTCTGATGAGGACAACACAAAGGATGAGGAGGACTATTGGTCTACTATAGTTTTTTGCTACATTCTAGGAGCCAATCCTCTTTGGGAGGTTATCAAGGGCTACGTCCAAAGGGTGTGGGGGAAGCATGGCATTGACAAGGTTTCCTTCCTATCCAATAGGGTGTTTCTTGTTCGGTTCAAAGATATGAAAGCTAAGGAGTTGGTCTTTCAGGTAGGTTATCACATGTTTGATAACAATCCGCTTCTTGTTAAATCATGGCAGCCTGAGGTGGATCTTTTGAAGGAAGATATTAAAAAGGTACCTTCGTGGGTACGTTTCCATGACTTGCCCCTGAAATATTGGGGGTCTTGGTTGCCTCAAATTGTTGGCTTAGCAGACAATTATATCAAGTCGGATCCTCTTACTAAGGATAAGACTCGACTGGGGTATGCTAGAGTGCTCTTGGAACTTACAGTTGGGCAAGAGTTTGTAGACCATGTCAAATTTAAGAATGTTAAAGGAGAGGTAGTGACCATCAAAGTGGAGTTTGAATGAAAACCTGTCCTTTGCTCTAAATGTAAAGCCATGGGACATGTTGCACCAAATTGTAAAAGGACCATACCAGGTTCTAAACCTGTTCAGACGAAGGTTTAGAAGTAGAAAGCTAAGCCCCAACCGAGCCCAACCATACCAATTCCCAGGATAATTATTGGCATGACTAATTTGGGAGTGAGTGGAGGTGTAGGTAGTGAGAGGGTTTATGCTGAAGCTGTGAAAGGTACTGATAACCCTAATGAAGGTACTGTTGTGCCTGAAACTCCTAATGAAGAAAGTGTAGGGTTGTGCCTAATACTGGTAACCCTATTGTGGACATGACATAGGTCCACCCCGACGCGGCCACGCGCGGGTTTGGGTACGCGGATGAATCTCCATATGAAACGGATCGAATGGAAATTTAAATCGAAGTGGAGTCGCCACCGAACTTTGTGGGAGTTCGGGCCCGTTCGAACCCACTCTATGTCGTAGTGGGCCGTGTACAAAATACGGCCCATTTCCGATGTCAGAGTTTATTGGGTTTGTCCCTTAGCATTTGATACCGATACCGACATTATCGGATATCGTGTATTGAATGACTCTCGTGCGCCAACGGTTTTGGGCATCCGGAAACCGAGGTTCTGAGTAAGGGGTGAGGGTATGTGTTGGGAAGCCCACGAAGGACACCCAACCCCGCCCGCACATTAGCGGCCTCTACTAAGATATCGAAAGACTTTTGAATACGCGCGTTAGTTAAACGAGAAAATGATATGCAAAAATTATTTTCCCTAAGCATGTGAATGTAATTGAAAGGATTTCTACGTCAATTTAATGCAATTAATTCTAACGTCAAAGTTGAATTTTGGCATGCGGGTTCATTTTAGTACAATAAAATAAACAACCAAAATTGACAAAAGAAACAACAAACGGTTAGCAACGGTATAACGATATTAACGGTTTGTGCAAATATTTAATTGTGTAGAATAATGCAAATGGGTTAATGCATGATTTTGAAAAAGATGTTTCACATGATTAATTAGGCACGTGTTGACCTTAGTCACAAAAAATGGTTAACGAGGCCCGAATGCTATTGTAGGACTCACGGTTTAACATGATGAAGGGCCACTCGACCGAGTCATTGTGGGACTCGACCGAGTGGACCTCTAAAAAAAGGTTCTGTCCGGATTTCATGACCCTACTTGACCGAGTTATTGGCCAACTCGACCGAGTACATTGCCACTCAACCGAGTCACTGTAAGACTCGACCGAGTGGAGGTCGTAAAGACATTCTGTTTCGGTCTTTGTGATGTCACTCGATCGAGTGACGTAGGCACTCGGTCGAGTGGCACCTGTACGAACCAGGTTCGTTTGCAATTTTGTTGTCGATTTCGAAATTGCTTTTGATTTTGACGATTTGATGAATTGGGCATAAATATTGTGGAATTTATACTCAATTTTGACATTGCATACTCGTTGTATCTCATATTCGATTATTGAATCGATATGGGATAGTAGAGTGAAGTCTGGGGTGTACCTGTATGCTGACACATAACAACTTGCATGTAACACATAGGCAAAACACCGACTCGTGCTGGGGAAATAGAATATTGATTTTTTTGAAAAGCGGAATTTTTTGAAATATTTTTACAAATTCTTAGGAATGCTCGGGACGACTTGATTCCTATTCTGGGGTTCTGAACTGCAATCAGGCCTGAGTAGGGCCCAAATCTGCTGAGGAGGCATGGCAGTTAGGGTTTAGTTAGGTTTCAGTTGGGTTTCCTTATTATAAATATAGGAATCTCTGTTTCAGTTCACTGCATCCCAAATCACAAACTCTTTCTTCTCCTCAAAATCTTTTAGACTTTCAAGAAGATTCAAATTTCTGTCATGGGTATCGATCACCTGACTGCGCTGCTTTTTGCTTGGTCCCAACATTTTCGGGACGAGGAAAAGGTTCAACTGACTCAGATGGGAATTGTCAATTTACTCCCACTTCAACGTCTGATAATTGACTCGCACTTTTTGGATGCCTGTTTAACGTTTTGGGATACTACCCATCACGTTTTTGCGTTCCCGCGAGGAGAAATATGCCCTCTACTTGAGGAGATCGCAGCTATAGGTGGTTGGAGCCTTATTGCTCATCCTGCTATCCCTCTGTTCTATCCCAATCCCAGGAGAAGGCTGAGGGATTTCTTGGGTTTGTCTCATGCTGAGACAGATCGAATGGTGCGGGGAAATTCTGTTTCCCATTTCGACCTGGCTGACAAGTTTATGAATACTCGAGACGTGAGGATTACTGCTGCTCATAGGCGTATGGCTTTCGCCTTTTGTATGCTGCACCGTTACGTTTTTGAAGGGATGATGGAGGCTGACTCGTTCTTGGGTCAGATCAGGCTGATTGGTGTGGTTGACCAGATGGAGACTGATCATAGCCCTGCTTGGCTAGCCACCGGGGAGATCATTATGGGTCTCGATGCTAGGAGGCTTGACCCAGACTGACAGTTGACGGGGAGCGTCCGTATCTTACAGATACACATCTCACGTTTTTTTATTATTTTTTTTATTATTTTTTTCACGCGAATTTTCTGATGTCCGTAAGTCACTCGATCGAGTGGACTTGTCACTCGATCGAGTGACACCTTCGACGATCTTCTGCATGCTTTCAGAGGGCTTACTCGATCGAGTCAGACGTTGTACTCGATCGAGTGGGCCCTAGCGAACCTTCCCATTGCTTACGAAATTTGTGTATCCCTTTTCAGATATGGCTGTCTGAACGTCTGTCGATCATAGAGTCCCCTCCGAGTATTCCCAACTACCGTAGCAGCCAAATTAGTTCGAGGAGGCGTCGGATAAGCTCGAGTCACCATATAAACCGAGCTTACTGGGATGAGGAGCTGGTGTTTCATGGTGGTCCCTTAATTAGGTGGACCGTCGCCTGGTGGTTTCTCTCCAAACTGACGAGTTTGGCCAAGATAAACCAAGCCCGCTACTTGGTGATTCTGTCTCTCGATTGGACAGTTCACATCTACACGGACCGTCTCCTGAGGCAGTTCGGTTTGTCTCAGCGTATTCCTGAAACTGAGGCAATCATTAGCGTCTCGCTCCAATTGACGGACGCTATGTGTGACACTTCGCTGCAGAGATGGTTCACCCGTCCTACATGGACTATACCCAACCCTTGCCAATCCGCTTGGGTTTCACGTGCATACGAGAAGTGGACTTCCGAGGAGTCCGAGGAAGCTCGTAAGGCTTTAAAGGTTGATGAGGCCTTCGAATTGGTTCGTCGGGAGACGGCGAAAGACAACAGGGGTTTCTTCGACGAGGGAGACACTCCTGCTACAATTAGTCTGATTAGAATCGGGTCTAAAGTCACATACTAAGACTCGATCTCAGGATGCTGGTGCTAGCAGCACTCGGGGGCAGCCAAGCCCCCAGACTGAATTGGAGAGACGACTTGGGCCAAGACTAGCGGTCAGAGACCGACTAGGCCCACGCGACCGGCTTTCTGAGCCTGTGAGGGCCCGACTTGGGCCCATTGATGTGATTGAGGACTCAAGTTCAGAGAGGCGAGTCCGGGCCAAGGAGGTTCCCGTGGTGATTCGGGAACGCTCTCCTCCGCGTCGTCGTCAGTGGACGGCCAAGGAGGCCAAGGACAAGGGAAAGGGCAAGATGCCTTGAACGCCAAGTCCTTAGCTTTATTATTATTTAAATATTATTACTATTTTTTGTTGCGTGCTTTTTTTTTGAATTCCTGCACTTGTAATTTCCCGAGTTTATCAGGGTTTTTAGTAATTAATATAAGAAGTTTATTATTAAACTGTTCCTGTCTTTCTCGATTGCACTGGTTGTGCCCTTTTGAGGGGCTGCCTACGTATCCGCGATTAACGGAATCAAACCAAACGTAGTTCAAGCTCAGTAAATTTGCAATCTCGAATTACACCCAGACTATTGGTTCAAGATGTTTGTGACAGTAGAATAAATAATTCTAACTTATTGACTTGCTTTATGTAAAATGATTTTGATAAAATTTGCTAATGACATTGAGAAATGGCTAAGGGTAGTAACACTTCAGCTGGTCCAGGTTGGTTGGGTTGACGAACTCATTCCCGTCCAGGTCCGTCAGCATCACTGCTCCTCCCGATAGGATCTTCTTTACCAAGTATGGCACAGCCCAATTAGGTTTGAATTTTCCCTTGGGTCAACTGGTAATAAAACTCCAACCGATGTAAGGACCAGATCTCCCTCCTTAATGTTCCTGGGTCTTACTCTTTTGTTGAAGGCCCGCTGGATCCTTTTCTGATAGATTTGGATATTGTTGAGGGCACGAGATCGTCGTTCGTCGAGTTG
The DNA here is from genome assembly GCA_958450325.1 of Agrostemma githago. NCBI lineage: Eukaryota > Viridiplantae > Streptophyta > Magnoliopsida > Caryophyllales > Caryophyllaceae > Agrostemma > Agrostemma githago. The sequence continues at coordinate 38,754,102 of OY288249.1, forward strand.
AACCAACGAGTCATACCGTGCTCGAACCCAATCAGCTTCGGGTACTTGACTTTCTAACAGAATTCTAAGTGATGGTATTCCCAGCTCGACTGGTTGGACTGCCTCCATCCCATAGGTTAGATAATACGGTGTCGCACCGGTTGCGGTGCGGATTGACGTCCGATATCCCCATAGGGCAAAGGGTATTTTGCCGGGCCAGTCCCGGTAATTATCAGCCATCTTTTTGAGTATGGTGACAATTGTTTTATTGGCGGCCTGATGGGTGGGATTTGTCGTGGATCCCTCCACCAAATAATAACCAACTAACCTAACTGGGTAGATAGGGCAAGTCGGGTCGAATCCACAAGGACGGGGTGTTGGACTAGGGTGTGCTACGGTCAAAGACTCGGTTCGAGACAAGCTAATCTAGGCGATAGGCTAATGACTAGGCTAAGTCTAAAACGCGGAAAAGGAAGGCAAAACAACTAACTGGTGACTAAGGGAAGCAAAGATGACAATAAGGAAGAAAACTAGGGTTAGGTCGGGTTCATGGGTGCAAAGAAGACAAAAAGGGGAAAGACGGGGTTACTAGTATGCTTTCGTAGCCTAGGTAACGCCGATCGGGCTCTCGCTACGTAATCGGCCTAGGGGTCATCCTCACCGGGCTCTCGCTATGTAGTGAGGAAACCAAACCAACCAACCAAACACACACATACAAGAGAATATGCAAGAAAAACAAGGATTGATCGTCTCTAGTCTCACAAGCAATTCATCGAACATGTGGAGTGCAAGGTAAATGGGAAACTACAAAAACAACATCTAATACCACCCATGTCACCCTAATCATCCACAATCAGAACCAATCACCCTAATAACCCTAGCAAGAGTCTACTCAAACATATTTAATGCTAAATCTAACAAGAACAAGATGAATCAACTCAAACAACAAAACTTGCATAATGAAACTAGTAAACAATGAACTATGAACAAAACAATTAACAAAGATTAAAAATTGGATGAATAAACAAGATTAAGAGAAGGGAAAAGAAGATTATACCTACTAACAAGATGAATGGAAGAAGGAAAAACTTGCATAAAAGAGAAAACCCAAATACATCACCCAAGGTTGTCAATCTTGGTTGGATTCTTCAAGAATTCCCTTAATACAAGAGCTAAACTAAGATTAAGGACTAATTACCGACTAATCTACACTAATCTATGCTAAACTATGGTAAAGTAGTCTAGGGTTTATGGGTAATGTCTAACATTACATAGGGTTACAAGAGGGGGGTATATATAGGGTTACAAGAGGAAAGGAGAAGAAACAATGAAGCGCGGGCCTGTAACTGGGCCTTCCCGGCCGGGATGAGGTGGTCCCGGTCGGGATGGGGTCGGTCCCGGCCGGGATGACCTGCTCCCGGTCGGGATGGGCCGGACAGTAGCCTCCTCTTTTGTGCACCTCATCCCGGACGGGATGAGATCCTTCCCGTCAGGGATGGGTCTTGTAGGCCTCCAATATGATCCTTTTGGTCCCTCCTTGCCTCTCATGGGTTTCTCATCGATTCTCGGGACTCGAGATCGGGTCTCGGAGGCTCGGGATTGGGTCCCAAGGTCTCGGTGTCGAATCCAAGGCATCGAGTGATCGTTCCTTCACTTCGTTGGCTCCAAAAAGTGTATGTATTGAGTCGAAATCGCTCCAACTCTTCACAATTAGTCTCGGGAACCTGAAACGAGCTAGAGGAAGCATAAGTAGCCCATGAACAGCTCCCAAGCAGCGATTCCGCAAGGAAAATGGGACCAAAACGCAGCAAAATAGGCACCACAAACTACACTTATCACGGCCTCTACTGCTCCATTCGTCTGGGGACGGTAGGGTGAAGACGTATGCCTTTGAATTTTATATTTGGTCAGTAGGGCCGCAGTTTCGGCTTGGAAATGAGTCCCATGATCACTGATAAATTCATGTGGGATACCATACCGACATATTATCTTATTTTGGATAAACTTGGCGACATGTTTAGCATTGAGAAGGCGATATGATTCAGCTTCGACCCATTTGGTGAAATAGTAGATAGCTACTAAGATGAAACTGTGTCCCCCAGTACCGGAGGAATTTACTTTCCCGATTATGTCGATACCCCATGTCGAGAATGGCCAGGGTGACGTCATGGTATAAAGCAGAGATGACAGCATATGTTGCACATTGGCGAAGATTTGGCAGTTATGACAATGTTTGACATATAACTGGCAGTCGGCTTCCATAGTGTTCCAGTAATACCCGAGCCTCATGATTTTTCGGGCTAACATCTGGGCATTCATATGTGGGCTGCATTCGCCATCATGCACTTCAGCCATAACCTTTTCGGCTTTATATTTATCAACACAAAGGAGAAGAGCCCCTTGTGCCGTCTTTTTGTACAGTTGTCCATCATCGGTACAGATGAACTGAGTGGCTAGCCTTCGTAAGGCTTTCTTGGCCCGGCCTTTGGTCCCGGGAGGATATTCCCCGTTCGTTATGTATGTCAACACAGCCTGATACCATGGTTCAGGATCAGTTATCTCAATGTCTTCAATGTCGTGGATGTATGCCGGCTCGGACCGCCTTTCGACACAAACTGGCATGCATACTGGTCACGTGGTCGAGAATATTTAGTAAAGATGCCAATTTTGAGAGTGCATCTGCAAACTGATTCTCTTTCCGAGGCAAGTATATGAACTCCAAATTTTGGAATTGTTTCTCGAGATCCCTTACTTGTGCCTGGTAGGCCACGAGATTAGCGTTCCGAGTCTTCCATTTTTGAAGTGCTTGGTTAATGACCAAGGATGAATTACCGTGTACCCGGAGATTTGTGATCCCCAGATCGGCGGCGACTTGTAGCCCGTAAATGCATGCTTCGTATTCGGCTGCATTATTGGTAACATCAAAGTCCAGTTTGATGGACACGGGAGTGTGCTCCCCTTTTGGTGAAATTAGGAGAATCCCGACTCCGAACCCCCGAAAGTTGGACGCTCCATCGAAGTATAAATCCCATGTTTCGGTATCGGTATGGAAGATATCTTCATCTGGGAAGGACCAGGTGTTGGTGTGTTCTTCTTCGGTTACCGGGCTATCGGCGAGAAATTCAGCTACTACGCGTCCCTTAATGGCTTTTAAGGGTACAAATTTTAGGTCGAACTCTGCCAGCATTAGAGTCCATCTAGAAATCCGGCCATTAAGAACGGGCTTTTCGAAGAGGTATTTGATCGGGTCTATCTTGGATAGCACATGGACCTCGTAGTTGAGCATATAATGTTGGAGCTTCTTAGTGACCCAAACCAGAGCCAACCACGTCTTTTCGAGCATGGTATATTTGCACTCATACTCTAAAAACTTTTTGCTGATGTAATAGATAGCTCGTTCCTCGGAGTCAACTGCCTGGGCCAGCATAGCCCGCATGGCTGTCTCGGTCGTCGTTAGGTATAACGATAGAGGCAAACCGGGTTGAGGTGGCATTAAGACTGGCGGAGCAGACAAGATCTCCTTGATTTTGTCGAAAGCAGCTTGGCACTTGTCATCCCATAGTACCCGTTCCCCTAATTTCAGTTTCTTGAAAATTGGTTCACACACCATGGTTAGTTTGGAAATAAACCGATGGATATACTGGACTTTCACGAGAAATCCCCTTATTTCTTTTTCAGTTTTAGGAGGTTGCATCTCGATAATGGCTTTAATTTTAGCTGGGTCGACCTCGATACCTCGTTGGCTAACGATATGACCCAGTAATTTGCCTGACGTTACCCTGAAACTGCACTTTTGAGGGTTCAGCCTCATGTTGTACTTGCGCAATCGGGTGAAAATTTTTCTTAGGGCGGTGATGTGACCGTCCCGTTCTTTGGATTTGACGATCATGTCGCCGACATAAACTTCTACCTCTTTATGCATCATGTCATGCAATAAGGTCGTAGCAGTCCGTTGGTATGTGACCGAATGGCATGACGGTATAGCAGTAAGTATCCCAAGGTGTAGTGAAGGTAGTCTTACTCATATCTTCTTTCGCCATCTTTATCTTATTGTACCCGGCATACCCGTCCATAAATGATAGAAGGGAATGATCGGCCGTGTTATCCACCAGTATGTCGATGTGTGGTAACGGAAAGTCATCTTTCGGGCTTGCTTTCTTAAGATCGCGAAAATCCACGCATACCCGCACCTTACCGTCCTTTTTAGGAACCGACACGATGTTCGCAACCCAGTCCGGATATTCGGACACTTGTATGAATCCGGCTTTGAACTGTTTATCGACTTCTTCTTTTACCTTGAGAGACCACTCAGGCCTCATCCGGCGGAGCTTCTGCTTGACCGGTTTGCACCTGTCTTTAATCGGTATGTGGTGCTAGGCTATTTCCCGGTCTATCCCCGGCATGTCCTTGTAGGACCATGCGAAGACATCTTTGAACTCTTGGAGGAGGTTCGTGAATTGTTGTCTCTCCTCGGGATTTAAAGATAACCCTATCTTAAGCATCTGAGGCTCTAAGGTTGTTCCCAAATTGATGGACTCGGTCTCTTCGATTACCGGATTCCGGGATTCCCTTTGCTCTAGTTGCTCGATCAGATGTGGAGGTAAGGGTACCTGTTCGTCGGGTTTCTCAATGTCATTGCATAAAATATTTTTGAAAACAGAATTTAAAATAGGCAAGTCGTAAGCAGAATGGTTGTTATTATTGATTGAAAACTTTGAAAACAGCTCGAAAAGAGCAGCCATCTGATCATTGGTCAGTGGCGGAATTGGTAAGGCACGCGGGACAGACCTCGAAGTGCCAGCATCAGGAATGACAAGTGGGAAAGGGGTTACAGGAGTGACTCTAGCACTAGACTCCCTAGACTCGGCCTCAGACTCTAACTCAGACTCCGACTCAGACTCGGACTCAGACTCAGGCATGTCTCCCTCTCCAGTGACCAGCTTGTAGATCTTTCCCTGACTGTCAGTCCACTTGACAGTCTTTCTTCAGACCCTGTTTCCCGTCTCGGAACCAACATCCGAGATTAGCTTGGTCGGGTCAAACCTGTTGCTGCGGAGAATCAGGTTGACCAGGTCTTCCTTTGGAGTCGGGGCTATGGTGTCTTCCCCGAAAAGTAGCCCCAGCGCGGGCTCATCACTGTCAGCTCCATCAGTCTGGATGAGGACGAACACATCATCCGGGATGTAGTTGCAGTCCCGGGCCGATTGGGTCTCGAGGTGCACAACATTGGGTTGGTATAGACCAACCTGAATAACCCCAAACACCGGTGTGACAAAGTAGTCAGTCAACCGTGGGCTGTAAGGGCTTAAGTGGATACCCTTAATGATGTTGCAGACCTTTTCGACTCCTGCTCGGACAACGTTGCCCGGGGTGGCGGCATAGCCAAGGCCGAAGTGAGAGTCTTCGTCCTTAAGGACCTCAATGATCCTCCCAGCTGGAAGATTGGGTCGAGAAGTAGCCCCCGGTAAGTACCTTAGGTTCTGTAGCATCGTGTCGATGCTTGTTGTGAAGTAGGGCCTAAAAGTTACTCTTCCTCGATCATCCCCACAAAGTCGAACCCCCAGAGGTCCGCCTGGCCCGTGGCGTTGCAGCTAGCCACAGTCATTGGGGTTGCCTCTAAAGTAATAACATTGTCGAGCAAAGGTATCTTGATCTTTCGGTGGAGGGTGGAGGATACCGCTTTGACCACGTGAATCCACGGCCTTCCTAGGAGCAAATTGAAAGATGAGGTGACGTCGATCACCTGGAATTCAAGCTCCTTTTCAATTGGGCCTGTTATAATGGTCAGCTTTATGGCCCCATCGAAGGCTCCTTTTCAAGCTCTTTTTCAAGCTACCGACTTTGGACTCCCATCGAAGGCTTGAATGGTTTAAACCGTCGGAACATAATCGGCCTCGGTAATGCCGAGGGCTTTGGCGGTCCTCAAATGAAGGACATTCACAGCGGACCCATCATCAACTAGGGTCATCGGGAGGTATTTTTCTCGGCAGATCACCGTAATGTAGAAGGCCATATTATGGGAGGCCCCGAACGGCGGTAGGTCAGCTTCAGAGAAAGTGATCATTGGGCCTCCTTCCTTGGTTTTGCCTTTCAAGTGGGGCAGGACCGTGGCTACCATTTGAGCAAGGGTAGCCAAAGAGTCGATCTTAACTTGATCGAGAGCCTTAGTGAGTGCTTCTCGATGTTCTTGTGAGCTAACTAGGAGTTGCCATATAGTGAGGTCAACTCGGGTCTTCTTTAGTCGCTTCACGAGGGCCGTTTCAGCAGTCGGCTCCTCAGGGGCGACTTCCATCCCGAGTGGAACGGTGACGGTTGTCGGGATAGGGGCGTCCCTAGAGTTAGTGGCTTGATAGGGACGACCAAGGTGGTTACTGGCTAAGACTCGGGATTTAGTCTTACGAATCTCCTCAGGGGTGATGGGGACGGTTTCCCTTTTAACGAGGTAGACATCTTCCTCGTCGTCAATCCAGATCCCATTCACTTGCGGGGTAAATGAAGAGATAAGATGAGAGGAATCAATCACCTCCCCGGCAAAGATGGCATGGGAGCTGAAAGGGTTCTCCTTGTTACTCGGCTTATCTCCAGGCAGCGGGATTTTACCGCTCTCAATAAGGTCCTGGATCAAGTGCGTTAGCTTCCAGCACTTTTCGGTATCGTGCCCATTGCCTCGGTGGTACTGGCAATAGGCCTGGGCATTGTAGTTCTTGGAGCGTCGCTCGATCAGAACTTCGGGAGTTGGGCCTATCGGTTGGATTAGGCCCTTTGAGGACAACCTTTGTAAGGCATAGGTATAGGTGATACCTATATCAGTGAAAACCCGAGGTGGGGTGTTCTTCTTGGACGAGGCATCCAGTAGATTAACCGCGTCGAGAATGCTGCGGGTTGCAGTCTAGGGCTTGGCAGTGGAAGTGGAAGCCCCTTTGTATCCCTTGCTAGAGGCCTTAGTAAGGCCCTCCAGCCTCAGGTCGTCTTCAATTCTCTTACCCATTTCAGTATGGGTGGTGAAATTGGGTATGACAGCGTACCGGAGATGAACCCGGTAGGAGGGGAGGAGATTCTTGACGAAAGCCTCCACCAAAGTCTTTTCACTGGGCTTATCGACCAGTTTCACGCTCTCGGGCCTCCAGCGTTGAAGGTACTTAGTAAAACCTTCTTTTGGCTCTTGGGCCATGACCTCCAAAGACCGCATTGTGGTTTGGATCTCGGTGTTGTCAGCATAGTTCTGAGCAAACTCTGTAGCCACATCATCCTAAGTAGGGTATTTTTTCGGGTCTAGCCTGTAGTACCAGGCCCGTGGGTGCTTTTCAAGGGATGCAGCGAAAAGATTCTTGAACATCGAAGAATCTACCCCTTTGATAGCCATGAATTCTTTGAAGGCCCGTACATGTAGTAACAGGTCTTCGGTCCCCTCAAACATGGGTAAGCCCGTGAGATTCAGGTTCGCGGGCAGCTTGTCACTCACCGGGGAGTACTCACGGCTATTTTCCCGATGTATATTGTTACTCCCAGCCAAATGAACCTGTTCTTCTAGTCGGCGTACCGCGCTAACTAGTTCAGTTAGAGGCCCAGTAGCCTCGGCAGTAGAAGTCTTTCGCTCCACTGCAGCCATGCGAGCAACGATAGCCACTTGACCACCCCTCATTTCTGTCAGTTGGGCATCAATGTCGGTTTGTTTGGCGGCCATGGCATCCACAGAGGCCTTCAGATTGTTCAGAGCTGCTTCCATTTTGCGGTTATGTTTGGTGGACGGTGGCCTATCTGTAAGAACACCGCGTAATCAGAAACCGAACCCAGATCTCGGAATTATAAAGAAAAAAAATTACGTCCCGAGCGACACAAGGAAAAAGACTAAAGACTGGAGAAAGACACCTAGACGGATGACTCGTGGGTGGTATAACTTCTTTAGGATTTTGGCTTTGTGGGCCTAATTCCGTTCGAAAGAAGGTCCACGTGAGACTTTTCCCCAGACTTTTGACTCGAGTGTACGGACGGACCTTCCGTTGTAGGGGTATGCCCTACGCGGGTTGGTCATGCCTTGACAAATAAGGCGGACTTAGGAAAGGGGGGAAACTCGTGATACAGGATCAACAGAGTTTCGACGCTATAAACCTTCGACATACTATGCAAAGACCCGACACACGGATAAACGGTAGGTCCTATAATAAGGATGTTTTTTTTTGGAAAGTCGGATGTTTGAAATTTCGAAATTTGAATATAGAATGAGCGAATTTCCGAGATTTTGAAAACCGAAAACGGAATTTCAAAGAACGAGATTAGAATTTTGAAAATTCAAAGGATCGGGATAGTGTTGGAAAATCGAAAATGAAAACGGACAGCATGCCGGCTAAGGAAAAGGATATTTTGAGTCAAATCGTTAATCCTAAATTTCGGCGGCTTTTCGAATTTTGAAAATTGGATATTTTGAAAAGACGGGTCCCGAAACGGACAACATTTTGGGTTTTTTCAAAATTTGGTGTTTTTTTTAAAGATGTATTTTTGAAATGACGGTTTTTAAAAAAAGACACGGAAACCAAGTAGCACGTAGTCAAACAAGCATTATAACGACGCTTATGTATGCATTACACTAACTCTCGGTCGGTCGAAATAGGGTCTATACCAACAACGATGGCTTTCTCGTAAGGACGGACTCCCTAAGCCGAGTTGGTCTTAGGACTAGGTGTACTTCTTCAACGGGTGGTTGGTTCGACTAGGTGTACTTCTTCGGTTTTGTTATTTCCATAAGACCGGGTTCCTGTAGAAGTGGCCGGTCCTTGATAGCCTTTCCCCATTATTTTGTAGAATACCCCCTTCTTCATGTCGTCATCTTGGCGTATTCCTAAGGTGGATAAATCCTTGAAGGTGTGGACGTTTTGGTACCTAAGATGTGAGGCGTAAGCTGGTCTAAGGTTATTGACGAACTTTTCTACCAAAGTGGTTTCGTCCGGACGATTTATTAGTTGGGTACTAACCTTCCTCCATCTAGTCAGAAATTCCGAGAAGCCTTCCATCTCGTTATGGGAGAGGACTTCGAGGCTTCTAATGGTGACTTGTGTTTTGGCATTATCCGCGTATTGTTTTGCGAACTCTATGGAGATATCGTCCCAAGTGGATATCTTTTTAGGGTCAAGTGAATAGAACCATGATCGTGGTGTGCCTCCTAGGGATGAAGGGAATATCCTAGTGAAGAGGCTGGGTTTGACCCCTTTAATGGCCATGTAATCTTTGAAGGCTCGGATGTGGTTGAGGCATATTATCTTATTTTGAATGAATTTGGCAACATGGCTGGCGTTGAGAATACGATAGGATTCAGCTTCGACCCATTTGGTGAAATAGTCGATTGCTACCAAAATGAAGCAGTGTCCTTCGGTTCCCGAGGGGTTTATCTTCCCAATTATGTCGATTCCCCATGTTGAAAATGGCCAGGGTGACGTCATGGTGTATAGCAAGGATGGTGGCATATGCTGCACATTGGCGAATATTTGACAATTATGGCAATGTCTAACATACAGCTGACAGTCGGTTTCCATGTTATTCCAGTAGTATCCGAGCCTCATGATTTTCCAGACTAACATCTGGGTGACGGAGGGAATACCAAGAGTCGCCTTGTCTAACCCTTTGAACCATTGCTTTTCTTTACCGATCAAAGAGAAAGGAAATAGTACCCACCGGATTTGGTCTTGGGTTATTCCCGTTTGTGAAATAGCATCGAAATAGTCCGAAAAGGTTTCCATGTGTTGATGAGGATCTTCGGTTGGTAACCCGCTAAATTGACTTCTTTCGACCAATTGGATGAATTGTGTTTTTGCGACAAAGTTGCCGGTATATGCCTCCGGTAAAGTGGTTGGACCGGGCAGCACATCTTCCGTAAAGGTTGAATGCGAAGAGAACTTAGGCATTATTGGATATGCGGGAGAGGACGGTGTAGATGGTGTTGATGTAGATGTTGAAGGAGAACTTGGTTGAGAGGAATGATTAGAAGAAGTACCAAAGGAATTTATGAAGATTCCTTCGGTATTGCCTTGAGGTTGCTCGATAAAGTCGGATCCTTGGGCTTGTTCTTCGGTGGTATTGCTAGCACTTGGTTGAGAGATTCTAACTCGGTCAATCGTCCGTTGGCGAAAGGCTCTAAAGAGTCTTTCCGGCTCTGGATTGAGGAGAAAGAAATCGCCTCCCCTCCTAGGCATACACTACACACTAGAGCAAACGTGAGAACACCTAGTGCTTTACGGACACTAGGCAAAGACAATAAACGAACACTACCCAAGACAAAGAGAAAAGGAAGCTAAAGGAACTAAGGAAAAAAACTACAAAATATGCACAAGAGATAGAAGAAGAGCACAAGAAGGGTAACTAAGTCAAGCTAATAAGCAAACTAAGTCTAAACATGCACCGTCCCCGGCAACGGCGCCAAATTGATGGTGGTATTTGCCGTGGGTCCCCACCGTCAAGTAAAGTCCAACTAACCTAACACGTAGCTAGGGTAAGTCGGGTCGTGTCCACGGAGACGGTTATAGGTGTCTAGACTAGGTCTACCTAGAAACAAGGCTAAGTCACACAAACAAACACAAAGAAGACGATAATTGACGGACTATGATGGTTGAAGAGGTATGAACTAGACTAACAATGGACTAGAAATAATATGAGCTAATAGAAACCACTAAGATTAACTAAACAATGAACTAGAGGAATGATAGCTAACAAAAAGGATGAATCAAATATGGAAGGGAGTAGGGTTAAGTCGGGTTCATAAGTGTAGTAGGATGGTTGGGTAATCAAGGGTGTAGGTGTCTCTTAGTTACTAAGGTCGGTTTGCGCTCTCGCGCCAAAGCCAAAGTCCGCACTCTCGTGTCTAAGACTAGACCCGAACACTCATGCTAGATGTTACTCAATACACAAGGATTCAACCACAAATCGAATACATAATGAGAAGAAGAGAACGAGTATGAGAAGCATTAGCCACTACTACCCCCACACAAGCAATCACTACTACAAAACATGAAATAGACATGGGTCGTTTTCACTAATAGACATGGGTTTTGCGACCCATGTTAAGTTGAGTGACATTTATTGTCAAATACTTAGACATAGGTCGGACGACCTATGTCTATTTAAAACATAGACATAGGTTTTTCTAATAACCCATGTCTATTTTAATATTAGACATAGGTTCGCAGAATTAACCCATGTTAATAAAAAAAATAGACATGGGTTTTTATTACGCCCTATGTCTATTTATACAGATAGACATGGATTATTTTTTGCCCTATGTTTATCGTTATAGTATAGACATGGGTTATTTTGTACGCCCCATGTCTATTGAACTACTAAATTACAAAAAAAAAAAAAATCGGCGCGCCACTTTCATATAGTGAGTATTTTATTAATATTAATAATAACAATTAATAACAGCATTATCTCTCTTTCTTCCACACTATAGAGATACTTAACTACACATCTAAATTGGATTCTCGATCAAGAAACCTAATAAAACGGCTAGAATCAAGACACCGCTGGTCATGATGTTCCTCTTAACCTTTCTCCGAACTATCTCCTGTCAATCAAACAAGGTTTAACAACATTCAAGAGTTTCCAAGGCTGAAGTTAACATTTAATGATTTGTATTTCATGCAAATTTTGTTGATTGCGTTGTAAACGGGTAAAAGTTACGTAAATATGGTTAAGTACTAACCAATTCGTACTGAAGTTCCTGGTTTCCTAATTAACACCGCAAATTTGGGGAACAATCCAGTAAAATTTGAAAGAATCACCCAATTATGTAAACTCACCAGGTAAAATTCGAAGAAAAACAAAAAATAAAACAGTAAAAAACACTAGTTGAAACCAAAAAATCAATTAACAAAAAACAAATACAAATAGAGCTCAAGAGGATGCTACGAATTTTCGCTTCTTGGTCATTTACAAAAAGGAGGTGCATAATAATGGTTAGACTATAGTCAATGAAAAGTCTACAGAAAAGAACCTATACAGGATCATATGGGTTTCGTAACTGTGTGATTACATAAAGATTCATAATGAGGTACATACCTTCTCAAAGCCAAACATAAGTTTCATCCATTTTATATCCTTGCTGATTAACAAGTTTGATCTAGCTAGAAGAGAAGCAATTTGCACCTGTAGAAGACATAAACCAAGTGTAAGTAGATGTTATAAGTCAAAGATAATGTCTAATCTTTACATTTGTAATTAGAAGAGTTTGTTTAATTTAAACATATTTTAAGTAGTCGTATCTTAGACTTGGAGGATCATTGACTCATTTCCATGCAAAGCTCACTGTATTAATGTCATCAGGTGGTTGTCAGGGAGAGGAAAACATGGGAGGAAGGAAAGAACAGGTGGTTGTCAGGGATTGACAGATCGATTGATGTTGATCACTGCAGAGCAAGGAGAGATGAATATTGAAGAAACAGGTAGGATTGAAGAAATGAATATTTAAGAAACATGAAAAGAATTGAAATTGAACAAACTGAAAAAAGAGAAGACAAACCAGGCGATCGGGTCGCCAGCTGGTGATCGTGGGTCTGATCGTAAATTGAAGAAACTGAAGTTGGGTCAAGGTTGTTGCCGTCAACTGTAAGGAACAAATTAGAAACCCTAATAAGAGGCGATATGCGAGGAGAGGCGATTTTCTGATCTTCTCGTTTCAATTTGGGGATCACCATGGGAAGGAAATCACCAAGCAAAACTAAAAGCAGAGAAAGAGTATCATTGAAAAAACTGAGAGAATTGCATAATAAAGACATGACGAACCAGAATCATAAGGCGAAGGAGAGAAAGGGTCCAGAAGAAGAAGAAGACGGACAACGCACAAGACCTATGCATGAATTCATGGGCATTCCTGGTCTGGACTTTGATGATGAGGAGATAACGGAAAATAATCTATGGATAACGCAAGGAGGAAAAAAGAAATCAGTGGTACAGAAAGAAACACCTCTGAATGAACCTGTGACTGAAACAATTACTGAAGAGGAAACACTGCTTCAATTTTCAGATGAAGATGTATCAGAAGAGGTAAACTACTGGAATACAGCTGTATGCTGTTATATTTTGGGAGCGAATCCTCCTTGGGAGGTAATACAAGGATATGTGAACAGGGTATGGGGAAAGTATGGTGTTGATAAAATATCGTTTCTACCAAATGGCATATTCCTTGTGAGGTTTAAAAATAGCGAGGACAAAGAAAAAATCCTGATGGAAGAATTCCCAATGTTTGATAATAAGCCACTTATAGTAAAACCATGGAACCAGGATAAAAACTTGATGAAGGAGGATGTCCAAGCGGTTCCAACATGGGTTAGAATTCATGAATTACCACTTAAATTTTGGGGGAAATGTTTACCAGCTGTGGCTGGGTTAACGGGTAGATATATAAAGGCGGATCAAACCACTACAGAAAAAGAAAAGATTAGGATTTGCGAGAGTCCTAGTGGAAATCAAAGTGGGGAAACCATTACCTGACATGATAAAGTTTAAAGATGAGAAGGGTGTTGTTCAACAGGTGAAAGTCGAATATGAATGGAAACCGATAAAATGTGAACATTGTAAAGCCTTGGGCCATTCCACAGACAAATGTAGGAGAAAAGACCAAAGGGAGTAGAGACCCAACCAGCCTGCAAACAGGAATGCTAAGACCGTCCAAGTATGGAGACAAGTAGTCTGATATCCTGACCAACCAGTGCAGCGGAAAACTGGTACTGGATCTGCTGTTCCTGAACTGAATGAGATACAGTTCCCAGTCCTGCCTAGACGAGATGACTCAAATGGGAATACAAGGCCTCCAGTTATGCAACATGGTGCAACTCAAATTGAAAACATGAATACAACGATTGAGGGTCCAAATGTGCAAATAGACACGAATGTAAGCACTCCTGTCACCTCCCCTAATACCATCCAATGATTTACAAAATGGGTTATTGGAATGTGAGGGGAATGAATGATGTACATAGACAGAAGAGTATTAGTTATTTTATCAAGAATAAAGATGTGAGTTTGTTTGGTCTTGTTGAGACTAAAATAAAGGCTAATAAATTACAAAGTGCTATCCAAATTGTGTGTGAGGGATGGAGTGTGGTTTCTAATTGTCACCAGCACCCTCAAGGAAGAATCTGGCTTATTTGGAAACCTGCGCATTACGATGTTTGGATCCTGCAAACTACACCCCAGTGCATCCATGCCCAAGTTACTGATAAGTCTAACAACTCTACATTTGCTTTGACTGTGGTGTACGCTTATAACAAGGGGGAGGATAGGAAGGAGCTATGGAATCAATTGATCAATACTGCTGCGAACACACAGGGACCCTGGATAATGATGGGGGGTTTTAACACGGTTATGACTCCTGATGAGAGGTTGGGAGGGGAGACCAAACAAGAGAACATGGATGACTTTAACCATTGTCTTAATGGGTGTGATATGGTGGACATAGGAGGAACGGGGGCTTATTATACATGGAATAACAAGCAGGACGCCTGTCATAGGATTTATAGCCGACTGGACAGAGCACTTATCAATACAGAATGGATGCAAACGTATCCTGATTATCAATCTCATTTTTTCCCAGAAGGGTTGTTTGATCATTGTCCTTGTGTGATATCGAACACCAATGCCACTAGCACCAAGAAAGCGGGATTTAAACTTTTTGACATGTGAACGGAGCATGAAGAATTCATGCCGTTAGTGGAAGATCACTGGAAGATGCAAATCGAGGGAACTAAGATGTTTAAACTGGTGAAGAAATTGAAGACTCTCAAGCCGGTCCTAAGGAACTTGAAAAAAAATGCTTATTCTGATATTGAATGCAGGACAATGAAGGCAAGCAAGGATTTAGAGACGGTGCAACAACAGTTACAGCATGACTATACAAATGAGCATCTTATTGTGAAAGAAAGGGAGTTGACGGAGGCCTATAGACAGCTAGAGCGCGCGAGGAGTTCCTATCTGAGTCAAAAGGCAAAGACAAATTGGATTAAGGATGGTGATGACAACACAGGCCACTTCCACAAAGTAAGCAAACAGAGAATTGCACAGAATACAGTGCACCAGATCACGGGAGTGAATGGGCAGCGGCATACTGACCAAGAGGGAGTCCAGGAGGCGTTTCTAAACTACTATAAAAATCTCTTGGGGAGTAATGCTGTAACAGAATCTGTCCGATATGATGTTATCGGTCGGGGGAACTGCTGTACAGACGAGCAAGCTAATATTCTTCAGGCACCAGTGACCGACAAAGAGATCAGAGATATTGTTTTCTCGATTCCAAATGAAAAAGCACCTGGTTCTGATGGGTACACAAGCGGCTTCTTCAAGAAATCGTGGAATATTATAGGGGAGGAAGTATGTGATGCGGTTAGGGACGCAATGAGTTCGGGACAGATTTTAAACCAAATCAATGCAACTACCCTCACACTTATCCCCAAGTGCGAGAGACCCATGGAGGTGACGCAATTCCGACCTATAGCATGTTGCAACGTTATATACAAGATTATCTCCAAGGTCATTTGCAACAGGCTGTCAAAAATCCTTTCTGATATTGTACAAGAGACACAAGGAGCATTCATAAAGGGGAGATCGATACTTGATAATATCCTAATATGTCAAGATATTGCCCATCTTTATTCCAGGAAAGATGTGTCACCGAGGTGTTTGATTAAAATTGACCTACAAAAGGCGTATGACTCGGTTGAATGTTGATTTGTGGAGGAGCTGCTCCTAAAGCTGAAATTTCCTGTCCATTTTTGTAAGCTGATGATGAAATGTATCTCAACACCAATGTTTTCCTTAAGCTTAAATGGAGGTATGTTTGGCTATTTTAAGGCACAAAGAGGGCTGAGACAAGGCGATCCTGTCTCACCATTGATATTCACATTATGTATGGAGTATCTGAGCAGATTATTGTCATATGCGACTGAGAAGTGGCCGTTCAAATATCATCCGATGTGTAAGCACCTAAAATTGACCCACCTTATATTTGCCGATGATCTCATTTTGTTTAGTAAAGGTGACACATAGTCTATAATGTTACTCATGAGAGCATTATCTTCCTTCACCAAGGCATCGGGACTTAACCTAAATGTATCGAAGACAGCTATCTATTTTAATGGTATACCAAGAAACATCAGGGAAGATATTAAGTCAGCTACTGGATTCACTGAGGGAGAAATGCCTTTCACGTACCTGGGTCTTCCTATTAAATCCAGGATGCTCACGAAACAAGAATGCTCGGCTGTAGCTGAAAAAATGATCAAAAGGATAAGGAGTCTCGGAGCCAGGAAATTATCTTATGCGGGGAGGATTGTTCTTATCAATTCAGTCCTCAACACATTCCATAACTACTGGTCTAACGTGTTTTTATTCCCAAAAGGAGTTATGAAGAGAATTGAAGCAATATGCAGGAACTACCTTTGGGAAGGAAATGCGGAATATAATCGGGTTCCGTTGGTTTCTTGGGATAGAGTAACCAGACCTAAGAAGGAGGGAGGTCTTGGGATAAAAAAGGCTGAAATTTGGAATGTAGCGGCAGTCGGGAAATTGGTAAATTGGGTCTATGAGAAGAGCGATAAGCTATGGATTAAGTGGATAGATCATAATTATCTGAAAGGGAAAGACTGGCATGTTTATAAGCCCCCGACCGATGTATCTTGGACCTGGAGATCGATATGTAGAGCAAAAGAGAAACTAAAAGAAGGATTTAACGGTTCCAATGCTTGGAACAAGGCTGCTAAAGGATACTCCATCGCAGATGGATATCGCTGGCTTCGAGGAAGGGAAACGGAGGTTAGTTGGCACAATTTCATATGGGACGACTGGTGTATCCATAAACACGCTATTATCTCGTGGATTATGGTGAACAATGGCCTAAATACTAAGATGAAGCTTGCAAATTTTGCTTGCTGTACTGACAGTTTGTGCTGTCTATGCGCGGAAGAGGAAGAAACAGTTCAACACGTGATGTTGGACTGTGTTTACAGCAGGCAGGTGCGTGACGCACTGAGTTCTTGGATTGGTTTCGACTTCCCTAAACACCCCGATTACAGGCTGCTGGATGGCGCGAGAGGAAGGATCCAATCGTTGGTCCTAAACGCGTACCATCACGCGATATGGCTCAAGAGAAATGGTGCTTGGATGGAGGGATATTTGCAGCATCCAAATAAGGTGATTACACAGATTCAGGAAGATGTTCGAAATAGATGCAGAAGTTTACTCCATAGGACTTATAATACAAAAGACGAATTCCATATGTTGAGTAGACTTACTGAAGTCTAGATTGGTTTATTTTTGAACCAATTTTACTATTGTACATGTAATTCTTTGATTGTACATCTTTATGAAATAAAAGCTCACATTTACACAAAATAAAAAGGTTGTTGCCGTCTAGAAATTGAAGAAATGACTATAGTCCAGTAATCACTAACACAACAAAAACAACGAATAAATCGCTTTTTGTCTCGGCGTTCAGCCTCTTGGTCAGGACTTGTCATTAGCCTTAGCTCAGCTCTTAGGTTTTCGGCACCTTCAAATGCCTCTTGGCAGTTGTTCAAGAGGGCGCTTGAAGGTTATTTCTTTGGCCCCCTCTTCTTCAGGTGGGTATGGTGCAAGATTCCCGTTCAGATCAGAACATAATAGCGCATACATTGGACAGAATATAGGTTCCAGAACTGCTTTGTCAAGTATAAATGATATACTCCCTGAATCACAACTAAGAGATCTGTCAACCGGGTAATAAAAATTAAAACCTCTCGCCAAGACATAAGTACAAAAGGCGAACCTTCAAAATATCAGCTGATGTGATGCTGGAATCAATAAGTTGACCTTTGAGAAGATCATACTTTTCAGGCGTTAACTTGTTGAGAATACCCCACAAGTACAACTTGATAGTTAGGCAACTATAATGGTTTCAGCCAAAATATCTCAATACATAACCAAATAAGGTCAACCAAACATCATGAAGGAAAACAGTGAGATATAAAACTAAGTTCTAACTTAAGTAGTTACAACTCCAGATATGTAGAGTAATTTGAAGAATCAGGGTAAAAGGTGGAGAAAACATGGTAACATATACAGACTTAGTTTGACTCCATTTTTAAGACACAAGAATCCAGACCTATGTCCTTGAGTTCTTTGTCCGACAAGGATACAACCTGAGAGGTGAGGAGTCGAAGTAACATCTAAAATATAAGACAACGACATGGCAATATAGGTTAAAATTTCAAATTATTATCGTAATAACAAGATGCCCCTCAATGTTTCAATTATTCATAATCTACACCCACAAGTTCAGTAGTTGCTGTTGTAATTTGTAAATCAAACCTAAACTAGTCATAGGAACTAGCATTAATGTGACTTTCACGCCCGAAAACCCGTTATGTGACACATATAATAATACAAGAGAAGGAAAAATAGATACCCTTCCACAGTCTTCAAGACACGGTCCTTGTCATTAAGGTTTCCTCGTTTAGCTGACCATGGTACCTCAGCTTTAATCAATGCAGGAGGAGGACCCTGGTTATTTTCAACCAGAAACCCTGATTAGATTACATATGCAAATAGCCCAGTGTTGCAATAATTAAAAAAATATCACATATCTAATTACTATTGTACTAGATAAGCTCACTACCACACAGCATAAAGCATGACCCATGCCATGAATTCCCAACAAAAAGGAGAGAATGATAAACGTAGAATTACCCCTTGAGTAGATATTTGTGCTCTTCCATACTGTGAGCTAAGTTGTTCCTGACAATTGATGTTTCCACTTCTTGAGTCAAGTCCACCCTGGTATTCCCTATCTTGAATCGTATTCCACGACCTCTCATCCACAGGAGAAGGGGTCTGAGCAGAGCGAGTACGCTAATCACGATTGTCCGTCGCATAATAGCGATTTTGAGCCACGCTTGGAGTCTGAGACTAAGAAAAGAAGCCAATTGGATTATAAAATAATAAAAATACACATCTACACCCATTCACGCACCACCAAATCTATCCTTGCCATGTAATAACGTGAAGATAGGAAACTAAAAACAACTTAGATTTGCTTCAGCATGATTCCAATTCTGCTCTTCACCAAACAATTCAGACTCAATTTCTTCTTTTAGTTTTATGATATTTTCAGCAACTGCCACAACCGAAACAAAATATTAAAAGCATGGTGAGTCCAAAAGGAGAGCAAATAGTAAGAAGCTACAAAATGTTATCCACGAGGAAGGAATGTTTTCCGGCGCTTAAATGACTGGCAAAGAGAACAATGTTTTAATCATTCCGCCATAGTAAACTATGATAAAAATCAAAACGAAGAAATTCATTCATGCCATGTAAAGACTGTCATCATGTTAACGTCAATAAAGACCTTATGTGTGTAGAGATAAGATGTGCAGAGTTCACAATAACCCTATAGTGGGATTTTAAAAGGGAATACACTAAGCAGATCCGGCAACAGTGGTAGATGATAAATTCTCTTTATGCGGACCTTTTCAATAGTTTGAAGTACTGTCCTACAGATTTTATGAAGTTTTATAGTTGTCTTGGGACACATGTGCCATACTTGAATCCATCTTAGCCTAGCAGTTAACAATCTTACTCACACTACAAACCGAAGAACACATGCAAAAGACTTTGTACTTCCAACACGACGTATATGATGAGAATCAGGTCAAAACTCAACAATCAACAAAACAAATGAGCCTATTTTAGCAATACATTAATTCTTGTAGGGCTAGAGGTAAATACTGAAATCCTAAGTCGCCATCACTAATTACCTCTCTGAGTTGTAGCAGCTGATCTCTGGTGTAGTGGACTCGTCACGACTCTCAAAGCGATCATCTCCAACCTATAAAATGGGAGGATATCTAGATTAGTAAGATAATGATACACATAAAAATGAAGCTCACTATTTAAAAGAAATGATACGAGTCATTGATACGAGTCATCTAAACTTACGAACCTATTACAAATGCGGCAAGAGTAGCAATAATCTAGCAAAAAAGCAACAAATGTCATCTGAAGGCCTGAATGCTAAAAATCACCAATTAACAAAAGAAAACTTCTAACGCAAACACAACACTAAACATCAGCGCTAAGTGCTAACAGCCTAACATACATCTCATATTCAAGCATTCTATAACAAATATGAGATAATGATACAAATTATACAATGACTTTCCCCTTCCATTAACCCCAACCCCAATGTATGTATAGGCATAAACTCTTGAAGTCCTTACCATTATCTCACCACAATATAAACATCACCATTATCTCAGGTCATCCAACTAAACGAACATCATCTATGATAATTTAAGCAAAATTGCAAGCGTTTATTGGATCAGCAATCATATTAACAATAAAAAATTAACATGAGAGCGCATGATTCTCGAAAAAACGATTATGCTCAGTTTAAGTAGCAATGCAATCGTATATTACAAAATTGAACTTGCTCTATTCGTGTCGTTTCGATGCAATCGTGAGGAATTTGAACAAAGCTAAGAAATAATTGTGGTGAAAATTGAGGGAGGAGAAGATAGGAGAAAAGTAGGTTACAATACAGGAGGAGTTGTATAAGCTTCGAAAGCAAAACCAGCAAGAATAACCGCAAGGTTGATATCGAAAGGCGGGCGATGAATCTGATCAGAGACGCCATCGTTATCGAGCTCTGAGTTGGACCTAGCTAAACATCGGAGAGCGGAGCAACAACGATAGGATTCGGGTCGACCCGAGAAATGGAAGCGGAAAGAAAGGCGAAATTGGGGGGAAGGGAATTAGCAGCAGTGCCGATGGTGAGAGGAGGGAGAAAAAGGTCAGTGGTGAAGGCGGAGGGTTAGTGAAGCGACAATGGCGAGGAGAGAGATAAGTGAGGTGGGGTGGTGAAATTATCATAGATGATGGAGGAAGGATGATCGAAGGAGATGGCTGCATGAAGAAAATGAAAATGGAGAAAAAAAAAATTGAAGGATGATGGCTGCGCGATGGATTAGTAAATTTTGGAATTAGGGAGGATGGATGAGTAATTCTAGGGTTTATTCTACGAGGCCCTATTTATTAGTCTTATTTTAATATGCGTGGTTTTCTATATGCCCTAAATCTATTTATATATTATAGACATAGGTTTTACTTCGACCCATGTCTATAATTTATAGACATGGGTTTTAATTTTGACCTATGTATATTCTCTTTTATATACATAGGTTTTATAAATAACCTATGTCTATTAAAAATAGATGTGGGGTTTTCTTTTAACCTATGTCTATTAGGTAATGTCTATGACTAATTTTGTAGTGGTGAATACAACAAACACATAGTGTGCCCAATAAGTGACTAGCAACAAAGGAATCACCTTTACCCACAATCAAGCCCTAATCAACCATAATCTACACTTAATCCCCCTACTAACTCCACAAGGAATCTACTCACTCATAATGAAATCAAAACTAAGACTAACAAGAGTAATAGACATAATAATCAAAACATTCATAATGAACAAACAAGACAATGAACAATATGTAAAGATTAAAACTTGAGAGATTAACAAAGATTAAGAGAAAAGAAATTATACCCACTAACAAGGAGATAAAAAGATGAGAACTTGCATTAATAAGAAACCCAAAATAAACTCCAAGGTTGTCAATCTTTGGATGAGTCTTCAAGAATCTCCTTAATACAAGACTAATAAACTAGATTAATCTAAGATTAACAAAAGTTTTAAAGGAAGATTAAGCTAATGAGAGGAGAACTAAATCTAGGGTTTGAATGTTGTAGAGAGGCCTAAGAGAGTCTAGGGTAATGTAAGATGTTTAAACAATACAAGGGAGGAGTATTTATAAGGTTACAAGAATGAAGGAGAAGAAAAGAATCAAACACGGGCTACAGCAGGGTCATCCCGACCGGGACGAAATGGTCCCGACCGGGACGAAGTGATCCCGACCGGGACGGCATGGTCCCGACCGGGAGGGACCCAAAATAGACCCAGTTGCTTTTGTGCACCCTATCCCGGACGGGATGAGGTCCTTCCCGACTGGGACGGGTCTTGTAGGCCTCCAATATGATCTTTAAGGTTTCTCCTTGACTCTCATGGGCTTCTCATCAATTCTCGGGGCTCGGGATCGGATCCCAAGGTCTTGGGATCGGATCCAAGGCATCGAGTGATCGTTCCTTCTCTTCGTTGGCTCCAAAAGTGTATGAAACGAGTCAGAATCGTTCCAATTCTTCATGAATGGTCTCGGGAACCTAAAACAAACTAGAAGAAGCATGAGTAGCCCAGAAACCGCTCCAAAGAGCGGTTCCACAAGGAAAAAGGGACCAAAACACAACAAATTAGGCACTACAAACTACACTTATCAGGTAGGATAATTGATCTGCGCCATATCTAACGTCTGACTAGCATAGTAGATCGCATGTAAAGCCTTGTCTTTCCTTTGCCCGAGCACAGCTCCTACAGCGTAATCGCTAGCATCGCACATAACCTCGAAAGGCAACTCCCAATCGGGAGCTCGGATAATAGGTGCGGAAACAAGAGCCTGCTTAATCCTGTCAAAAGCTCGAGCACACTCGTCAGTAAAGACGAACAGGGCATCTTTGAGGAGTAGCTGAGTCAGAGGCTTGGCAATCTTGGAGAAATCTTGGATGAAACGGCGGTAAAAACCCGCGTGACCAAGAAAACTCCGCACACCCTTAACATTAACGGGGTATGGTAATTGCTCAATCACCTCGACCTTCGCTTTATACACTTGGATGCCACGTTCGGACACTAAATGATCCAAAACGACTCCCTCGGTCACCATGAAGGGACACTTCTCCCATTTTAAGACCAAATTGGTCTCCTAACAACGTTGCAAGACCCGTGAAAGATTAAGTAAACATGCATTATAATCAGTGTCATATACACTGAAGTCATCCATGAAGACTTCCATGACAGACTCGATAAGTTCCGAAAATATGGACATCATACAACGTTGGAAAGTGGCCGGGGCATTACAAAGGCCAAAAGGCATCCTTCGGTATGCGAAGGTGCCGTAGGGACAGGTGAATGTTGTTTTCTCCTGGTCTTCCGGGTGAATTAGGATTTGGAAAAATCCCGAGTAGCCATCTAAGTAACAAAAGTACTTATGGCAAGAAAGACGCTCTAGCATTTGGTTAATGAAGGGGAGTGGGAAATGGTCTTTCCTAGTAGCTACGTTCAGCTTACGGTAGTCAATACACATTCTCCATCCAGTCACTAATCGAGTAGAAATAAGTTCATTCCTCTCGTTCGTGATAACCGTGGTCCCACCCTTCTTAGGGACCACTTGGACTGGACTAACCCATTTGGAATCGGAAATGGGATAGATAATGCCAGCATCTAGGAGTTTCATAACCTCCTTCCTAACCACATCCTGCATGTTCGGGTTCAACCTATGTTGTCCCTGAATGTATGGTCTATGGTCCCCCTCTAAGTGAATGTGATGCATGCAAAACTCGGGACTAATACCACGTAGGTCATCATATTGTACCCAATAGCCTTCTTATGTCGTTGTAAGATGACTAACAACTCCGAAAGTTGGCTATCTGTGAGTGCAGCGTTGACAATTACGGGGTTTAGACCCTTATCATCTAGGAATGCATATTTCAGATTAGGGGGAAGGGGTTTTAGTTCAGTTTTACTTACCTCGACCTCCTTTTTAGGGGTGCCGAGAGTGTATACCTTCTCGATAGTGCCCTCCTTTCCGTTTAGCATGCGTTCCAGCTCGTCCACTTCCGTGCTCTATGATCTCTTCTCGGCATCAGCATCGCCGGATGTCAGCAATTTCTCCAAAGGGTCTCTGTCAAGATAATCGTCAATATAGCTTTCTATTTCCAAATCAATGACATCTATAATATAACAGAACTCCTCTATCATGGGTTTCCTAAGAGCATGATCGAGACTAAAAGTCACGGTGTCATCTCCTATGGAGAGTGTGAGCTTCCCATTTTTGACATCGATGATCGCCCCTGCCGTGTGTAGGAAAGGGCGACCGAGGATAATAGGTATTATGGCGTCCTCAGCCATGTCTAAGACGACAAAGTCTACGGGAATAAAGAATTTCCCTACTTGGACCGGAACATCCTCTAAAACACCTAAAGGATATTGTACCGATCGATCAGCCATCTGCAGAGTCATATTAGTACATTTTAAAACACCCATATTCAATTTCTGACAAATAGAATATGGCATGACACTGACGCTAGCTCCTAAGTCACACAGGGCCTTATCGATATCTAATGTCCCTATAGTACAAGGGATAGAAAAACTCCCTGGATCCTTGAGTTTGGGCGGAGTACGACTCTGTAGTAGCGCGCTGCATTCCTCTGTGAAAGCAACTGTCTCAGTTTCACTAAAAGACCGCTTACGAGTTAGTATTTCTTTCATAAATTTCGCGTAAGCAGGAACTTGAGTGATCAAATCAGTAAAAGGAACACTTACCTGCAGATTCTTAACGACTTCCATAAACTTACCGAACTGATGATCAAGCTTTGTCTTACGATGTCGGTGGGGAAATGGAAGTATGATCGGAATTGCAGGCTCCTTGACTTGAGACGAGGATTCTTGAGAAGAATCAGCATCCTTAATTGAAACCTGGGGATGAAAAGTAGAAGAATCAGGCGTTACGGTCTTCACTCGATCGAGTTCAGGCTGACTCGGTCGAGTGTCACTGTACTCGGTCGAGTCACCTGAAAGCACTCGATCGAGTGGTATCACTGGGAGGCTACTGGTCAATTTTTGAGGGTCTACTCGATCGAGTGTGCTGACACCACTCGGTCGGATGACCTCCAACTCGATCGAGTCAGGTGTGACTCGGTCGAGTTGACTACGTGCTTGCTCTCTGCCAGGTTTTTGGGGGTCTACTCGATCGAGTGAGGTGGTGTTACTTGATCGAGTGACCTCCATCCGTGGCCTGCTCCGTGCTTCTTCCGTTAGCTCTTGCTTCTCCAACTCGGTCTCATCAACCACAACATACTCCTCGGGCATCTTCGGACCGTCATAATGGGTTCCGCTTCTCAATGTGATCGCATTGGCTTGCTCGTGTGATTGTTCGCCTTGAGGAGGTAGACTACCCGGTGGCCTAACTTGCTTTAGGGTGGCAAGTTGTGCTACTTGGTTGTCTAGGATCTTGTTATGTGCAAGTATCTGGTTGACTTGGGTTTCTAGCTTATTATGACTTTGGATACCTTGCATCAATAAAGCTTTGATCTCCGCATACTCGGTGTTGGCCGGAGCTTGAGCTTGGGCTTGGTTTTGGTTTTGTGGGATCGGCTGAAATTGTTGTTGGTTCCACCACCCTTGTTGGTTACCCCAAGTTTGGTTACCCCAAGGTTGGTTATTGCCCCATTGTTGGTTCCCCCAATTTTGTTGGTTACCCCAATTTTGTTGCCCTCCTTGGAATTGTTGTCGGTTATTGCTATGGCTTTGGGAGGGTCGGTTATGGGGTGCTACATATGAGACGGTTTTTTTACCGCCGGGTGGTGGTGGGTTAAGCACGTTTTGACTCCTATAAGACAACAACGACTTGTCATAGCCCGGTTGGTTCATGTATGGGAGGTGTGGTCTCATGGATTGGAATGCGTTTGCCGTTTCTAAACTCACACACTCTTGGGCATAATGACCCGTATTCCCATAATTCTCACAAACAACCTCGGACATTGCATTAACTTGGTACATACCGCCTAGTTGTTGTTGGTTTTGGGTTCTAGCAAGCTCCATGGAATCAAGCCGCTTAGTTAAAGCGGCTAGGTGGCTAACTATGGCATTTGATGACTCGGAGTCACAACTATTTCCCCGGGTGTTACCTCGTGGATTTCCCCAACATGAGTAATGAGTAGCCATATCTTCAATCAATTTTCATGCTTTATCATCATCAACGTTGTTATGGAACCTGCCATTAGCTGTAGAATCGAGCGTAGCTCGGCAATCGTCATATAAACCATTATAGAATTGATTGCACAAAAACCATACCTCGAATCCGTGATGTGGACACTCCTTGACTAGCTTTTTAAACCTTACCCACGCCTCGTGGATGTTCTCGTGAGATGTCTGTCGGAAGTTAGTAATCTGACTCCTCAACATGTTGGTTTTCTGCGGCGTGTAGTAGTGCTTATAAAAAGCTAAGGCTAGGGAGTTCCAATCTGTGATTCCCTCAGAAACGAGGTCTAGATCCGTTATCCAGTCTCTTGCTTTATCGCGTAGGGAGAACATGAATAGCATCTCCATCACCTCTTCTTGTGTCACTCCCGCGGGGAGTGGTATAGTTGAGCAATAATCGGTGAAGAGCTTCATGTGCTTCGCCGGGTCTTCATCGGGGCCTCCACCGAATTGATTTCGCTCCACCAATGTAATAAAGGCGGGGCAAATCTCGAACGTACCCGTAGTGGCGGTGGGCCTCTTCAACGGTTTCGGTAGGGCAATTTGCTCCGGCTCGGAACGGCTAGAAAGTTTGGGAGGCATCTTGACTAGCGGTGTCTCGGGGGCAGTAGTGGAATTATCCTCTTCAAAGGACAGAGCTTCGGATATGTGCTCGTCGTCCGAATGTTCCACTGATTCCGATCTTTCTGTCTCAGAAATCTCCCTGTAGAATTTCCTAGACCTGCGGAAAGTTCTCTCTGGTTCAGGATCGAATGGTGGTATGTAGCCTGAAATTCGAGAGGACCCGGGCATACGAGGAAACTACAGGAAAAATGTGAGAAACGGTCTCAAGGAACTGAAGTTCCTCGAGACAAGCAATCAAAAGGCTAAAACACAAAACAAGTAAATAAATAACACCGTCTCCCCGGCAACGGCGCCAAAATTTGACAGGGGTAGTTGTATCCCTAATCAAAGATACCCTAAGGTCCACTAACTAATGTAGATAGTGAAGTAGGGATCGAACCACCAGGAGACGGGACTCAATTACTTGTTCTAAGGTCTAGACTAAAGATTACGGGTCACTGTATTTCTGTTTGTTAAGTGGACTGACAACTAACTGCTTAAGGTAAATCAATAATAGAAAGGTCTAGGGTCTCAGGTTCACAATGAATATCAATCGGGTCAGGGAGTCAACTAACAGGTCATTAATCGAACTGTCTAAGGTGTAGGTTCGGTCGGTACTACAACAAACTTTAGAACTAAACTTAACCTGCGATCGCTAGAATTAAGCTAGTCTACCCAAAATGTCGTGACTTAATTAGTCCTTAACCCGGTCGGCGAAAAGTCCTAATTGTGATACTAACTAATTAATCCTGGCCAGTAATTAATCAATCAGAATTAAAACAACATTCAGGCGACAGTTCATATGATCAGAGACAGGTCAATTTTCTATAACCCAATTAACACCCATCGATCCCCTTAAACCCTAGAAAAAAATTAGCTACTCATGATGATTGTAATAAAACTAACAAAATATGAATTGCAATTAAACATGATAAAAACGAATTAAATTAAACTACAAGACTAAAATCAGATAACTATGAAAACTAAGAACGAACTAAGACAAGAATTAAACTAGAGAATTAAGACAAGAATTAAACTAGCGAATTGAAATAGAAATTGAAATTAGAATTAAAGATTATCAATACTAAACAATTGAGATCTAAAAGAAGAACGGAATTCGATGAACCTTGCGAAAGAAAATGGAAACGAACGTAGTCTTCTATCCTAGCCAAAGTAACGTAATGTGTGTTTCTTCTAGTAAAAAGTGTGTCTGAGAATCCTCCTCCAACTGATTTAAAGGAAATCAGTTGGGCTTACAAAACAGGCCCATAATTCTAAATAAATGAAAATTCAATCCGCGGCCTGAGTGTAACGCACTCGATCGAGTACATGCGTGCACTCGATCGAGTGTATCCGTATCTGCAGTCTGGTTGAGCACAGAAATAGGCACTCGATCGAGTGCTTAGCACCACTCGATCTAGTGGGTGCTGCTGAGCTCGTGATTGAGCTATTCATTTGCTTCTCGGCTTTTTTTGTTTTCTTCCTCGTCCTTTGATGGTAAGGATTTGTCGTGGATCCCAACCGTCAAATAAAACCGGCGAAACCTAACTAGGGTAGCTAGGGTAAGTCGGGTCGAATCCACGGGGACGGTAAGAGGCATCTAGACTAGGTCGGCCCAAATACTTGGCTAAATCAACGGGCTAAGCTAGAGAATGATAAGAGGAAGAGAAGACTAGACTATGACTAAGAAGAACAACAAGGAAAAATGGGCTAGGATTAGGTCGGGGTCAAAGGGGTAACGGAATGGCCAAGGAGGAGTTAGAGTGAAAGCGGTAGTAGGGTAATCTAGGACACACGACCTAGAGGTTCCTCATGGAACCCATCCGACGACACACACGACAAAGGAAAGCAAGAAAAACAAGCATTCCAACCTACTTAGTCATTCAAGCATTCCATCAAACATGTAATATGCATCACTCAAGAAGAAACCTCAAATCTTCCACCAACATCTCCAACAAACCCTTAATCATCCAATTAACACCCTAATCACCTTACTAACCCTAGCAAGAACACTACTCTAACATAATCAAACTACAACTAACAAGAACAAGAGAAATCAACCCAAACATCAAAGCATATATGAGTGAAACTAACAAGAACTATGAACTAACAATAACAAAGATTCAAACTTGATAAACAATAAAGGATTAAGAGTAAAAAGGAGAAGAAGATTATACCAACTAACAATGGAAAGAAAAGATGAGAACTTGTATATAAAGAAAACCCAAATTCATCCACCAATGTTGTCAAGATTGAATGGATTCTTCAAGAGATCTCTTAATACAAGATTAAATTAAGATTAACTACTAATTACCGACTAATCTACACTAATCTAATCTAATCTAACCTAAAGTAGTCTAGGGTTTAATGTCTAATGTTGTGCATAAGCTTTACAAAACAAGGGAAGAGTATATATAGGGTTACAAATGGAAGGGAGAAGAAAGAAAGGAAAGGCGGACTACAGCACTTGGTCCCGATCGGGACGGACCCACCATCCCGATCGGGACGGGTTGGTCCCGACCGGGACGGCCTTGCAGTAGCTTCCTTAAACTCGCACTTCATCCCCGACGGGATGAGGTGCATACCCGTCGGGGATGAGTCTTGTAGGCCTCCAATATGACCCTTTTGGTTCCTCCTTGCCTCACATGGACTTCTCATCGATTCTCGGGACTCGGGATCGGGTCTCGGAGGCTCGGGATTGGGTCCCAAGGTCTCGGGGTCGATTCCAAAGCATCGGGTCGTCGTTCCTTTATCTCGTTGGCTCCAAAATGTGTATGTATGGAGTCGGAATCGCTCCAACTCTTCCAAATCGGTCTCGGGAACCTGAAACGAACTAAAGGAAGCATAAGAAGCCCCTAAATCGCTCCCAAGGAGCGATTCCACAAGGAAAATGGGACCAAAACACTACAAAATAGGCACTACAAACCACACTTATCATCCTTCATCCTCGTCTCGGCTATCTGGGCTATCACTCCTAGATATGCTCGAAATTGCACTTAACCTGCAAAATAGCACGAGAACCGACAGTATCGACTTTCTAGTAGAAATCGACATTAAACATATAATTATGGAGGAAGAAAAGCTCAAAAATGGTTGTCGGGGGACAATAAAATACGATATATAAAATACGTTGATCAGAGCTCGGTCCGATCTCGCATTAGGAGTGATGTTTCGGACCTCAATTCGGATGACGATCCAAACTTGTACTAGATGGATGCGGGCAACCGTGTTTTCGTTGGAATTGATCGAGTCGTGGTTGTAAATGTTTAAAGGCCGATATGTTTGGTAAGGCGACCTTTTTAGTCAACCGAATTCGTTGCCGATTTGTGGAGTCGCCACCGAATCAATTATGGGGACTCGGAAACCGTTCAAGTCAACTTTGATCCCTAGCCGGCTCAAAGTTGAGTGGCACGGGACCTAAAGATAAACACTTGTACCCTTAAGCACTCCATGCCTGGAATGACTCTCATTGCCAATGGTTTCGGACATCTGGAAACCGTCGATTCTGAGTAAGGGGTTAAGGTACGTATTGGGAAGGCAACTTCAGCTAGACATCGACACCCAATACCGCTCGCACATAGCGACCTCTACTAATCAATCGGTGGGCTGATAACGTTGTTGTGGCGGAAGTACTGTAATATCCATTGTTTTAACCCTATGTCTTTGCTATGTCGGTTGTTTAAGGACAAATAAGCTTATTCTCGTCGAAGAAGTTGTGTTTACCTTCTTTGCATGCTATTTCACGTGACAAGCCGGCCATGAAAAGATGCACATAGGAGAGTAGATGGTATTAATATTATACATATTAGCATATTAGTTTTAACGTGATAATACAGATATTAGTCGTTCTCGTGGTATACCTTACCTGGTATTCTGCTTAAGATGCATTTGCTCGGTATTAATAGGGACGCATCGAACCGTATAAGGAGAGCACCGGGACTAATACGGAACTCGACCATCGCTTTATTCAGTTTTAGCTTGTTTACATTTTGAATTTCTTGTTAGGTGATTTCGCATGCGATTATGGGGTCATAAAAGCAGTAAATCATACGAACGATGTAAATGCGAATGTAAGTAAATCACGTAGTGAGGAATTGCACCATCAAAGTATACGCTAAACGGGACACGATGCATAGATAGTTGATAACAGATCTCAGAACTTCTCGGGTCTATTTAGGGTATTTTAGTGTTTATAGTTGAAGTTAGAACATTACGTATGTTTATAACGTGTCATGGGCCTAACGTCGTCCACATTTGACATTATCGTAGTGCATAATATAAGGTACAGAAATGTGATGGTTTGTTTAGATGACAACCTACTGACGATACGACTTCGAGGGCAGATCCTCCTAGCTTGCCTTGTGGGGATTTCGACAGAATTCTGTTACTACGGTTGGTTCTGCGGTTAATCCGGTAAAAATTCCGCTGCTAGACTCGGAGTAGCTAGCCGAACACAGGCACCTCAGGATCGAGTGGACTGCTCGAAGGTGAGGAATAGCATCGATTCGCTTATCGGGACTACGATCGATTGGATCGTTGGCTTGGTTGTCGGAGTGCGAGCCAAAGCTAGAAGAAACTCGTAAAGAGTAAGAGGGAGAAGAGAAGGATGATTTGTGTGTTGAGTGAGCGAAATGAGGGGGGTATTTATAGTTGCTCGTGCAGTTCAAATTGACTGATCGAACGCCTGGTGTGAGGCGACTCAGAACTCGAGAGCCTGGTGTGGCGCTGTTCGGTTTTGGGACGCCTGGTGTGAGGCGGTTGAAATTTTGAAGATCTGATTTCAAAACTTTCCAAAACGGAGAAGATGTGTATATATATTTGCATTACTTAGAGATTAAGCATCCCCGTTAACCCTAGCGCGTCAAGCGCCGGGTGGGCTTTGGGAGTGTGTCTTGAGGTTTGGTCGGCCCGACGCATTGACTCGGGTTTGACTTTGCTATTTCGAGACCGATTCGGGGTCCCGGTGTCAGAATTGACTCTAATTAGTGTCGACGCGACCGTAATGACACGACTAAGGCTGTCTTGATGTTAAATTAATTTTTCCGAGTAATTATTTGATCTGTTCTATAGAAAAACTATCTAAAACATCGTAATCTCGCATCGCGTTGCAGTTCGATCGTCATCTGGTGTTTGTCGGGCATTTCTGCAGCCACCAGGTCCAAATCTGGGTGTCTACAGAAGCCCCAACTTTGATTGAGGCTTGGACAAGGCGAAAGTCAAAGTATAGCCTCCCAGGTCAATCGAGGATTACGATTTGGTGGCAGTCCGGTCAAGTCGTTTAAAGTCCGTTGGACTACGTATTTGAGGCTCGTCAGCTAAGGCTTCGAAATCATACCTGATATCCTCGCTTGCGGTTGCTTGTCGAAGCTCGGGTCCGTGCTTGCTATCTTGTCTTGGGTTTGTTGCTTTAGTAGTTTCGGTATTTAACGTGGACCTTTGGTTAATTCTTTATTGGTGTCTTAGTTCTGGTTTGAAATCCCCGGGGGATTGTTGTGTTGATTTCGGTTTTGCTTTAGGTATTCCTCAGGGGGCATGAATTGAATGCTTAGGGACTCGTTTCGGGTTGATTTGATTGTTCTGAGCATTTTGGGATTTATATAAAATTGAGTTGAATTGAAGTGGGTGCTATCAGGGACTGATTGAATTGAATTGTCTTGAATTGAATTGGATTAAATTGACTTAAATTGGATTGGATTGGATTTTGTGCTACTAGGGACTCATCCAAAATCGGATTTTGAGCGCTACTAGGAGCTTATTGAATTGATTTAAATTGAGTGCTACCAGGGACTCATTTAAAATTGAATTGAATTGGACGGAGTACTACAAGGGACTCATCGAATTGACTTGACTTGACTTGATCAATTGGATTGAGTGCTACCAGGGACTCATCCAAAATTGGATTTTGAGCACTACCAGAGGCTCGTTGAACTAAACTGAGTGCTACTAAGGACTAGTTTAAAATTGGGTTTGAGTTAAATTGAGTGCTACCAGGGACTTATTCAATAATTGAATTGAATCGAGTGCTACCAGGGACTCGTTGAATTAAACTGAGTGCTTCTAGGGACTCGTTTAAAATTGGTTTTGAGCGCTACCAGGGGATCGTTTAAAATTGTTATGAGCGCTACAAGGGGCAAATTGTTTTGAGCGCTACAAGGGGCTTGTTTAAAATGGTTTTGAACTGAATTGTGTTGAATTACCTTCATAATGCTTTCGGATTCGTTAGGCTCACGGGTTTAAAATTTACTTGGGGTTCGTTAGGTTTGTGGATTTTGAATTCGTTTTTTGAACATTTTCGCGATTCTGTCGAATTTGTTTTGTTCATATTTTTTGCTTGGATTGTTATGTGTTTCTGTACGAGTGGCCTCAATAGCTAGAGGTTTTCGTGTTCATTTATTGTTGGGGGTCGGTTTCGATTAGAGGTGGTTTTAATTTTTTGGGATTTTGCAGGCTTGGATCTATTACTACTTTCCTTGATTGGCACCTAAGATGGTGCGTTCTCGTCCGGTAAGGTTTCCGGCGGGGATTAAGTGGGAGTTGACTCGGTCTAAGAGCACGACGAGTCACTACTCCTCGGAGAATCAATATGCTGGTGAACCAGCTGCGCATCGAGGATGTAAGTTTCTTGCTTTCGGTTTTCTTTACTTAGTAGCCTCCGAGTTAGGTTTATTGAAGTGTCGGTTTTGTTTATGTAGTTTGTAGCCCATCCTTGGGCCGACTAGGAGGGTCTGCCCGAGTGTGTGGGGGTGGAGTTGAGGCCTAGAAGCTACAGGAGGATGCTCCTTCCTGTGTTGTTTCGCCCGGTGTGGTATCTGGACGAAAGGTTGGTGCGTTAGTGTCTATATGATGAGTTCAGAGTGCCGATTGATCCTCCTCGGACTATGTTTAGACCATCGTACGTCGTAGAGGTCCAAGAGGGTAGGGATTGAGAGGGATGCGATGCACTAATGGGTGCCTCCTATCTGTCTCACGTCCGCCAACAACTAGCTTCCCACCGCCTCGTGGCGAGTACTCGGTCATTTGTCTTATTGCTTGTATTATTCTATGATTTAGTATTTGTCTGTATTTTTAACGGTTCGCTTTTCCTTCAGTTGGCCGATCCGGCAGATGCTGTTTAGCCCCCAGACTTCCTCTTGACGCTGCTCAGGGTAGATGCAGCCGAGGTAGCCTTCACGGAGCCTCTCCCCCCGTGTTCGGCCGAGGAGACGGACGCTGGGATAGAGTAGCGTGACCGGGTTTTGACCGGGTATGTTTGGTTCTGTCTTTTAGGTTTCGTCGGTCTGCCGTCACCAGTTGTGGCAGGCTGCCCACTGCTTCCGGGCCTATGCGTCGAGGGTCTCTCGTGATACTTCGGGGTCTTGATCGGTGAGTATGTGTACCTAGGGTTTTCTTTCTAGGTTGTTTGTATCTTTTCCTAAAGTGTGGGTGTATTTGCAGGATACTCCGGATATGGTGAGGCAGTTGGCGACTCGGGTGTCCGAGCTTGAGACGGAAGAGGCCAAGCTATTGCAACTTCTGCAGTCTTGGGAGAATGAAATTGCTCGGCTTAAAGAGCGGTTCGCTCGGACTCAGGGCCAGACCTCGTCACAGAGTGAGGAGGGGCTAAGGTTTAGATGAAGAGGGAGGTTGAGGCTGACACTGAGGGTCACGCCACGGGTGCCACCGAGGATGTTGACGGGATTCCCGAGATAATTACTCTAGATATGTTGTCGGGGATGGATGGTAGCGAGTCTCCTCTCCTGGATCTGTAGGATCTAGGTTTCGATGACAACATCGGTGGGTTCGTGATAGCTATAGGCGCAGCCTTTAGGGGTCCTCCCTAGTTTATGAACTCGGTTTGTGTATAAAATTTGTATATTTTAAACTTTTTAGTATTCGGATTGATTTGTTAGTCTTGCGTTTTGTTTTGCTTTTGAAATGTTGACTTAGATTGACAGGTAATCACTTCAAGTTTGTTTGTTTTGTGACTTCGCCGTAATTGAGGACGTTTTAAATGCGTTAGGATTGCATGAGAGTACGAAAATGCTTTTTCAGATTTTTTTTCGAAACGCGTTAGTTTGAGCCGGAAGTTGGATCAAGCAGTATGCCGATTAAAATGTTTGAATCAAGACGTGCAAAATGTAAGAAATGCTCTTGTAACTAAAGTGTTTCGACTGAGTGCGTGTTTGGTGTTGGGAGACAAGTGTGACTGTCTCGAAATTCATGTTTAAAATGAGGTAAAAAAGAAGAAAAAAAAAAGTTAGACCTCTTTTTGTATAGGGTTATTTAACAACAATAATACCAACTATAGGGCGTCTTCCCAAAATAATATCAATTTTGATAAATCTGAGAATAATACGTATTATTGGAGTAGTTAAACAAGAGTAGTATAGGTGACCGGTTACCTGTAGAACCCTTTCACCTTCCTTTTTCACCATTAATTTTATTTAACGGCGATAATACCAGCTATAGAGCGTCTTCCGAAAATAATTTAATAAATTAATAAATCAGAGAATAAATCCGAAAATAATTCCAATTTTAATAAATCAAAGAATAATACGTATTTTTGGAGTAGTTAAAGCAGAGTAGTATATGACTAGTTAGCGGTAGAACCCATCCACCTTCCTTTTTCGCCTTTAATTCATTTCACATTAATTCACTCCTTTTCACTTACTCAGTGTACGGGACATTAAACGTCATTCATGTCCTCTGTCGTCCTCTTCCATCAAGTCTTCAACCTCACAAATTCTAGCTAACAACAGAATCCTACACCAAAATGAACACGTTAATCTAAACGAAACGTATAGAAAAAACTGAAGAAGGATGAAGGGTAATGGAGATAACTAAGGAGGAGTAGACCTGGCAAAACTAACCCGACCCGAATAAGCCAAACTGAACCCGACCCTACACCCGATTTGAAGACTTGATTTTGACCCGTAATCCGAATTGACCCGAGCTAACTCAAAACTGACCCGACTATTATTATAGAAAACGAGTCGATATCCCTAAAAAAAGTTGACAAACCCGAGAATGACTCGAACACAAAAGTATCCGACCCGACCCAAAGTCAACCCGATTATTATAACCCAAAAGTGGCCCGACCCGAAGCTAACCCAACACGCCCGTTATCCAGGTCTAAGTAGGAGGATGGAGGATATGTAGTAGGTTAAATATTAATTAGGTGACCTGATATAGCAGGTTATAAAGTCACTTATACTACTCTTGTTTAACTACTCCAATAATACGTATTATTCTCAGATTTATTGAAATTGGTATTATTTTTGGAAGAGGCCCTATAGTTGGTATTATTGTCATTAAATAACCCTTTTGTATATTCATGATAATGCCGTACTGGTCTAGAGACGCGGATTGACAATGCCATTCGAGGCTACAACATGCCTAGGTGGGGTAACTTATCCCCCTAAAAATAAAATTAAGAAAACGTCTAAGTCTGGTGGATCCGATGGACGAAATGTACCGTCCATGTGGACCTGTCACTCTTGCGCGGGCATTTCGGCTTTTGGAAAGGGGTTTAGTGACTTCAGGAGGTCGTTCCTGACGTTCGGGGTTGTCGGATGTGAGAGAAAGATTATGAATTGTAGAGATGACTGTACTACAGAATAAGGAAGCTATGTGGACTGGAGTCGCTAAGCGCTCGATCGACGATGGCGTTACCGATCCTAGTATTTGTCAGTTCATCTAAACGGGCCGAGACTGACAAGACCCATATTGAAAATGTGAGTGAGGAGGGAAAATTGGATCGGCTGGACTAGCCTTTGGCTGAGATGATGGAGACTTGTGTTCAGAGGGTCTATGGTGAGAGACCCGAACAAGCATATCCGAACAGTAAGGGAAGAAAGGGAAGGTTGGACCTGTAGAGCTCAGTCGTTTAGTACTATGTTGTATTAATTGATATTATGTGGCGTATTAGTACTAGTTTTTTGTATGGTTTTGACACTTTGTCGCTTTCCGGGGTAGCCGGATTTTGGGATGCTCGATGTAAAGGGCCTCGACATAGGCTTGATTTAACTGATTTTATTAATGTGAAACACGTTTTTTTTATATTTCATTCTTTTTTTGTGGTGGCTCGCAACTCGATTCTTCATTTTATCCGGAGCGCCCTTTCGGGTTTTCACTCCATCCACGGCTCACCTTTTGTTTTGTCTTTTTTCTTCTTTTTTTGCTCTTTTTTTTCCTTTTTATTTTGATGGCTCGCAACTTGATTCTTCATTTTGCCCGGAGCGCCCTTTTGGGTTTTCACTTCGTCCTCGGCTCGTCATATATATTTTTATTAACGACGGCTCGCAACTCGTTTCTTCATTTTGCCCGGGGCGCCCTTTCGGGTTTTCACCTCATCCTCGGCTCGTCGTTTGTACTTCGTCATTGAAATCACTCGTTAACCGGAACACGGGAAGAGGTTCCAATTTTCAGGTACATCGAGTAATCGATTTTGTCATTTTTGTTGGTTGTACCCTTGGAAGGGTCGCCTACGTATCCGTGTTTAGACGGAATCAAACCATGTTCGTAGTTCATTATAGATGTGAGTGATTTTGCTTTAGACTCGTTATGCCAATTATCGATACAAGATGTTTAGAGTGTTTCGCATGGGTTTTCACCCTAGTTGAAAACTAAGGTGAAATGGTCGAGTGCGACCCCTTGAAAGTGACAATTACCGAGATGCCGCGTTTAGGTCAGGGCGACTGGCTTGGATGGTTTTGGAATGTGGAGCTAGGTAGTGAGTGGCTTTGATGAATCAAAATCTGGAGCTTGATGTTTGTGGAGTTAGGGCTATAAGCTAAGTTTTCGTAATGTGGTAGAAAAGGGGGAAGCTGAGTAAAAAATGACTCAAACTTCAATCGGGTGGGATGTAAGTTACGTGTGTGGTATCTGGTTTCCATGTCTGACCCTTACGGTTGAGATTATCCTACTGAGTCTGAATCCTCAAAATTCTAGACTGTCTCCTAACAAGTGTCTCGGGAAGGTCTTAATGGTTCTAATGCAGGGAGTCTAGTATTTTGGTGCTAGTTGACTGGTCTGTTCATTCTTTCTTTTTCTTTTATTTTTTGCTCTTTGTTCGGACATTGCATTTGAAATCGAGTTGAATGATTAGGAGTTTCATTTTGACCGCTGAGTTCGGTCTTGATCACTGAATAGGGCCGACTTGATTTGGCCTTGGTTTCGCTTTTTTTCATTTGGCTCCTTTTGGCCGTTTTAGACTCTTTTTTTTGTCAGACTAACACCTATGGGGAATTGGTCGGTCCTTATTTGAGGGATGTTTATTGTGGGAAATGGGTTTGCCTTCCGTCTTTGATCACAAGCTAAGAGAGCATCTAGGTTTGTCATAGGATACGGGAATGCTCGTTCTAAGGGATAGTTATGTGGCTTCCTATACCAGACATGAAATAGGTAAAAGAGAACACGGAATCTCGGTTCTTGTAGTTCCTCGTTGTTTTGAGGTTTGTTCGATTGTTATCGATAAATGGCATAGTATCGAGTCGTAAGCAAGAAGGTGCGTTATTTTAAAATCAAGCGATTGTCGAGGCGCATTGTAAAGAGGAAAAGTTTATTTTCATTTTATTGATTGTAATAAGCGGGCTATGCGCCCGAGATATTGTTTTCGGGGAGGTGGAGGACAGATCCCCTCGCACCTCCTGACTCGATGTAAAACCAAAAGAAATTTGTTATACTATTAGGTCTAGGCCCTAAGACGAACCAGACTCTGACTCGGACACAGATTTACTCGTCTTGGCGGATGCCCGTGCGTTGTCGGGATCTTCCTCGATATTCAGGACATTCTCCTCTATGGGGTCGAGGTGGGAACAATCGATGGTGTCGTCAAAGACAGTGTGAACACTAAAGGGGTTGGTGGTATTTTTTTGTTTCTCGAGTGGAGGGAGAGGAATCGTCCTGTTTTTTATCATGTCTTGTATGACATGTTTGAGTCGAACGCAAGATTTGGTATCATGCCCATGGCCACGGTGGTAATGGCAATATTTATTGGCATCCCACAATTTCCCTTTTCTGCCCGCGTGCGGTTCTGGAGCAGGGCTCATGGGTTTGAGCTTCCCTCGCTCGGTTAGCCGTTTTAGAGCTTCAGAGTATGTGATGCCTAGTTTGGAGAATGTTCTAGGGGTGAAGTTTGTTCTTCCTCTAGTGGTTGGTTCAACTAGGTGTACTTCCTCGGTTTTGTTATTGCCAGATGACCCGTAAATGCAAATTCCCGTGGATGTGGTTGGTCCTTGATAAACTTTCCCCATTATTTTGGAGAATACTCCCTTCTTCATATCATCCTCCGGACGTATTCCTAAGATAGACAATTCTTTGAAGGTATGGATATTTTGGTACCTAAGGTGAGAGGCGTAAGTGGGCCTATGGTTATTGACAAATTTTTCTACTAAAGTGGATTCGTTGGGGCGGATTACTAATTGTGTGCTGACCTTTCTCCACCTAATCAGAAATTCGGAGAAGTCTTCCTTCTCGTTTTGGGAAAGGACCTCGAGGCTTCGGATAGTGACTTGTGTTTCGGAATTATCCGCGTATTGTTTTGAGAATTCTATGGAGATGTCATCCCAGGTGGATATCTTTTTGGGGTCAAAGGAGTAAAACCAGTATCGAGGTGTGTCGCCTAAAGAGGATGGGAATATCCTAGCGAAAAGGCTGGGTTTGACCCTCTTAATGGCCATGTAATCCTTAAAGGCCCGGATGTGGTTAAGGGGGTCCTCAGTTCCTTTGAACTTTGGTATGTCGGCTAGGAAAAAGTTTTATGGTAGCTGGTCGTTCACCATTTCAAACTTCCTATGGCTTTCGAGGTGGACATTGTTGCCTTGGTTTAGGTGCATTTGGTTTTAAAGGAAATCTATTCGACTCACGACGGCGTGTAGGATGTCGTCTTGAGGTGGGGTAGTGAGGTCATTAGGGGTGACCCCGGCAGGAACGCCACCTAGTGGCGTGGAATTTAAAAGGACCTCGTTGAGGATCCAGTTATGGTGTTCATCAGAGGCCCTATCTTCCAAGTGGCTTACACGGGAGTCAATACTGTTTACGGATGCGTTCATGGTAATGATGGTGGCTTGTAAGTCTCGGATCATGTTTGCAAAGGTTCCTACGGTGTTATCCCCAGAATGATCGGCGTCGTTCCCCCTATTACTTGTGTCTACGCTTGAATCTCCTGACATGACTGCGGAAGAGGTGGTCTTGATGAGAATGGATCTACCAGACGACTTAAAGACTCAAGGAATACTCGTAATTGAGCTTCACGGAGATGAGACTCTTGATTTGTGCGTGTTTGCGGTCATCGGTTTAGTGACTCAGGTGCTTTAGACTCTCGGTGTATTCGGCGGAGCGCTAATGAACTTGTGCCTCTGGAACGAGACGATTTGACACAAACCTCGGGACTGAGACTTAAAGAAGAGGACTTCTCGAGACGAGACGACCCAAAATGTAAGACCTCGAATAGAGGCGACCCTAGCCACTAACACAGACAGTTAATCACATGGTTGTACGACGTAGGGAATTGATCACGATTCCGGCTTGAAATCAATGAGTTTTGATGCTCTTGAAAACGGATGAGTTTTGGAAATAAACTTCCTTTTTTCGAGAGCGAGAGCTTATAAAAGTTGGTGTTACGATGGTTTAGTGACATCGTTTGCGATGTGAAAATGTGTTGCTACATGAGCGTCAAGGACTCGACGATAGTAAAAGTGTTAATGGTGGTTTTTTAATAGAAGTGGAGTTCTAAAGGAACCGGTTTTGAAAATGGTAATATTGCGCTTTTTTCGAGACCACTAGTAGTCAGTTACTCTGACATTTGTGGTGTAGATGGTGCTCGTGAGAGAACGTGGCATCTGTGGCAGTGTTTCGAAGGTGTGACAAAATCCTTATTACGGAATTTAGGTAGTGAAAGTGTCTCTCTTTCTTTTCTTTTTTTTTGAAAAAAACATTTTAAAATGGGTGACCCACGCTTGTCGACTCCATTAACTTGTATTTTGACGGTGGGGGTGATGTATTGTGAAAAGCGTTTTTGAGGGTATAACCGTTTTGGGTTTCCTTGACTTCATTGATTGAAGTTTTGGTTGTGTTAACGGTATGTGCGAAAAAATGTTTTGAAAAAAAGATGTAACCGTGTAGGGTACCTTGATCCCATTAGCTGGGAGTTTGGTGACATTAACGGTCCTCGTTGTTGTTCGGATGAACGACGAGTTTTACTTTGGCCAGAGTGATGGCGCTCAAAAGGGTCTTTTAAAAGTAGTGAGTGTAAAATTTTTCATGATGACGGTGCTAAAATGTTTTTGAAAATAATTCGGCCGGAGCATCGGCGCTCAAAAGGTAGTTTTTGAAAAGAAGATGTTTCTTTTTCGAGAATGGAGTTGGGTGCGGTTGAATATGTTGTCGTGGTTGAACCCAGATTTTAGTGTTTTATTTGGGTTGTTCAAACACTCTACACATAACTAGGAATGCGTACACTCATGCAATATGCAGACACGGGCAGGTTAGGTTA
This sequence comes from Agrostemma githago, assembly GCA_958450325.1. Taxonomy (NCBI): domain Eukaryota; kingdom Viridiplantae; phylum Streptophyta; class Magnoliopsida; order Caryophyllales; family Caryophyllaceae; genus Agrostemma; species Agrostemma githago. The sequence continues at coordinate 38,795,036 of OY288249.1, forward strand.
GGCTACCGCCCACGAATAGTCTTTGCTTAGGTGACGACAGGTCACCTGGGGAGTTGAGTGTCGTACCGTCTGCTTAGAACCACTCGTTTGGTATATCCGCGGGATGCGCATTAGGCAACCAGAGCGTCAACCGAGGATCTCTCCGCGTGTCCATAAGGATCTTACCACGAAGAGGTCGATTGGTCCTAGTTTAGGTTAGGGTGGGCTTTTTAGGGCCAAAACCTGTAGTGACCACAATAAGGAACTTGGAAATGAGCTTCACCGACCTCGTTCGAGTTACACCACCGCTGGAAATTTGTTTTCAAATCCCCAGCAGAGTCGCCAAACTGTGGACGTCCGTCCGCACCGCCCGACGCCCCGCGCGGGACCGGCCCGGCTTCATCGCGGCGGCCACCCACTCGGCCCCCTCCTAGTCGGGGGCCGGTCTGATCTCGCGTTCGGGGCGATGTTTCGAACCGTGATTCGGATGACGATTCGGACTTGTACTAGACGGATGCGAGCACCCGTGTTTCTGTTGGAATCGATCGAGGCGTGGTTGTAAATGTTTAAAGGCCGATATGTTTGGTAAGGCGACCTTTTTAGTGAACCGAAATCGTTGCCGATTTGTGGAGTCGCCACCGAGTCAATTATGGGGACTCAGAAACCGTTCAAGTCAAATTTGATCCTTAGCCGGCTCAAAGTTGAGTGGCACGGGACCTAAAGATAGAGACTTGTACCCTTAAGCACTCCATGCCTGGAATGACTCTCATTGCCAATGGTTTCGGACATCCGGAAACCATCGATTCTGAGTAAGGGGTTAAGGTACGTATTGGGAAGCCAACGTCCACTAGACATCGACACCCAATCCCGCCTGCACATAACGGCCTCTACTAATCAATCGGTGGGCTGATAACTGTGTTCCTTTGTTGTGGCAGAAGTACTGTAAAATCCATTGTTTTAACCCTATGTCTTTGCTATGTCGGTTGTTTAAGGACAAAATTACTTTATTGTCGTCGAAGTAGTTGTGTTTATATTCTTTGCATGGGATTTCACGTGACAAGAAGACCATGAAAAGATGCACATAGGAGACTAGAGGGTACTAATATTATACGTATTGCAAATCACTTTTAACATGATAATACGGATATTAGTCGTTCTCGTGGTATATCTTATCTGGTATTCTGTTTAAGATGCGTCTGCTCGGTATTAATAGGGATGCGTCGAATCGTATAAGGTGAGCACCGGGACTAATTGTAGACACCCGCAATTTGACTGCCAGGTGTCTATGGTAGTTTCCAAAAAACACCCGATGATGATCGGACGCTAACGTGTTTCTATGCGCTCGGATACGGGCTCAAATCCATTAATCGCTGGCTAACACACTTACAGAGTACAAATCTCACAAAATCAACCTCGAATCCAAGCCCAGCGGACCGTTCCGAGCCAAACAAGACTAATTTGGGCCAAAACCGACACCGGAATTAAAACCGACTTTTGCGATTGGGTCAACCCTGGTCAAGGTCGTTTCCGAGACATACAAAACAACCATTCACAACATCAAAAGTCCAACTCAAGAAGCAAAACCAACAGTCCACCATCAGACGGGCCATCAGGTCAAGTCCGTCAAGGTAAAACCCTAGACACCAAAGTGCATGACCATGCCTATATAAACACCCCCATGCAACACACTTTCACACATTGAAAAAAACCCTAGAGCAACCCTACACACACATACAACATCTATTACAAACCCTAGCAATTCTACACTAGCAAAAAAACCCTAAACCTAGTTTTAGGAATCAATCCCGAGCCACCACAACTTAACCTCCATAAAACCTCGAAGACTCTTGTGTTAAAGCCACGGTTACGAGTTCGATCCGAGACAAGAACATGTAGGTTGAGGGTGTCAAAACCCCGTTCTCTCCTTCTTCTCCTCCTCTCGTCATCTTCTTCGCTTTTTCTTACTTTTTTTTTTTTTTTTTATTTTTTATTTCTTTATTGCATCATAATATCGATAATACTAATACAAAACATTAAAATACTTATCGATTTGTGTCGAATAAGAGGGGTATCGGAATAAGGAAACACGAATATACAAGTGTACTGCACACAGCGTTGACGGTCGCTTGTTCCAATACCCCGATTATTTGATTATTGAGATGAGTCAACTTAAACAAGATTCCGTTATTACTTCTCGTTATCATCATCAATTTTGCATTCATCAATTTTCTAAAGTCAATTTTTAATAAGGGTCGAAACCCGTTGACACGGATCCGACATCACAATCCCTAGGGATTTATTTCGATGTCGGAAAAGTCGAGGGAATCAAGTTTTTTTTACTATTCAAGTAAAGCGTCGATTTTAGATTCGATACCAATTCCATAATTGGATATCGAATCTAACAATCAAGTCATATGAATTAATTAACGTGATTTATTCATATCACGATAATTAATTCAAAGCGACTAAAATTAATCCATCCTTTTTATTTTTCACTCTAAATATCCCATATCGATTCAATAATCGAATATGGGATATGATGAGTATTCAATTTTAGAATCGGGTATAAATTCAACAATATTTATATTCGGTTCAACAAAATTCGCGATTTATAAAAAAACCAAGTCGAACATAAATTGTGCAATATTTATGTCCGATTATCAAAAATCAAAAGCAATTTCAAAGTCAACAATTAAATAGCAAACGAACCAAGTTCGTACAGGTGCCACTCGACCGAGTGCCTTAGTCACTCGATCGAGTGACACCCTAAAATCGAGACAGAATGCTAAATATGACCACCACCCGATCGAGTCTCACAGTGACTCGGTCGAGTGGCCATGTACTCGACCGAGTTAGTCAATAACTCGACCGAGTACGGTCTTTGACGCAAAACAGAATCATTTTTTTTGGTTCCACTCGATCGAGTGGCCTCATAACGACTCAAACACGAGTCGTACATTATTCTATTTTTCAAACTCGATAGTATTTTACGACTTAGGTCAACATGTGCATAATTAATCACGTGTATACTATCTTTTCAAATCATGCATCCTCATATTTGCATCTTTTCAATTCAATTCAATATTTGCAAACCGTTATTATTCGTTATATCGCTATATCGTTACTAACGCGTTTTCTGTTTCTTTTGTCAATTTAATTATTATTCGTTTATTATACTAAATGAACCCGCATGCTAAAATACAACTTTGACGTTAATTTTAGTTGCATTAAATTGACTTAGAAACCCTTTTCAATTCCATTCACATGTTTAGGGAAAATAATCTTTGCATATCTTTTTCCCGTTTAACTAGCGCGCGTATTGTAAGTCACTCGAATTCTTAGTAGAGGCCTCTAATGTGCGGGCGGGGTTGGGTGTCCTTTGTGGGCTTCCCAACACGTACCCTCACCCCTTACTCAGAACCTCGGTTTCCGGATGCCCGAAACCGTTGGCGCACGAGAGTCATCCAATACACAATATCCGATAATGTCGGTATTGGTATCAAATGCAAAGGGACGAGCCCAATAAACTCTGACATCGGAAATGGGCCGTATTTTGTATACGGACCACTACGACATAGAGTGGGCTCGAATGGTTCCGAATAACCACAAAATTCGGTGGCGACTCCACATAGACCTAAATTTCAATTCGATCCGTTTCATATGGAGATTCATTCGCCTACCCAAACCCGCGCGTGGCCGCGTCGGGGTGGACCTATGTCATGTCCACAATTTGGCGACTCCGCTGGGGATTAACTGATGCGTGACTTACCATCGGCATCCTCAGGGTGAGACTCGAATAGAAATCGTTTGACAAATACTATACGCGTGTTAGTTCTACGGTTCATGCATAACCCATATTTTCCCGGGCCGGTACTGGTGACCGACGTCCTACTATACCATTGATGTACTCCAACATGGATATGTCAAAAGGTGTCCATTGTTGATTCGAGTGGGTTTCGCGGCATGTTCTAAGCTCAATTCGACTTAGAGAGTCCGTCCCGATCAACGTCTAGACTATGTACACTGGTATAGACCCTTTCAGACCGACCGAGACTTAGTGTAGAGCATACATAGCGTCGTTATAATGCTTGTGTGACTACGTGCTACTTGGTTTCCGAGTCATTTTTCAAAAATGTCAACTTTTCAAAAATTACATCCTCCTTTTCAAGATATTCAATTCTCAAAACCCGGGACACATACCGAATTTAGGACTTATGATTTTACTCAAAATAGCCTATTTTTTAGCCGGTATTGTGCCCATTTCAAAACTCGAAAATATTTTCGAACTTTCAAATTTGAGGCCCGATACACTTTCCGATTTTCTCGTAAATTCGGGCCTTTCCCCGAGTTTTCTCGGGTTTTCCAAAATAATCCATTTTCAAAACCTTCCTCTTCTTAGGACTTCCCGTATTTAGCAGTGTCGGGTCATGTCGTAAGTCGTCAAGGTCTTTAGCGTCGAAACTCCGCTGATCTTACATCACGAGTTTCTTCCCTATCTCAGTCCGCCTTATTAGACTAAGGCAAGGCCCACCTACGTAGGATGTACTCCTACAAGGATGGCTCGTCTACACATTCGAGTCTAAAAGTCTGGTAACGTCTCACGTGGACCTTCCTTCGAACAGGACTCGGCCCACATAGCCGCATCCTAAGGAAGGCCCACCTTTCACGAGTCACCCGTCTAGGTGTCTTTTCCGAGTCAACCTTTTACAAGGCTTAGCCCTATAACAAAAGGTTCGCGGTCCTTACGTCTAAGAGTCACTCGTCCCACACTCGAGTCTTAACAAAATCTTCAATCCCACTTGGGGATTACCCCTTAGCAGGGCGATCAATCACGGTTGCTCTAAGGGTCATGTGTTACACGTGTCTCACATAACCCACTTTCGAGTCACTCAGATGCCACACCATCTGAGTCCCTAGCCTCACTTGGGGGCTATTCTCCGACGGAGTGATTAATCACAGTCAGTCCGAGAATCGTACCCTACACATTTGTCTTAGGGGAGTCTAACCCGAGTCAAACTGAGGTCGTCCCTCCTCTTACGCTATTTCCTATGCCTTGGTGAGTTTGAGTTCCGAAGCAACCTCTCTGATTACGCGGTGTTCTTACAGACAGGCCAGCCACAACCCGACATCAACGCAAGATGGACGAATTGAAAAATGCCCTAACCAAAATCGAGACTCAACTGACCTCCATCCTTGCCAACCAAGAAACTTTGGACACTCGCCTGAGCACTGTAGAGAAAACGGTCCTAGTTGAAGGAGCTGAGTCCACTGGGCCCATAGCCAAATTGGTCAGTGTTGTTCGCAGGCTCGAGGAGCAAGTTCACTTATCAACAAGCAACTCAATCCACTCCGAAAATGCTCGCATTTATTCACCTTTGAGTAACGAGCTACCGGCCAACCTCAACTTGACGGGAATTCCTATGTTTGAGGGTACCGAAGACCCGGTCCATCATATCCGGGCCTTCAAAGACTTCATGGCAGTCAAAGGGGTAAGGTCCACCATGTTTAAGCACTTATTCCCTTCCTCCCTCCAGAAGCACCCCAAAGCCTGGTACTACAGGCTCGATTCCAAGAAATACCCGACTTGGGATGATGTGGCAACAGAGTTCGCTCGGAACTACGCCGATAATATCGAGATCCAGACTACAATGCGTACTCTGGAAGTCATGGCCCAAGAGCCCAAAGAAGGGTTCACTAAATATCTTCAAAGATGGAGGGCCGAGAGTGTAAAGTTGGTAAACAAGCCCAACGAGAAGACGCTAGTGGAGGCCTTCGTCAACAACCTCCTGCCTTCTTACCGCATCCATCTTAGGTATGCCGGCATTTCAAACTTTGCCGTACTTACCGAAATGGGCATTAGGATTGAAGACGATCTTCGACATAATGAAGATCTGGGTGAAGCTTCTACTGAAGGCTATACTGGACATCAACTCGAGTCCGTAGAAGTCAACGACTAATGACAACATTATCCGAGAGTCCGGATCCGATTTGAGTCTGAGTCTGAGTCCGAGTCTAGGATGTACTATTCCTTCAAAGTCGAAGTCAAATCAGAGTCAGAGTCAGTTGTATTCTGTCCTCTTTTTCAAAATTCAATAAAATCAGCTTTCAATATTCTTTCTCATATATATTTTCCTTATGTGTTTCCGAGAACATGATGAACACCATCATACACTGTGAGCACACGCACGTGACTATTATGGGCACATCTATAATGACTGCAGGAAACCGAGCCCGTGTTTTTTTTTTTACCTATTCCGTGTCTGGTATAGAAAAACCACATAACTACCCGTAGCAGGAGCGGTACCGAATCCTATGACAAATCTAGGTAATCTCCTAGTTTGGGTGCAAGACGGGAGGCAAGCCCATTTCCCACCATAAAATACCCCTCCAATAAGACAGACCAATCTCTACCTTAGGTGTTAGTCTGACTGGCAAAAAAAAAAACAAAAAAACACTGCACAAAAAAAATCAAAAGTAAAAAAAAAACAAAAGAAGGGCATCAAAAAAAAAAGAAAGGGCCAAAACAAAAAGAAGACCATCAAAAAAAAGAAAACTGGACACAAAAAAAAAATCGAAAGTCCATGAGGAAAAAAAGCAAAAGGCCAAAAAAAAAAGCAGGTCATCATCAAAAAAAAATTCAGAATACCCATGACCGTGGTCAACGGTCAATTCAAGGGAAAGCCCCACGACAAGGGTACGGTCAAAACTATCAAAACCCATGACCGCGGCTAAGAGGTCAATTAAAAATCAAATACCCATGACCGTGGTCAACGGTCAACTCAAGTGAAAATCCTTTGACCGCGGTACGGTCAAATTCAAAATTATCCATGCCATCCAATAGGAGAGTAACAATCAAGCTGGTCAGCTAACACCACACTCAGCCTTCCCACATTACAACCCTCAAGACCTTCCCGAGACTCAGGCCAGAGACAGCCCGGAATTTTGAGGATTCAAGCTCCATAGGATACCCCTAACAATTAGGGCCAGACATGGAAACCAGATCCCACATTATCAAACCAGCCCTCGAAGCCTTAGCTCCACAGAACCGAGCTCCAGATTTCGAGTCATCAAAACCAGATCCCACATTATCAAACCAGCCCTCGAAGCCTTAGCTCCACAGAACCGAGCTCCAGATTTTGAGTCATCAAAGCCATTTACTTCCTAGCACCACATTTCCAAAAACATCAAATTCCCCGAGAGCAGAACTCGTTAAAAATCCCGAGAACAAAACTCGTTAAAATTCCCCGAGAGCAGAACTCGTTAAAAATCCCGAGAACAAAACTCGTTAAAATTCCATCCAAACCAGTTACCAACTCCAAACACGGGAACTCAACTTGCAGTCGGCATAGAACATGCCCAAATAGTTCACACCACCTTTGGGGGCTACCCCGGAGAACGCTCACAGTCACAGGATTAACATCCTAACAATTCTAGCTCTTTGATCAAGACATCATTGGGAATGCACCTAGCCTTCACCATCGCTCTGGCTAGTTACACACAAAGCCCTAATAAACTAGGCGCCATAATACATCTTCCAGTCCACTGAACTACGGCATGGTTTGATTTCACCACACGTAAATACAAAGGCAGCCTTTCAACAGAGGCACAACCACTCACATTGACACACATTCTAAAAGTGCCATCACTCCGGTCACGACACTGTCATGTTCTCAGTAGCTAGCTTTGTCGTCCTGGGGGCTTCTATTAGACAGAAGTTCTCCTTCCACTCACATAATCCAAATACTTCCAAAATCTAGCCTCCTTTCTATAGTGTGTCCTAGTACTCGGCTCAGTCGAAGACAAGAATCTGTCAGGACTCGAGGCAATACCCACTTTGGAAATGTACTCAAAAATCAGAAATCCAGAGGGGCACCAGACTAAAACAGTCTCATTACAGGCTACTGCAATCCCCCCCATAGCATATCTATCCCGTTTCGACGTGCGACCGTGTTGCCACTCGCCTAGGCTATGGGATAGCGCAACTTAAGAGTCTTGTTAGGCGGCCCACACCCCTACCGAGTCACAGTCCAACCCCTCGAGAGTCTAGTCGTGTCAGTCAACTCGTCCGGTCACGTCCAGAGTCGAGTCTGTCGGTAGGCCTCTCTCTTCAAATTCCACTTTGAAATTTGCAAATCTAGCCATTCGAAAAAAGATCCTTTTCGACAAGGTCAAATTTCGGTCTATTTAAACTGCAAATTAATTTCCTAATCTTTGTTAGGAGTAAAAAATCTCAAAGTTTCCAAAATTCAAAAAATCTCAAATTTTCAAGATTTTAAAATTCAAGTTTTCAAAAAATCATTTTCCCCCAGCGCGAGTCATTTTGCTACCTACGTGTTGCATGCATTTTATGTGACTTATACAGGTACGACTCAAACAGGGATGTGCAACCCACTATACCTCCCCAGCGGAAGCCAACGGTGGTATCTAACGGGATGGGCCTACACACAGGCGCACCCAGGACTTACGCGACAAGTTCAAATTTCCCACGGAGATACTGTCATCAAGCACAGGTATGATTTCTGTCTTGTGGCTGGCGAGCCCTTTACGCGAGTCTAATGGACTATAAACGACCCGACCAGAAGTCCGCCAGGTTTCAATCCTCGATTGGCCTGGTGGCTACTCTGACTTTCGCCTTGTCCAAGCCTCAGTCAGAGTGGGGGCTCTGTAGACACCCGCATTTTGACTGCCAGGTGTCTATGGTAGTTTCCAAAAAACACCCGATGATGATCGGACGCTAACGTGTTTCTATGCGCTCGGATACGGGCTCAAATCCATTAATCGCTGGCTAACACACTTACAGAGTACAAATCTCACAAAATCAACCTCGAATCCAGGCCCAGCGGACCGTTCCGAGCCAAACAAGACTAATTTGGGCCAAAACCGACACCGGAATTAAAACCGACTTTTGCGATTGTGTCAACCCTGGTCAAGGTCGTTTCCGAGACATACAAAACAACCATTCACAACATCAAAAGTCCAACTCAAGAAGCAAAACCAACAGTCCACCTTCAGACGGGCCATCAGGTCAAGTCCGTCAAGGTAAAACCCTAGACACCAAAGTGCATGACCATGCCTATATAAACACCCCCATGCAACACACTTTCACACATTGAAAAAAACCCTAGAGCAACCCTACACACACATACAACATCTATTACAAACCCTAGCAATTCTACACTAGCAAAAAAACCCTAAACCTAGTTTTAGGAATCAATCCCGAGCCACCACAACTTAACCTCCATAAAACCTCGAAGACTCTTGTGTTAAAGCCACGGTTACGAGTTCGATCCGAGACAAGAACATGTAGGTTGAGGGTGTCAAAACCCCGTTCTCTCCTTCTTCTCCTCCTCTCGTCATCTTCTTCGCTTTTTCTTACTTTTTTTATTTTTTTTTATTTTTTATTTCTTTATTGCATCATAATATCGATAATACTAATACAAAACATTAAAATACTTATCGATTTGTGTCGAATAAGAGGGGTATCGGAATAAGGAAACACGAATATACAAGTGTACTGCACACAGCGTTGACGGTCGCTTGTTCCAATACCCCGATTATTTGATTATTGAGATGAGTCAACTTAAACAAGATTCCGTTATTACTTCTCGTTATCATCATCAATTTTGCATTCATCAATTTTCTAAAGTCAATTTTTAATAAGGGTCGAAACCCGTTGACACGGATCCGACATCACAATCCCTAGGGATTTATTTCGATGTCGGAAAAGTCGAGGGAATCAAGTTTTTTTTACTATTCAAGTAAAGCGTCGATTTTAGATTCGATACCAATTCCATAATTGGATATCGAATCTAACAATCAAGTCATATGAATTAATTAACGTGATTTATTCATATCACGATAATTAATTCAAAGCGACTAAAATTAATCCATCCTTTTTATTTTTCACTCTAAATATCCCATATCGATTCAATAATCGAATATGGGATATGATGAGTATTCAATTTTAGAATCGGGTATAAATTCAACAATATTTATATTCGGTTCAACAAAATTCGCGATTTATAAAAAAACCAAGTCGAACATAAATTGTGCAATATTTATGTCCGATTATCAAAAATCAAAAGCAATTTCAAAGTCAACAATTAAATAGCAAACGAACCAAGTTCGTACAGGTGCCACTCGACCGAGTGCCTTAGTCACTCGATCGAGTGACACCCTAAAATCGAGACAGAATGCTAAATATGACCACCACCCGATCGAGTCTCACAGTGACTCGGTCGAGTGGCCATGTACTCGACCGAGTTAGTCAATAACTCGACCGAGTACGGTCTTTGACGCAAAACAGAATCATTTTTTTTGGTTCCACTCGATCGAGTGGCCTCATAACGACTCAAACACGAGTCGTACATTATTCTATTTTTCAAACTCGATAGTATTTTACGACTTAGGTCAACATGTGCATAATTAATCACGTGTATACTATCTTTTCAAATCATGCATCCTCATATTTGCATCTTTTCAATTCAATTCAATATTTGCAAACCGTTATTATTCGTTATATCGCTATATCGTTACTAACGCGTTTTCTGTTTCTTTTGTCAATTTAATTATTATTCGTTTATTATACTAAATGAACCCGCATGCTAAAATACAACTTTGACGTTAATTTTAGTCGCATTAAATTGACTTAGAAACCCTTTTCAATTCCATTCACATGTTTAGGGAAAATAATCTTTGCATATCTTTTTCACGTTTAACTAGCGCGCGTATTGTAAGTCACTCGAATTCTTAGTAGAGGCCGCTAATGTGCGGGCGGGGTTGGGTGTCCTTTGTGGGCTTCCCAACACGTACCCTCACCCCTTACTCAGAACCTCGGTTTCCGGATGCCCGAAACCGTTGGCGCACGAGAGTCATCCAATACACAATATCCGATAATGTCGGTATTGGTATCAAATGCAAAGGGACGAGCCCAATAAACTCTGACATCGGAAATGGGCCGTATTTTGTATACGGACCACTACGACATAGAGTGGGCTCGAATGGTTCCGAATAACCACAAAATTCGGTGGCGACTCCACATAGACCTAAATTTCAATTCGATCCGTTTCATATGGAGATTCATTCGCCTACCCAAACCCGCGCGTGGCCGCGTCGGGGTGGACCTATGTCATGTCCACACTAATACGGAACCCGACCATCGCTTTATTCGGTTTTAGCTTGTTTACGTTTTAAATTTCGTGTTAGGTGATTTAGCATGCGATTATAAGGTCATAAAAGCAATAAATCATACGAACGCTGTATATGCGAATGCAAGTAAATCACGTAGTGAGGAGTTGCACCCTCGAAGTATACTCCAAACGGGACACGATGCATAGATAGTTGAGAACGGATCTTGGAACTACTCGGGTCTATTTAGGGTATTTTAGTGTTTATGGTTGAAGTTAGGACGTTACGTATGTTTATAACGTGTCATGGGCCTAACGTCCACATTTGACATTATCGTAGTGCATAATAAAAGGTACAGAAATCTAAAGTTTTGTTTAGATGACAACCTAGTGACGATTCGACTTCGAGGGCGGATCCTCCTAGCTTGCCTTGTGGTTATTTCGGTAGAGTTCCGTTACTATGGCTGGTTCTGCGGTTAATCCGGCAGAGCTTCCGCTGCTACACTTGGGGTATCTAGTCGAACACAGGCACCTCAGGATCGAGTGGAGTGCTCGAAGGTGAGGAGTTGTGTTGATTCGCTTATCAGGACTACGATCAAGTGGATTGTTGGCTTGGGTGTCGGAGTGCGAGCCCAAGCTAGAAGAAACTCATAAAGAGTAAGTGGGAGAAGAGAAAGATGATTTGTGTGTTGAATGAGCGAAATGAAGGGGGTATTTATAGTTGCTCCTGCAGTTCAAATTGACTGATCGGACGCCTGGTGTGAGGAAACTCAGAACTCGAGAGCCTGGTGTGACGCAGTTCAGTTTTGAGACGCCTGGTGTGAGGCGATTGATATTTTGAAAATCCAATTTCAAAACTTTTCAAAACGGAGAAGATGTGTATATTTGCATTACTTGGAGATTAAGCAACCTCGTAAACCTTAGTGCATCGAGCAGCGGGTGGGCCTCGGGAGTGTGTCTCGAGATTTTCTCGGCCTGACACGTTGATTCGGGTTTGACTTTGCATATTTTGGGACCGATTCGGGGTCCCGGTGTCGGAATTGACTGTAATTAGTGTCGACGCGACCGTAATGACACGACTAAGGCTGTCTTGATGTTAAATTATATTTCCGAGTAATTATTTGATCCGTTCTATTGAAAAACTATCTAATACATCATAATCTCGCGTCGCGTTGCAGTCCGATCGTCATCGGGGGTTTGTCGGGCACTCCTGCAGCCACCAGGTCCAAATATGGGTGTCTACAGATTTCACGTGACAAGCAGGCCTTGAAAAGATGCACGTAGGAGAGTAGAGAGTACTAAGTATTATACGTATTAGCAAATCAATTTTAATGTGATAATACGGATATTAGTCATTCTCGTGGTATACCTTACCTGGTATTCTGCTTAAGGTGCGTTGGTTCGGTATTAATAGGGATGCGTCGAACCACGTGTGAGAGGTGAGCATCGGCATTAATTTGGAACCCAACCACTACTTGTTCAATTTTAGTTCGTTTATGTTTTAAATTCCGTGTTAGGTGATTTAGCATGCGATTAAAGTCATAAAAGCGGTAAATCATACGAAAGCGGTAAATGCAAAATGTAAGTAAATCACATAGTGAGGAGTTGCACCCTCGGAGTGTACACTAAACAAGACACGATGTATAGATGATTGAGAATGGATCTCGGAACTATTCAGGTTTAGTTAGGGTGTTTTAGTGCTTATTGCTGAAGTTGTGAACGTTACGTATGTTTGTGACGTGCCATAGACATAGTGTCCATGTTAGTCGCAGTTGGCGTTATCGAAGTGCATAATAAAAGACACAGAATGTAAAGTTTTGTTTTGATGACAACCTAGTGACGATAAGACTTCGAGCTTTTTCTGCAGCAAATCCGGCAGAGCTTCGCTTCGGTGTTTAGGGATGGCTAGGCGAACACAAGTGCCCCTTTTCGTTCAAATCGAGTCAGGAACTCGAGGAACTACGAGGAGTAGTGTTGTTTCGCTTATCAAGACAAACGATCGAGTGGATCGTACTTAGAGTCGGAGTGCGATGCTAAGTTAAAAAGAGAAAGGAGGGAGAAGGGTGAATTGTGAGAAGCGTTCACGAATTCTTGAGGTGTCGAATGAACGGAATTGGGGGGTATTTAAAGTTGTTTGCGCAGTTCAAATCAACTTTTTGGACGCTTGGAGTATTGCGCACGAACACTGAGACGCCTAAGGTCGTGCGGAGGAGGATTTAATCGCCTGGTGGGAGACGATTCGACTTCTGAAGATCTGATTTTGAAACTTTCCGAAATGGAGAAGATGCGTATCTCAGGCATGCTTGAGGATTAATTTTTCTCGTTCGCCCTAGCACGTCGAGCGCCCGGTGGTCTTCGGGCGCGTGTCTCGAGGTTCGCTCGACCCGGCGTGCTGACTCGGGTTTGACTTTGCGTGTTTCGTGGCCGATTCGAAGCCCCTATGTCTGAATTGACTCTAATTAGTGTCGACGCGACCGTAATGACACGACAAAGACTGTCTTGATGTTGAATTAATTTTTTTGAGTAATTATTTGACCCATTCTATAGAAAAACCATCTAAAACATCGTAATCTCGCGTCGTGTTGCAGTCCGATCGTCATCAGCTGTTTGTCGGGCACTCCTGCAGCCACTAGGTCAGAATCTGGGTGTCTACAGAAGCCTCCACTTTGACTGAGGTTTGGACTAGGCGTAAGTCAATGTATAGTCGCCCAAGTCAATCGAGGATTACGACCTGCTGGCTATCCACTCGGGTCGTTTTATGTCCGTTGGAGTATGTATTGAGGCTCGTCAGCCAAGGCTTGGAAACCATACCTGTCTTCTCGCAAGCAGTTGCTTGTAGGAGCTCGGGTCCGAGCTTGCTGGCTTGTTTATCTTGCTTTGGGTTTGTCGTTGTAGTAGTTTCAGTCTTTGACATGGACCTTTTTCTTAAGTCTCTTATTTGTGTCTTAGTTCTAGTTTAATACTCTTGGCAGATGGTTGTGCTGATTTCGGGTTTACTTTTCGCTTTAAGTACTTCTCTGGGGTGTGAATTGAATACTTAGGGACTCGTGAAGATAATGGATTTTTGCTTTTGAATGCTTAAGGACTCGTTTCAGATTAATTTGACTATTTTGAGTGCTTTGGGACTCGTTTTAGATTTAACAGATTGTTCTTGTAACACCCTGATTTACCCAGGAGCCTTACCAAGACATTCCCGAGTAAATAAAGGTGTTACCATCTCAGTTTCCCGAGGTAGTAGCTCATTACAATATAATATGGATAGTCAAACCGGTTATACACGATTTAAACATTACAACTCATTTACCATTACAACTCTGGTTATACGCGGAAGCTACATATTCTATAAAAACAGGAATGCCAATGCATTCAACCGTGCTACGTCTGGACTCATAAGTCGCGTTCACCTCCAATCCCGTACAAGTATTCCAGCATGCAAACACATCACAATATACACAACCTGCATTATAGACTGCTCCCCAATTGATCGGAAATATCAATCGGATCATCACAGACATGTCATACATACACACCATGCTGGTCAGTTTACGATAACATTAAATAACATTAGTACAACCAACGTCACAAACATCAGTATCAGTATCATCATCATCATTCCTATTATCTATCGCGACCGCAGTCACGCCCCGTCAGTCCGAGTGTGCACACCCCTCCTAGACTCTCCTAAGAGGAAACATCAGGGAAGATACCGAGATCAACTAGGCCTAGCTAGTCCTAGCTAGCTTCTCTCAATAGGTACACAGCCGAAATTTCAATAGGCACACAGCCGCAATCTCAATAGGCACACAGCTGAATTCTCAATAGACACACAACCGAATTCTCAATATCACCATTATACCATTACATATCATACCACATGCATACATAAACCGTAACCTTATCTAGTTAGCAGGTCACCACCGTACCGGTAGCACAATTCTACAGGGAGATTATACAAAGTCCGATCCTAATAAAATATTATATACTTAAATTAATACTGATCCTAATTAACGTATTTATTAAAAATGAAACCGATTCTAGTTAAATTATAAAATATAAAGGTACCACCTAGTCCCTGACTACATTACTCCACCTAATACGTTCACCTTGGTCAGTTCCTCAAACAACAACCTACGTCCTGTTGACAACTACGGCCTATAGCCGACACACAACCTACAGACTACGGTAACAACCGCAACATACGACAATGGAAATGACACCCGAAAGCCGTAAACAACCATGCACAAGCTACGACCAGGCCACCTGTTACGGTACATAACCGACCCAAAATCGATGCGACAAGATTCCTACATTGACCCGCGACCCAAAACTCATGCTTACAAATGGTTACAGTATAATAACCCGAACCCGACAACAACAACTAAGTACGACCACCGCACAACACAACGCGGTAACAATATGATATCGGGATCTGACGTTAAAATAGAAAGAGACACGTGACCATACCTACAGTTGCGTGTTCTATGTGATCGAAGGCCCGACTCGACTTCCCTTTTCATTTCTCTTACTTTCCGTGTGTGTGTTCATGGGAGTTAAGACCAATACGGGTATGCCTGCGCAGCTACTCTGCTAGTAGGAATCGTGGGTTGATAAGGGTGGTTTGATCAATTACACTCGACTCAGTGATGGTGATAACCAAACTATTGATGGCCATGGATGGTAGAACTGCGGTTGATGATGATAATTATTACGATGAAGAGGAAGAAATAAAAGAGGATGGGTGTGATGGGTGTGCGTGGAGGTTTATTGGTTGGAGGTTGCCAATTGATTTAAGAAACAAATTGGGGAGGTAATACGTGCCCTACTCTTGCTTTATTATTATTATTATTATTATTATTATTATTATTATTAAAGGTCGTGATAAGTTGAGCTCGAGAGTGAGTTTTATTCACAATTACATAGAACGAGACTTACTTGACTTTACTCGGGTTTGAATCGACTTGACTCGGGCTTGACCTCTATATAAATGACTCGGGCTTCACCACCCACTTCACATATCCGATCCCATGCTTCGAACGTGAACGGTCACCATTGCTAATATGGTCATCGTAATAAAAATCACAGAGAGTAAACTGACCGGGGTATTACATTCTACCCTCCATATAAGAACTTCGTCCCGAAATTCAGGATCGAACCACTATCAACACCTCTCCACTCATGACGCCTCCCACCTTTACACTTAATTGAATATATAACTTGACTCATCATATAATTAACCGTTGTATCTACATCACGTGCTACTAACTAACTATTTCACATACTTATGATTAATGACAACCGCCCTGACTTATTACGCGACGACTGACACGCTCATTAAGTACACATATCATATGAATCAACTAGGTATGACATCCTACCCTCCTTATAAGAACTTCGCCTCGAAGTTCACTGATCTTAGTCTTACTCTAATCAACACATCTAGTATATTACGACACTATATCTTGGCACTGACAAGGTCACTCTTTTCTCGAACCTAGTATATAACACGTCACTCAATTATCATAGAACACCACGGTAAAATTTTCTTGTAATCCCCTAGAAATTCTAACGCGATACAGTGGCGGAAACACTGTAGAGTCGGGATTAAAACACGCTGTAACTATGTCTTAATAAAATTAAAACGGTAAAGTCAAACAATAGGCCTAAAATAAAATGGCCAAAATTTAAACAATCCAGGAAAAGGGTTTAAACATTCCACAAGACATAATTATTAAAAGAGAGTAAGCAGGATCCACAATGCCCGCTAGCCCACATCCGGAAACAAGTATACCTGCCATGTTAAAACATAACAGCCACAATCGGTGGGGAGCAACGTTAACGTCCTCCCAGCCGTATGACAGGATTTTAAAACTGTAATTACTACTATAGAAAAAAAGTAAAAATGGAAAACAGTAAAAACAACATATTAAAAATAAGCTTTCAGTGTAAACCAAAGTAATAAAATGGGTTTCCGAAGAAACATAAAAATATTTGCCAACCTGCAACCAATTTATATCGATAATAAATAAAATAATCAAAATGTCGTTATGGATAGGGTTAATGTATAATCTAGACTTTCACTAGGATAATACTAGAAACTAGCTTCGAGACTCGTAGACTTAACTCATAACAGAATCCAGTTTCTAACTTGGCAACTCAACTATAACAGGACTACGTACAACGAGGTCCAAGTTTAAGTAGTGCACACCTCTCCTGGATACAAACCATATCCATTTCAACCTGACGCGACTTATACGATGCAATATCTAAGTTTAAGGTAAACATACACTCTCCTGAACACAAACCATGCTCAGTTCAACAACCAATTTGCCCCATAAAGACACACCAGCCTTATAGTTGATGGCAAAACGTACATCCCATACTATATTATTCTAAACCCACACTTGTCCTTATTCCATAACTCCAAAATAGGGCCATTATCGATATTCAAAAGATAAATCATTATAAACAATAAGAGAACAAAAGGAAAAAGGATCACATCCTAAAAGAGGAAACTTTCTATTTTAGGAAACTTCTGATTTAGGAAACTTTACTAAAATAGCATCATATCAAAATAGCGAAAATATTCGTTTATACTAATACAACATTTTAGTAAACGATATAGATTTACAAAACTAGTACTTTCGGCCTTAACGATATTAATTTCTAAAACGAGAACAATCGGTTTTATGACATTAATAAAATATCGTACAAGTGTTATGAAACGATTAAAATTATCTTAAGCATTTTAATACTATTAATCAGGGTGTTTTCAAAAGTTACAAAGCTGAAATTTCCTAATTATTCTTAGTTTGTACAATACGATTATAAATAGGATTTTACGGCAAATGTTAAATTAAATCTTTTAACGTCTTTTATTTAATTAAACCAATGAATATATTTAGAGTATGTTAAGGAATGATTTAACTCTTAAAGTTTTAGATTTAAATATTTTCAAAATCGCTGGAAAAATAATTCTTTTAGATAAGACGAAGCATTTTAACAATAAATCGTAATTTGTCCAAAAATCAATACTATTAATTAAAGATCTTAATATATAGTACAAAAATTACGTAAAATAGCTAAAACATATTTATGGAGATTCTGTCCAGAAAAGAAAATTTTCCAGAATACTTAGACTCGGTTTTTAAAGGGTTTTCTCGTTAATCGTCTAGTCTAGACAATAACGATTAATAAAAATAGTAATTACAAAATGATTTACGTATTAATATCAAAAAATAATTAATAAACTTAAAAATCATGATTTTCCAGAAAATACTATTTTTCCAGATTTCCAAAAATTCCAGATTTAATAAATCCCGTTACCGTCTTTTAAACCCGTTTTCACAATTAACGATTCCCTTAATGAAACTTATCGTTCCTAACATTTTATTAAAGCACTAAAAATCATAAAATTACATTTTATTATGAAATCATCATAATCATATTTTTTTTCCATATTTAATCATAGGACCAGAAATCGAGAATTTAAATGACAAACGCGGTTTTAACGATAAACGATGACTTAAAGTGATTTATTAATTCATCCACTTAAAAATTCCAAAAAGTTATGAAAGAATTCATAAAATTTTATTTACCAGAATGTTTACTCATGTCAAAAATCAGATTAAAATAAAATATTTAAGTACTAGAACTAAAAATCGGCTTTTAATTGTTTTTGTTCGTAAACGGTAATAATTCAATAATCGATAACTAAAATATCATAAAAATACTAAATTATTAAAAATCATCAAAAACTTCATTTTTATAGAATATAATCATCTATTACAAGTTTAGGCCAAATATTACGATTTTACAAATTAATATAACAATTTAATCGTTAATCTCGTAAAAGCGATAAAAATACCGAAACATGCAAATTTTCAATTTCTAAAAACTTTCCAAATTATATGACATGAAATATAAAAATACACATGCAATTACACAATTGAAATCATGAAATACTGAGTAACATCGACGTTACCTCTAATCCAAGTCTGAATCGATAATATATTCGTCAGCCTCGGGATCGTCCCCAAATCCTACAATATATAAAAATCATGGCGGAAAAATACCATGAGAAAAACCAATAAAATCAAGGTAGATAATGATAAAAAACGACATCGATTATTACCTTAACGAAGGAATCGGAAAGAGGATTAATTCGACGATAAAAATGAGACGATTAGGACTCGAATTAAGCAAGAATCAGCCAAGGGAGAAGGAAGAATACTCGGCCAAATGGGAAGGAAGGAAGATGTTGAATAAATTTTATTATGCAAAAATGAATGTAAGGGAGAGAGTAATGGTTTTAAGCATAAACTAGTCGCCATGCCCGTGCACCGCACGGGATTACTAATTTACTTGTCTAACTTCCATGTGGTTGTCACGGCGTGTGCTTGCAGAGGGTGTCGTAATCGTGAATAGGGCAGATGTTGCGAAGATCGAATCATCAAAGCTACCAAAAGATGCATGACATGTAAATATAAAGAACGAAAGAAGTTGGCATGATCCAGTCTAAGGAAGAAACAGACATTAAAAAATTCGTATACTATAAAATAATTGCAATATGTAATCTGCATAAATTATGCCCTTGTTCTTCTGTGTTTTTCTCTGCCGGGGTCTATTTTGTCTTTTCAACTTTTGGCCTCTTTTTCTCTATTGTTTTCTTCGCTACGGATGCTTCTTTCGCCGTCACTTCGAAGCTGTAAGTCATTTTTGGTGTGGAAATTATGTTACTGAAATATAAGTGAAAAATTGCTTGTAATTGGTGTACGTAATAATAGTTAACTTACTCCTTGTCTATCTTTCTCTTCTCATTTTTAGCTGAGGTGTTCACCGGAAGGTCGGACTTTGTTGTAGGCTGACTTTCTAAGTTGTCTTGTTGTGGTTGCTCCTGCGAAAACATTGGAGTTGTTTGGGTATATGGTCTCGTGTGTAAAAAGGTGCTGGTGTTTTTGGGTAAGAATTGTTGTTGTTACCTCTGTTTTTTGTCACCCTTTTTACTGTGGTTGGAGTTGGAGGGTTCTTTGGCGTCGGCAATACCTTTTGACACTTTAATTCCCATTCGGAGTTGTATTTGGTCATCCCAATCTTGACTTTCATGGTGTATTCTCTCCCGACACATAGTTGAAGTATGTAAGACATACTTTCTCCTTTCCCCCGTCCTGTTTTTCGCTTTCTTGTTAGTACAAAATGGTTAAAAAATTTTCGAGTAGTTAGTGTGTTATTTGTTGTGCGTACCTTTTCATATTGGGTTAGTAATGCTTCGATTGGTCACCCGACTATCTTCTCAGCTTCCATCCCAAAAATCACCAAAGATGCGTATGTTATTTCGTCCGCTATTGTAGTGATTAATCTGTGACTGTGTTTTAGGTATTAACATATTTGAGATATTGTCTAGGAGCATTAGATAGGTTTAACATACCGTACAGTAAGTTATATTTTTTGTGTTTTTTCTTACCTTTTTTTGGGGTAGGGTATTGGTTCGTTACATTGGCGACACTTTCCGTCCTCGTCAATTCCAGCGGGGCATGATGTGCAAGACTGATACCGCCAGTCAACGTCTGTTCTTACTTCTGTTATCGTTCCGTGGCATTTGTATACCTCATTTTGTTCCAATTGTTTCATTTAATCGGAAATATTCGACATCTGCTTGTAGAAGCTCTACAATGGTTGAAGTGACCATATCTTCTGCGACTTCAACATCGAGGACTCTTATTTGAACGGGTTCCCGGTCCCTGTAGGGTGGTATGGCAACATAAATAATAATATGTGGCTAATGTAGTATATGTGAGATCGGGGACATGGTTCATGTGCGTTTTTTTTATTGTGGGGGCAAACGCTTACCTTTGTAGTAATATTCTAGCTCTGGCAAGTCCAATTCGAGGAAGACCTTGGTCCCATATGTGGATTGTAATTGATAATCTCCTACATCGGTGTTGTAGTCTTTGTTAATAAGTATGATATGTGCAACATTATTATAAGTAAAAAGATCAGTCAAATGTGATTAGACTAACTGTAATTAAATCAAAGCAATTTAACTAATATGATTTGTAACAATAAAAAACTTAAAACCAATTAGTTTAAAATGGTTCCTATGTGACTGCAAATCAAGATTCAACAGGTACCTAATATTTATGTTAATAACATATTAACGCGTGTCCATTAGACACATGTTAGAAAACCCGTTAACATAATACCTACATAATACTAAGTGACATTATAATATTTGGCTTTATTATACACTTTAACTAAGTTAATAACAAAATATTAAGCCTATGTCCCCTTTTCATTGTCCTTTCGACTTTGTATAGTCGTACTAAACCACGGGTTTATAAACAATCGAGACGAATGGAGAAGTATTGTTTAGTGCTAAGCCGAAATGCGTAGAAATCAGAAGTAGCAGTAGTAGTAGATGAGTAGGAGTGAGGTTGAAAGAGGAGAAAAGAGAAGTACTGGTAGTACGCTGCTGTGTCAAAATATGTGCATCCACATACGCATGTTACATGTTCCATGTACATTTTCCTTGGCATTGAAGTGACGTAGGTTTGTGTTGCCTTATTTTCTCATATCACACAATACTGAGTAGTGAACAACTTTTTTGAAAATCAAGGTTTTGATAATCATATTTGACAGACTCGAGCATGTAAATTTACATTATATTCAAAAAGATGAACGATATAAGTTGATAAACAAAAGTTTATTACCTTCATAATTCATGACCCTTGCAGATGTGATGACTACGACCATGTCATGTCCATTTTGTCGGCTAATTTCTTCTGTAATGTAGTCAGACGCATCACCCCATAAAGTCATGTTGACTTTTTTTTCCCTGCATGTAGTCATTATATTGCGGTAAGTTAATTACTTTACACGTAGCTATATGCGTGGTGAAGGTGGTGAAGGTATCTTTCATCTAGTATTTGTATATGAAGTAAATGTGTCCGACCATTTTTTGTTAGCACCTCCCTTTTCTCCTCGATCGTTTTCAGGAGGCCAACAACGTCTGCACCATGTTGTTAAAAAGAGTGAATAGGCAAATAGAGTGTTTAGATAGTAAAATTGTTGCATTTTATAGTGCATGTGTCGGTGTACTTGCCTATCAAATAATCATTTTTGTTGTTCCGTTCTTCCAATTTGTCGAGTGGGTGGAATTTGAATTTGTGGAGTGGAATACTTTGAGTTTGGTTCTTATCCTCCTGTATCAATGTAAATGGGGTGTACTTGATGATGTGTGGGTTTTCTTTTGATTGTTTGTACGATCTATTACTTTCCGCCACCTCAAAATGTTGGAGGGTGTAAATTTTCCCCTCGTACAGCACACCTTCATATGAGGTCACCCACCGTTTGGGTATTGTTGCATGTATACGATTTCCCTGGCCAGAATGAGATGAAACAAAATGTTCAGCAATTTTTTAGCACCGGCGAAAATAGACATGGAATCAAAATGGTTGTCCAATTGAATGGTTGGGACCTCACCTCTTTGTATAATAGCACCATGTCTAGCGACAGTGGGGGTTGTTTTTGTTCGGTGTTACGCGCCATATCCTTGTGGCTCGTGCTGTTATCTGATATTTGGACTTTGAGGGGACCAAGCCTGCAATGGTAGTTCTTATTGGCGCCATTTGTTTCCTTTGTTGTCTGTGGTTTGGTTATTTTGTTGCAATATTGTGTCGCGTATTTTAGCTTGGGTGTTAAAAGAGTGTATCGGTAGAGTAGTGTGCATGGGGTATTTATATGCGGCTAGTATAGTAACGTGAGAATAAATGTTTAGAGGAATTATTTTATTCATTACGTAATTGAATGTGTCATTATCATTGTTATTTAACTAAATATTTTGAGGAATCTTGTCACCTGATTCTACGTCATCAATGAGGAAGAAGTTAAAGAGCTTACATTTCAATAATAACCGACTTTGATTGCTTTACCAAGGATTCTACATCATCAATGAGGAAGAAGTTGATGGGTTCCTCACCTTGTATTTTACCTAATGAATGAGAAAGAAGTTGAAAGAGCTTACATTTCACCATATTAGCTAATGAATGAGAAAGAAGTTGAAAAGTTGTAAGTAATAATAACCGACTTTGATTACTTTACCTAGGATTCAACATCATCAATGAGGAAGAAGTTGATGAGTTCCTCACCTTGGTATCTACCTAATCAATGAGAAAGAAGCTTAAAGATCCTAACTAATAATAACCGACTATATGTATTCAACTCTCGTCTTTTCAATTCCTACCCAATCGCATCGCGCCAAGTGTCCTACCTTAGAATTGAACATTTGTTGAATAGAGCATGGAGAGTGTTTTGCTTTCTATTTAATATATACTTAATGAATGAGAAAGAAGTTGAAAGGTCCTAACTAATAATAACCGACTTTATTTATTAAACTCCCGTCTTTTCAATTCCTACCCAATCGCATCGCGTCAAGTGTCCTGCCTTAGAATTGAGCATTTGTTGAATAGAGCATGAAGAGTGAATTTCTTTCTTTAATATATTAGGCTGGCTTTGTAGCTCTGTAGGCTTACTACACCCGAGTATCGTTGATGTGGGAGACGTATCAAATAGAACGTAGGTGGGTGGAGGTTGTTTTCGATTCTTGTCTCGATGACTACACATCTTCGGATCAGGCGATTTAATTTCTCAACGGTAATTGGGTGGGAATTGATCATGCTCATTGTACACTTGGTTTATGTAATGGAAAAGACAAACACTCATTCTCATAGGTGGTGGATTTTAAGGGAGGAAGATGAAGAGGATGGTAGGTGGTCGGAATTTATTTCTTAACTTAGGATTCTAAGTAATCAATGAGAAAGTAGTTTAAGGGTTTCTTTACATTGGATTCTAAATAATAAAGGAGGAAGAAGTTGAAGGGTTGTAACTCATAATAACCAACTTCCTCATTGATCATGCATTCAACTCCCTTTCTTCACTTTGGATTCTAAATAATAAATGAGGAAGAAGTTGAAGGGTTGTGCCAATCGAATCATGTCAAGTGTGTGCCTTAAGAAGTGAGGATTGGAAGTATAGAGCACGGAGGGTGCTTTGTTTCCCTTTTAATATAATATATAGATGATAGTAAAGATGGGTGAAGCATCCAAAGTGTATCTAGACTAGGTTGGCCGGCCAAGAGGATAAGAGGAGGAGGAGGAAAAGTTTGAGTATTAAAGCCTCAATTCAATGAAAAGAATCTTATGTTTACGGTTTAATGTGATAAAATGAAACGTATTAGTAAAACGCAGTTAAATTGTGACAAGAACCTTTATCGGTCCACAATATGAGGAAAAAGTCTCAAGTGATTTATAAGTTGATAAAAAGTATAATCGTAAAATAGTTAAAGGCATTTCAAAGCAATTCGAGTAAAACTCGCGTTGGAAAATATTTATTTACGAAACTTCGTATTAAAATCATAAATGGCTCAATTTTCGTAAATAAAAATATTTACTACTTGAAAATATTATATAAATGTATTTAAAAATATTTAGGAAAAGGAATAACTTAAATCCGAGCTTAAAAACGTCTATTCAAAGAGAAATAGAATTCTTCGCGGAAAATTAATTAGTTTACGAAGAAAATCAAATAAATAGATGTAAAAAAAATTAAAATCTTTTAAAATAAAAATAAATATCATTAAACTCAAAATTGAAGATAAGCTTGGAAAAATGATGAAACATAGGCCAAAATGTGACAGAGTTATGACGAAGTCATAACGGTAAAGAATAAAGATGCTAGAAAAATAGCGGGTGTTTCAATTCTCCTCACTAAAAGAAAGTTTCGTCCTCGAAACTAAGATTAAGCAGAAAGGAACTCGAGGTTTACCTTACTCGAATAGATGAAAATACGTATTCCGCATAAAAATAATTTTGGTTTTAAAAGAAAATTTTACAACTTTTAAAGTGATACGAAATCGAAATCGAATATTTATTCCAAGAGGAATTAGGCTAAGCTACCCGGAATTTAAAATCTTCTAAATTAATGAAATCATAAAGTAAAGTTATTTGATAAAATAATATTGGTGAATAACATTTGTAAAAGATGAATGTTACTAGCGGCTTGTTACTAGCGGCTTGGACCCAAAGAAACAAAGGGAGGATTGAAGATGTTGTGATGCGACCAGAAATCGTAGCGAAGCAGATAATAGCTGAAGTTAAAGGTCGAGTGAATATCAAGGCACATGATGACCTTACGAATGACGATCTTGATTGGCTTCGTAAGATAGGATATAGTTACTAATTGCGTTGTTCTACCTTTGATGTAATTATATCGGATGTAAAGAATATAGTGCTTCTCTGTATATTTTTTTTGATGAATGCAATACTCACATTTCACCAAAAAAAAACATTTGTAAACGAACTTGAAGGAAATAGGGTGATGATGGTGGGATTTGTCGTGGATCCCGCCGATCAAATAATAACCGACTATTCCTAGTGGGTAGCTAGGGCAAGTAGGATCAATATCCACGGAGACGGTATTGTAAGGTCTAGACTAGGTCGGCCTAAAAACGAGACTAAGTCACAAACAAACACGAAGAGAACGATAAATGGTAAACTA
Organism: Agrostemma githago; assembly: GCA_958450325.1. Classification (NCBI taxonomy): domain Eukaryota; kingdom Viridiplantae; phylum Streptophyta; class Magnoliopsida; order Caryophyllales; family Caryophyllaceae; genus Agrostemma; species Agrostemma githago. The sequence continues at coordinate 38,820,691 of OY288249.1, forward strand.
TGGTGGTTGGAGATTAAGAAAGTGGACTAATAATGACTAGACTAATACGATACTAAAACGGAATAACTAAATATAAACTAAACGATGAACTAGAGTAATGATGACTAACTAAAAAGTTGAATCAAATATGAAAAGAAGTGGGTTAGGTCGGGTTCATAAGTGTAGATGGGTAATTGGGGTGGTCAAGGGTGTAGGTGTCTCCTAATTGCTAGAATCGGTCCGGGCTCTCGCTACTTCGACCGATGTCAAGGTGGGTACGCGCTCTCACGTCTAAACCCTAGTCCACATTGTATGTGTAACGACTATTCTCAACATAATCACATACTAGACAAACAATGAGTATAGGAAGACTAGCATGAGAAGCATTGGCCACTACAACTCACACAAGCATATCAACAAACACATAGAGTGCCCAATATGTGACTAACAACAAAGATTCACCGTTTACCCCTAATCAAACCCTAATCACCCATAATCTACCCTTTATCCCCCTACTAACCCACAAGGAGACTACTCACTCATTATCAAACTAATCATAACAACAATAAGAGAAAACAACATCATAAACATCAAAACATTCATTATGAACAATCAAGAACAATAAACAATAATCAATGATTAAAACTTGATGATAAAACAAAGATTAAGAGAAGAGAAATTATACCCACTACAATATGATGAAAAAGATGAGAACTTGAATTAATAAGAAACCCAAATAAAACCCCAAGGTTGTCAAGCTTGGAATAATCTTCAAGAATCTCCTTAATACAAGACTAATTACAAATATTAACTAAAGATTAAAGGAAGATTAAACTAATGAGAGGAGAACTAAATCTAGGGTTTATATCTTGTAGAGAGGCTTAAGATAGTCTAGGGTAAGGTAGGATGCATAAACAATACAAGAGGAAAGTATTTATATGAGTACAAGAATGAAGGAGAAGGAATAAATGATGCGCGGCTGCAGGTGCTTGGTCCCGACCGGGACGGGATCATCCCGACCGGGACGGCCTGTCATCCCGACCGGGACGGGTTGGTCCCGATCGGGAGGGGCTCACAGTGGCCTCTTCAAATGTGCACTTCATCCCCGATGGGATGAGGCCATACCCGTCGGGGATGAGTCTTGTAGGCCTCCAATATGATCTTTAAGGTCCCTCCTTGCTTCACATGGACTTCTCATCGACTCTCGGGTCTCGGGATCGAGTCTAAGGGGCTCGAGATCGGGTCCCAAGGTGTCGGGGTCGAATCTAAGGCATCGAGTGATCGTTCCTCCGCTTCGTTGGCTCCGAAAAGTGTATGTATTGAGTCGGAATCACTCCAACTCTTCTCGAATGGTCCCGGGAACCTGAAACGAGCTAGAGGAAGCATAAGTAGCCCATGAACCGCTCCCAAGGAGCGATTCCGCAAGGAAATGGGACCAAAACACAACAAATTAGGCACTACAAACTACACTTATCAACTCCCCCACACTTAACCCTTACTCGCCCTCGAGTAAGCACATACTAACTACTAAACTAGCAGAGCGGGTATTAGCGCACCCTACGCCCTTTCAACTCACGCGAGAACACCTAGAGGATGAGTGCTCTCCGCAAGAAAAGTGAGGTCTTGCGACAAAACTGTGGATGCAACCGGACAGAAAACACATAAATAAACAAACAAAAATCGGTTGCACCCAAAAGAAAACAAGTACCGCTTCCCTCAAACAAGCGGTGAAAGAAGCACCGGTTTAGGACTCGAGGCAGGTGACAACGTTCCCGAGCTAGCAATACAAACCAAGATGGACCAAACCCTAATAGTATGACGACAAAGCAATAAAAACGTTGGTAACTTACCTCGGTTCCTCCTAACCTTCTAAGAACGTACCACGGGACGATCGGCGGGATGGAAAAAGGATGAACCACGGTGGTAGTCGACACTGTAGGTAAGTGAGACCCCGCCCCCTTTAGCGATAAGCCAAGAAGGTCGTCCCCGGCAACGGCGCCAAATTGATGGTGGGATTTGTCGTGGATCCCGGCCAACAAATAAAAACCAACCGATCCTAGTGGGTAGCTAGGGCAAGTCGGGTCGAATCCACGGGGACGGTAAGAGGCGTCTAGACTAAGGTCACCCAAATACAAGACTCGATCAACGAACTAGGCTAAACTAGAATGATAAGAAGGAGAGAAGGCTAAGGCTATGACTACGGTAACAGAGAGAACAACTAAGGAAAACGGGCTAGGATTAGGTCGGGTTCAAGGGGCAATGGAATGGTCAAGGAAGAGCCGGGTGAAGGGGTAGTCGGGTTATCTAGGTGTAGTCCGGGCTCTCGCTACTTAGACCAATCTAGAGGTTCCACCTAAAACCCATCTCGGCGACACACATGACAAACGGGGCTACTAGCGTGTTATCGTGACCTAGGTCGCATCCGGGCTCTCGCTACTTAGACCGACCTAGGAGTCGTCCTCACCGGGCTCTCGTTACTTAGTGAGGGAACCAAACCCACAAGCAAACTATTACCCACAAGAGAAAAGCAAGAAAAAACAAGTATTTGCAACTACTAGTCACTCAAGCATTTCAACAAACATATAATATGCATCAAACCAAGAGGAAACCCAAATCTTCCACCAACATCTCCAACAAACCCTTAATCATCCAATTAACACCCTAATCACCCTACTAACCCTAGTAAGAATCTACTCAAACATAATCAAACTACAACTAACAAGAACAAGAGGAATCAACATAAGAATCCAAACATACATAATGGAAAACAAGGATAAACAACAAACAATGAATAAAGATGAGAACTTAATAAAGAATAAAGGATTAAGAGTAAAAGGAGAAGAAGATTGTACCAAACTACAAAGGAAATGGAAAAGGAGAACACTTGCATAGAAGAAAACCCAAATAATTCCACCAAGGTTGTCAATCTTGGATAGATTCTTCAAGAAATCCCTTAATACTAGTACTAAACTAAGATTAAGGACTAATTACCGACTAATCTACTCTAATCTAAGCTAATCTAACCTAAAATAGTCTAGGGTTTAGTGGGAAGTGAAGAACATATGCTTACAAAACAAGGGAAGAGTATATATAGGGTTACAAGTGGAAAGGGGAAGAAAGAAAACAAGGCGGAGCTGCAGCAGGCCCTTCCCGGCAGGGATGAGGTGGTCCCGGTCGGGATGGGGTCGGTCCCAGCCGGGAGGAGCTACTCTCGGTCGGGAGGGAGTTCTGACAGTAGCTCCTTGTTTTGCTCCTTCATCCCGGACGGGATGAGGCCATACCCGTTGGGGATGAGTCTAGTAGGCCTCCAATATGAACTTTTTGGTCCCTCCTTGGTTCTCATGGGCTTCCCATCGATTCTCGGGACTCGGGATCGGGTCTCGGAGGCTCGGGATTGGGTCCCAAGGTCTCGGGGTCGACTCCAAGGCATCGAGTGATCGTTCCTTAGCTTCGTTGGCTCCTAAAAGTGTATGTATTGAGTCGTAATCGTTTCAACTCTTCATGAATGGTCTCGGGAACCTGAAACGAGCTAAAGAAAGAATAATTAGCCCATAAACCGCTCCCAAGGAGCGATTCTACAAGGAAAATGGGACCAAAACACTACGAAATAGGCACTACAAACTACACTTATCAGGTGACCAAACATTTTCAAAACAAAAGTTAAACAATTTGATTAAGAAATTCAAAAATGTTTATTTTATTTTTTTATGAAGAAACAAAATTTTGTAGTTAGTAAAAATCGAACCACCTCGTCAAACATTTTTAATAACAGATTCCAAAGTCCACAAACAATAAAATGAAAACTAATTTCAAAACGTTAAAATTTCGAAAATTTTATCAAAGTAATAATTATGCAAGTTTCCAAAAATATTATCAAACTTGAATATACAAAATAATTTCAAAAACATTTTAAATAATCCTATAGAAATCGAAGTATTTGGAAATATGAAAGTTTTCATTAAATTCCGATCGCTTGAAAATCAAAAATGGAAATAATTTAAGATAAATTATTAAAGCATTTTGAAGCAGATATGAATATAAATATCAACCGAAGATAAAACATAAGTGAAGTATAAAGTTCTTAAATATTCAAAAATTATTAAATTTTACGATCTCCGAAAAGTTTAAGTTAGTCAAACTTTTTACAAAACGGGCAAGGTCACAATTAAAAATTATAACTCAAAATGTTAAAATTTTACGATAATCCCTTTTTTAAAAAAATTTTTTATAAAATAGGAAGTTCAAAAAATGATTAACGGGTAAATAGAACAAGGCTACATAAATTAAAAATAAGAGCTTTCAAAATCGATAAAGGTCGAAAGGTTTAGCAGCAGATGTGGTATCAGAATTCAATAGAAGAAGAAAGGAAGACGGAGTTGAGAGTCAGAAAGAGCCCTCAAGGATTATAGAAGAAATTAACCATCTCGAGATTCCTAGCACGACTCTCACAAACACGGGTTCGTAATTGGCCCATCAAATCATGCTAAGTCCAATATCGGTACAGAGTGGTACTACTCAATCTACCACCTCCAAAATTATCAACTGTCACCGCCTCCAAAATTAAGTCTTACATACTTTTATAATCTTTCAATTAGTATGGTAAGAATCCACAAATGATTTAGACTAATTCAATAATTAAGATTCCTACGGTCATCAAAACATACCCAAACTCGTAATCACTAAGGCTCATAAATTCAAAGCTCATAAGGTCTGAACTCGAGGTATACTTCAAATTTATCGAGTAAGGAACACTAAATAAAATCCACCAAATAACAATGTTCAGACACGAAAATTTTAAAAATGATCATCAACATATTCTTAACATCATCAATAGACAGAGGTTAGCAAAGTACGCCAAATCTTAAACACACTTAGCCTGACATGTAACAACAGATACTCACATTTTCAAACACGTCATTCGACTAAGATTTCTGAGAATTCCAACAAATTTCATATCATAAAAGCAAAATCACTAAAATATTTGTTAACTCAACGAAGCCACAATCTCGTTGGTCTAAGGGTTCTGAACTGTAAATCCATCAAGATGATTGACATTAAGTATTCCTCAAAACAACGCGATGAATTCGACCTCTAATTGTGCAAGATGTTTCTCTTCTTCAAGGTTAACAACAATTTATCCAAGTTAGATCACTCAACTCCAAAGTTCATAGGTTACAACCTTAAACAACGAGCAACGACCTAATCCTTAAGAAACACGGGAAATCTATGTCCACGAAAATTTATAACGACATTAATGAAAACCTTTAATGAAAACCTTTAATGGTACCATGAAAATCTTAATAAATAGTAAATAAATTACATAAAATAGTTAAAACATATTTATGGATATTCTGTCTTGAAAAGAAAATTTTCCAGAATACTTGGACTCGGTTTTAAAAGGGTTTTCTCGTTAATCGTCTAATCTAGACAATAACGATTAATAAAAATAGTAAATACAAAACGATTTACGCGTTAATATCCAAAAATTATTATTAACCTTAAAAATCATCATTTTCCAGAAAAATACTATTTTTCCAGATTTTCAAAAATTCCAGATTTAATAAATCCCGTTAAAACCGTCTTTTAAACCCGTTCTAACAATTAACGATTCCCTTAATAAAACTTATCGTTCCTAACATTTTATTAAAGCACTAAAAATCATAAAATTATATTTTATTATGAAATCATCATAATCATATTTTTTTCCAGATTTAATCATAGGACCAGAAATCGAGAATTTAAATGACAAACGCGTTTAACGATAAACGATGACTTAAAGTGATTAATTAATTCATCCACCTAAAAATTCCAAAAAGTTATGAAAGAATTCATAAAATTTTATTCCACCAGAATGTTTACTCACGTCAAAAATCAGATTAAAATAAAATATTTAAGTACTAGAACTAAAAATCGGCTTTTAATCGTTTTTGTTCGTAAACGGTAATAATTCAATAATCGATAACTAAAATATCAGAAAAATACTAAATTATTAAAATCATCAAAAAATTCATGTTTACAGAATATAATCATATATTACAAGTTTAGGCCAAATATTACGATTTTACAAATTAATATAACAAATTAATCGTTAATCTCCTAACAACGATAAAAATACCGAAACATTCAAATTTTCAACTTCTAAAACTTTTCCATATTATATGATATACATATATTGTTAAAAATGAAATATAAAAAAATACATGCAATTACACAATTAAAATCACGAAATACCGAGTAACATCGACGTTACCTCTAATCCAAGTCTGAATCGATAATATATTCGTCAGCCTCAGAATCGTCCACAAATCCTACAATATATAAAAAAACATGGCAGAAAAATACCATGAGAAAAACAAATAAAATCAAAGTAGATAATGATCGAAAACGACATCGATTATTACCTTAACGAAGAAATCAGAAAGAGTATTAATTCGACGATAAAAATGAGACGATTAGGACTCGAATTAAGCAAGAATCAGCCAAGGGAGAGGGAAGAATACTCGGCCAAATGGGAAGGAAGGAAGATGTTGAATAAATTTTATTATGCAAAAATGAATGTAAGGAAGAGAGAAATGGTTTAAACATAAACTAGTCGTCATACCCGTGCACCGCACGGGTCTATATTGTTTTATGCCCTTTATACTTCGTTGTGCCGTCTTTTTGCCTCATTGTCCAATAATTTTTTAATTATTTATAAAAAAATCGATTTCATGTATTTGTAACTCTATTTACATACTTTCACAATAATTCGTAATATCGTAAGCAGTACATGGAGTAATGCACTATTCAACGTTAAAGTGATAACTCAATAACTATGGGCTATTAGCGTGGGTGTTAACCTTTTGTGTTTGTAAGAATGTAAGAGAATTATTATTGACGAAAATGAGATATAACGCTATAAGATGTAATGTATAATACCTAATAAATAGATTTTTTTGAACTTTTATTCGAGAACGTAATCTTCTTGAATTGTGGCTTTGTCTTTTTCTTTGTTTTTCTCTCGCGTTTTTATTTGGGATTTTCAATTTTTCGCCACTTTTATTGACTTTGTAGGCTTCTTAAGGCGGTGGATCGTTGATGTGATAGAAGTAGTAAATGATACTCCATACATTGTTAGTTATATGTTGTCTTGGAGTTTTTTTCGATGAGTATACATCTTCTGATAAGTCTATTATTTATTTTGTCAAGACTAATAAGGTGGAAATTGGGTATTTTGAGCGCACACATTTTCACACGTAGCTATAATAAGCCTGCAAGATGAAGCTAAAAAATTTGGTAATAGGTGAAATACAAATTAAAATTACACCAAAAATGTTAGCTCTGTAATAATTTTTGTATTAATCGTTGTAGGCGAAAATAGAGGTATAGATTAGGAAGGGAAGATAATGTCATGAAGCGCGTCCGCTGGGAGCTAAATACTTTTCTCTCTTCTTTATTCTTTCTGAATTGATTTTTTTCCCAATCAGAGCATAACATGTGACCTTATTAGAAGTTGGTACGAAGTATTAGATAAAAGTTGGATGGGGGATGGTTTGTTTGAATTTTAATAGAGTACGAGGTTGTGCTTGTTTTATATACGGAGTATATCCCTTGTTATTCTTGTTATTTTTCTTTTTTATCCTTATATTTTACTCTTATCATGAAGTTGTTGGTTTATACTTTGGTGCATGCATCATTTTACATAGATGTAGTGATTATGCAAGAAACCCTATTTTGTATTACAATTCGATATGAAAATATCAAAAAAAAAAAATCTGCATACTAATTCGATGCACGGGTATGTGACCCGTGAAATTCACGGGTTTATCTGTTTGAAAATTTTGTGCATGGATTCTTGATAATCATGAGCAAGTCTTTCATTCATTGTACAAGTTGGTTCAAAAATACGTGCCGGAATTTTTTTGCATGCCTAAACGTATAGTAAACGCTTTGAATTTAGTTTCAATTTCAATTTTTGGGTCCAAAATTTTAGGTCGCCACCGATTATTATACACATCAATCTCACTAATTCAAAAATGTCACTAAACTATAGAACTTATACATCGACCAATTTAAATGATATGCCCTTTATTTATTTTAACCTTAATATTTTTTTTGTAAAGGTATCACTGAACATGGATTTATGCACGTCACTTCAACAAATTGGACCTAGTTTTTTAATACCGTGAAAATCATGGAGATATTCATTTTCACTTTTTTTAATTTATATTAACTCTATACGTTGTTTGTTAAATTACTATATTCAGTTTCCCTATTTTCATATATGTATTTTGTTTTGGTGATTAAAATATAAAATGTTCATTACCTTGAGATTCAAAGAGTAAATAGTAAAAACATTACCCAAATAACTTGTACTCTTTAAAATGTTACTTTAAATTAACACTCAAAATATTGCAATTTTCTCTCAATCATTTTTTGTATATTACTTCCACTTTGAATATAATTAAAAGTTCACTCTTATAAGAAAAACAAAGAGTTTATTGTTATCTTAAAATGTGTCTATAAACATAATAATTAATATAAAGATCAACAAAAATATAATATTATACAGGAAAAAAATTATGGATTTAACATGCAGTCATTGGCTTCGCATAATTTTGGTAAATAAAATAAATTCCGAAGATAAAATTTCGAACTAAAATTAGAATCCACAAACAATAATGCAAATTCAAACGGATTATCATATATTAAAAATTGGTGGTCATATTCATGAAGTAAAGCAATCGAAATGTGAATACAAACTCCCAAATGTCTTTTTATCATCTCTCCATGGCTTTATATATACTTTTTTTAAGTTATACTAAGATGTTCTTAATGCTACATTTTAATACTCCCTTCGATTTTAAATTATTGCCCCATTTGGGTAATATATGTGAGGAGTATTATATTGAAACTAGTCGCCATGCCCGTGCACCGCACATGATTACTAATTTACTTGTCTAACTTCCATGTGGTTGTCACGGTGCGTGCTTGTAGAGGGTGTCATAATCGTGAATAGGGCAGATGTTGCGAAGATCGAATCATCAAAGCTACTAAAAGACGCATGACATGTAAATATAAAGAACGAAAGAAGTTGACATGATCCAGTCTAAGGAAGAAACAAACATAAAAAAAATCGTATACTATGAAATAATTGCAATATGTAATCTGCATAAATTATGCCCTTGTTCTTCTGTGTTTTTCTTTGTCAGGGTCTATTTTGTCTTTTCAACTTTTGGCCTCTTTTTCTCTATTGTTTCCTTCGCTACGGATGCTTCTTTCGCCGTCACTTCGAAGTTGTAAGTCATTTTTGATGTGGAAATTCTGTTACTGAAAATATAAGTGAAAATTTCTTGTAGTTGGTGTACAGAATAATAATTAACTTACTCCTTGTCTATCTTTCTCTTCTCATTTTTAGCTGAGGTGTTCACCGGAGGGTCGGACTTTGTTGTAGGCTGACTTTCTAAGTTGTCTTGTTGTGGTTGCTCCTGCGAAAACATTGGAGTTGTTTGGGTATATGGTCTCGTGTGTAAAAAGATGATGGTGTTTTTGGGTAAGAATTGTTGTTGTTACCTCTATTTTTTTGTCCCCCCTTTCCACTGTGGTTGGAGTTGGAGGGTCCTTTGTCGCCGGCAATACCTTTTGACACTTTATTAGTTCCCATTCGGAGTTGTATTTGGTAATCCCAATCTTGACTTTCATGGTGTATTCTCTCCCGACACATTGTTGGAGTATGTAAGACATACTTTCTCCTTTCCCCCGTCCTGTTTTTCGCTCTCTTGTTAGGACAAAACGGTTAAAATTTGTTCGAGTAGTTGGTGTGTTATTTGTTGTGCGTACCTTTTCATATTGGGTTAGTAATGCTTCGATTGGTCTCCCGAATATCTTCTCAGCTTCTCTCCCAAAAATCACCAAAGATGCGTATGCTATTTCGCCCGCTATTGTAGTGATTAATCTGTGCATGTGCTGTAGGTATTAACATATTTGTGATATTGTCTAGGAGCAATAGATAGGTTTAACATACCGTACGGTGAGTTATATTTTTTTTTTGTTTTTTCTTACCTTTGTTTGGGGTAGGGTATTGGTTCGTTATATTGGCGACACTTTTCGTCCTCGTCGATTCCAGTGGGGCATGATGTGCAAGACCGATACCGCCAGTCAACATATGTTCTTACTTCTGTTATCATTTCGTGGCAAATGTATACCTCATTCTGTTCCAATTGTTTCATTTAATCGGAAATGTTCAATGATATATCATATCAGTAGGTATGCGATGTCTGTCGACATTACCTGATCGTCGACATCTGCTTGTAGAAGCTCTGCAATGGTTGAAGTGACCATATCTTCTACGACCTCAGCATCGAGGATTCTTATTTGAACGGGTTCCTGGTCCCTGTAGGGTGGTATGGCAACGCAAATAATAATATGTGGCTAATCTAGTATATGTGAGATCGGGGACATGGTTCATGTGCGTTTTTTTATTGTGGGGGCAAACGGTTACCTTTGTAGTAATATTCTAGCTCTGGCAAGTCCAATTCGAGGAAGACCTTGGTCCCATATGTGGATTGTAATTGATAATCTCCTACTTCGGTGTTGTAGTCTTTGTTAATAAGTATGATATGTGCAGCATTATTATAGGTAAAAAGATCAGTCAAATGTGATTAGACTAACCGTAATTAAATCAAAGCAATTTAACTAATATGATTTGTAACAATAAAAACTTAAAACCAATTAGATTAAAATGATTCCTACGTGACTGCAAATCAAGATTCAACGGGTACCTAATATTTATGTTAATAATATATTAACGCGTGTCCATTAGACACATGTTAGAAAAACCGTTAACATAATACCTACATAATATTAAGTGACATTATAATATTTGACTTTATTATACACTTTAACTAAGTTAATAACATAATATTAAGCCTACGTCCCCTTTTTACTGTCCTTTCAACTTTGTATAGTCGTACTAAACCACGGGTTTATCAACAATCGAGACGAATGGAGAAATACTGTTTAGTGCTAAGCCGAAATGCGTAGAAATGAGAAGTAGCAGTAGTAGTAGATGAGTAGGAGTGAGGTTGAAAGAGGATAAAAGAGAAGTACTGGTAGTACGCTGTTGTGTCAAAATATGTGCATCCACATACACATGTTACATGTTCCATGTACATTTTCCTTGGCATTGAAGTGGCGTAGGTTTATGTTGCCTTATTTTCTCATATCACACAATACAGAGTAGTGAACAACTTTTTTGAAAATCATGGTTTTGATAATCATATGTGACAGGCTCGAACATGTAAATTTACATATATTCAAAAAGATGAACAATAAAAGTTGATAAACAAAAGTTTATTACCTTCATAATTTATGACCCTTGCAGATGTGATGAATACGACCATGTCATGGCCATTTTGCCGGCTAATTTCTTCTGTAATGTAGTCAGACGCATCACCCCATAAAGTCACGTTCACTATTTTTTCCCTCCATATAGTCATTATATTGCGGTAAGTTAATTACTTTACACGTAGCTATATGCGTGGTGAAGCTGGTGAAGGTAACTTTCATCTTGTATTTGTATATGACGTATATGACGTAAATGTGTCCGACCATTTTGTGTTAGCACCTTCCTTTTCTCCTCGATCGTTTTCAAGAAGCCAACAACGTCTGCACCATGTTGTTAAAAAGAGTGAATAGGCAAATAGAGTGTTTAGATATTAAAATTGATGCATTTTATAGTGCATGTGTCGGTGTACTTGCCTATCAAATAAATCATTTTTGTTGTTGCGTTCCTCCAATTTGTTGAGTGGGTGGAATTCGAATTTGTGGAGTGGAATACTTTGAGTTTGGTCCTTATCCTCCTGTATCGATGTAAATGGGGTGTACTTGATGATGTGTGGGTTTTCTTTTACTGGTTTGTACGATCTATTATTTTGCGCCACCTCAAAATGTTGTAGGGTGTAAATTTTCTCCTTCAGCAGCACGCCTTCATATGAGGTCACCCACCATTTGGGTATCGTTGCATGTATATGGCTTCCCTGTCCAGAATGAGATGAAACAAAATGTTCAACAATTTTTTATCACCGGCAAAAATAGACAGGGAATCAACATGGTTGTCCAATTGAAGGGTTGGGACCTCACCTCTTTGTCTAATAGCACCATGTCTAGCGACAGTGGGGGGCAGTTTTTTTTCAGTGTTACGCGCCATATCCTTGTGGCTCGTGCTGTTATCTGATATTTGGACTTTGAGGGGACCAAGGGTGCAATGGTAGTTCGTATTGGCGCCATTTGTTTCCTTTGTTGTCTGTGGTTTGGTTATTTTGTTGCAATATTGTGTCGCGTATTTTTTCTTGGGTGTGAAAAGACTGTATCGGTAGAGTAGTGTGCATGGAGTATTTATACGCGGCTAGTATAGTAACGTGAGAATAAATGTTTAGAGGAATCATTTTATTCATTACGTAATTGAATGTGTCATTATCATTGTTATTTAACTAAATATTTTGAGAAATATTGTCACCTAGGATTCTACATCATCAATGAGGAAGAAGTTAAAGAGCTTACATTTCAATAATAACCGACTTTGATTGATTTACCTAGGATTCTACATCATCAATGAGGAAGAAGTTGATGAGTTCCTCACCTTGGATTCTACCTAATGAATAAGAAAGAAGTTGAAAGAGCTTACATTTCACCATATTAGCTAATGAATGAGAAAGAAGTTAAAAGGTTGTAAGTAATAATAACCGTCTTTGATTGTTTTACCTAGGATTCAACATCATCAATGAGGAAGAAGTTGATGAGTTCCTCACCTTGGATTCTACCTAATGAATGAGAAAGAAGTTGAAAGGTCTTAACTAATAATAACAGACTTTATGTATTCAACTCCCATCTTTTCAATTCCAACCCAATCGCATCGCGCCAAGTGTCCTACCTTATAATTGAACATTTGTTGAATAGAGCATGGAGAGTGTTTTGCTTTCTATTTAATATATACCTAATGAATGAGAAAGAAGTTGAAATGTCCTAACTAATAATAACCGACTTTATGTATTCAACTCTCGTCTTTTCAATTCCTATCCAATCGCATCGCGCCAAGTGTCTTACCTTAGAATTGAGCATTTGTTGAATAGAGCATGGGGAGTGCTTTGCTTTCTATTTAATATATTATAAGATAAGATAAGATGAGGCAATAATTTAAAACCGGAGGGAGTATTAACTTTGATTAATCTTTAAGACGAAATAGATGAAAATATAATATATTATTTTTTAGTTATAATAGGAAGTTCTTAATGCAAGATAATATAATGATTAATATTAACTTTAATTGATTATCAAGACAAAAAGGAGATGAAAAGGTAAACCAACCAAACTATTAAGTTATTTTTTTTAGAAAACTATTAAGCTCTCTTAATAACAATAAATTTATATTTTAAGTGAAATATCAAGTTTTTCAATCATATTTTGTAATTGGTAGTCATTGGTATATTTTAAGTGAAATATCAAATAATTGGTAGTCATTGGTATTTTACTTAAACCAACAGTCAAAATATTGAAACTTTTTTCAATCATATTTTGTAAAATACTACGGAGTACAACTTTAAATATAAATAAAAATTCACCTTTATAAAAAAAAATCAATTTGATTTAAAGTTACCTGTAAAATTTATTTATAAAGCCAATCAATATAAGGATAAATAAAAATATAATATTATACTTGAAAAGCGAGAAATTGCAGACTTGACTACTGGCTTCGCATAAATTCTCTAAAGAAAATGCAAAGGTAAAATTAGAACTAAATTAGAATCAATAAACGACAATGGAAATCGATGATGTCTTACAAAACTGAAGGTAATGTCTAAAAAATAAAGTGAATGAAATGTATTACGAAGTCCTCAAATTTTTTTATATGTATATATATATATATGTGTGTGTGTGTGTGTGTATATATATATGTGTGTGTGTATGTATATATATATATATATATGTATACATATATATATATATATATATATATATATATACATGTATATATACATACATGTATATATACATATATACATGTATATATACATATATACATGTATATATATATACATGTATATTAAATTTGATTGATCGATCGTTATGACAGAAGTGGATTAAATGGTGAAACAACTAAATTATCAAAATTTAGTTTTAGATAATTATTAAGTTTTCTCAAGAATAATAAATTATGCTTTAAGTGAAATATTAAGTTTTGTTTGTCATTTCTTACTATTTTATTTATTTATTGATGATTTACCTTTAAAATCAAATATTAAATACACCAAAATAATTATCATCATTAGTATGTTACTTTGATTAACACTCAAAATATTGCAACCTTTTCTCAATCATGCATCCCCTTTATACTAAGAGAATAACACGCCTTGAAAATTTTCCCTCCAAAATGTCATATCTAATTAAGGTAATTATTGATTATAAATGTCTATTTTTGTTAATTCTTACAAATTAAATGTAAATCATCATAATATAATTGTAAACTTAATTAGTAATTTTTCATTAAAATATTTTGTGAACTTATATGAGTAATTTTTCATTAATATAATTTGAGGATTTATAAAATAAAATCATTCACTAATTAGTGATTTTTTAAAATAATTTTAAAATTAGTGAATATATTGATTAATTTATAATTTTATTTTTCTTAAATCGACACTATTATAAACAATCAAAAATGAATGATTATCAATTGAAAATCTAAAAATAATACGAATATATACTACACTAATAAGCAATAATACTATATGTAACGTGCAATATTGCACGAGTCTATTCTAGTATTTTGTAAATTACTTAAACTTTGAACATAAATAAAAGTCCATTCTTATGAACACAAAACCCATGGGATTTAAAGGTACTCGAAATTTATTTATAAAATAATCAATATAAAGATCTATTGAAATAAGATTACGATACCAGAAAAAATCAGAAATTGCAAACTTGATTATTGGTTTCGCACAATATCTCTAACCAAAAACAAATGCAAAAGATAAAATTAGAAATAAAAATAGAATCAACAAACAACAATGCAAATTCATTTCCTACAAACTTGAAATGAGTATACATAAAATAAAGCGATTGAAATGTGAAAAAGATTTCACAAAATATATTTACATTTTACCAAAAAAAAGATTTTACAAAATAAAAATGGTTTTTCTCATCTCTCTATTATATCACTTTTAGAGGTATAATATGAAGTTCTTAATAATAAATAATATAATTAATAATATTAAATTTGATTGAGCGTTAATACCAAAGTAGATGAAAAGATGTAACATCTAAATGATTACGTATTTTTGTTTATGTGTCAAATAATAACTCCCTCCTTTTCATCTTCCACTTAACTCTCTCTCTCCTTTTCATCTTCCACCCAATCATAACTCTCGTCTTTTCATCTTCCACTTAACTCTCCCTTCTTTTCATGTTCATCTCCCCCTCAACTTGATTGCTTAATATTGGATTCTACATTTTTAATGAGGACATTTAAACTCCCTCCTTTTCATCTTCCACTTAACTCTCTCTCCTTTTCATCTTTCACCCAATCGTAACTTCCTTCTTTTCATCTTCCACTTAACTCTCCCTCCTTTTTCATGTTCATCTTCCACTTAACTTGATTGCTTAACGTTGGATTCTACATTTTTAATGAGGACATTTAAACTCCCTCCTTTTCATCATCCACTTAACTCTCTCTCCTTTTCATCTTCCACCCAATCTTAACTCCATCCTTTTCTTCATCCAATTAACTCTCCCTCCTTTTCATGTTCATCTTCCACATAACTTGATTGCTTAACATTTGATTCTACATTTTTAATGGGAACATTTAAACTCCCTCCTTTTCATCTTCCACTTAACTCTCCCTCCTTTTCATTTTCCACTCAAGCATAACTCCATCCTTTTCATCTTCCACCCAAGCATAACTCCCTTCTTTTCATCTTCCACTTCATAACTCCCTCTTTTTCATCTTCCACTCAATAATATCACGCCATGTGGGTTGCTTAAGCATTGAGATTTGGGGAGATGGAGCATGGAGGATGCTTTGTTCTCTATTTAATATAATATATAGATATAGATGATAGTAAAGATGAGTGAAACATCCAAAGTGTATCTAGACTAGGTTGGCCGGCTAAGAGGATAAGAGGAGGAGTAGGAAAAGTTTGAGTATTAAAGCCTCAATTCAATGAAAAGAAAAGAATCTTATGTTTACGGTTTAATGTGATAAAATGAAACGTATTAGTAAAACGCAGTTAAATTGTGACAAGAAGATTTGTCGGTCCACAATATGAGGTAAAGGTCTCAAATGATTTATAAGTTGATAAAAAGTATAATCGTAAAATAGTTAAAGGCATTTCAAAGCAATTCGAGTAAACCTCGCGTTGGAAAATATTTATTTACGAAACTTCGTATTAAAATCATAAATGGCTTAATTTTAGTAAATAAAAATATTTACTACTTGAGAATATTATATAAATGTATTTAAACATTTTTAGGAAAAGGAATAACTTAAATCCGAGCTTAAAAACGTCTATTCAAAGAGAAATAGAATTCTTCACGGAAAATTAATTAGTTTACGAAGAAAATCAAATAAATAGATGTAAAAGAAATAAAATATAAATATAATTAAACTCAAAATTGAAGATAAGCTTGGAAAAATGATGAAACATAAGGCCAAAATGTGACAGAGTTATTACGAAGTCATAACGGTAAGGAATAAAGATGCTAGAAAAATAGCGGGTGTTACATTTCTAACGAATATACTTGTAAGCCCTGACCAGGGGTAAATAAGTCGGTAATATGCATGATCAATTCACGCGTAATCAACAATGTTCCTCAAATCATTTTTGATATACATCACATCACTTGGTCATTTCACGACCTCCAAATCTCTTGGCATCATGACTAACACAATAAGTCGTTCATGTTTCAACTATATTTTCCAACTTACTCACACATCAAGTGGTCGCGAGGGGTTTCTATCCCCGCTTTCCTCCACATTTCACAACATAAATTCTCTTTTTAGTAACACCTGCAGGAAGCATTACTCAGATTGTCCTCATGGTTCGACATAAATACCAACAGAATATTTGTATACTCATTCTCATATGTCATACTTCACATAATTTAAGCTAACAGGCTGCTTATTAGTACTGCACTGTGTTTATTCTTGTTATACATGTCATGACTCAATTCACATGCTAGCATGCCACACGTAATACACTTTTTTTCTTTTTTCTTTTTTTTTGCCAGCACGTAATACACTTCCAACATAACATAATTGTGCGAGTTCTCACTCTGAGTCACTCTTACATATATGAACACCTCGATTATCACACAAGCAAAACAATTAGTTCACACAAGACGATTTGCCTACACTCAGGGCCTGATAACCTGTGACGTTCTATTTTACTGCATGGACTCAGGAATGTGATGTTACTATATACCCTGTATCGTAACCCGACCTGCTGACATCGAAACATATGTGATGACACGACGAATTCACAGATATACTTTGGACACCCTTACTATTCATTATTCCAGAGCCTTGCATTATCACTGTATCTAAAATCCTTCTCTAATGGATTTTAATATCGTGACTCTCTTTTCACCCATTGGATATTATTACTCATTTTTATGTTGTTAGGCTCATTAACAACCATAATTGTGACATTCTAACAAGTAATTTAAACAACATTGTATTCTCATGATACCTCCTCATTATATCTCACGACATTTTTTTAAGTCACATACTCCCAGTCTATATTACGATAACTTGTTGACAGAGTTGTTTCTTTAACAGGTTCCGACTCACATGCATACATATGTACTGGAAAAAAAAGAACGTATAAAGAGGCAATATAATCATCACAGCAAGGCAGCAACATAAGTACACAACTGAACACTCCTAGATGACCGCGTTAATAACTTCAGACCTTGAGATAATAAACAGGTGGCAGTTATTCCTCGTAGTTGTACTGTAACAACTTACCAGATAGTTCACCACGCTATATGTTGGCATAAATTTTAAATTTAGATACTAGCAAATGACTTAAGACCAACAACCAACACGTAGACGTTACAACATTCATTCATCGAGACATACGTTACTCATTGACCAATAAGGACGGGGACTCATCATGGATGTACAAGATTAATTAAAACCAACATTTGACTTGTTCACCAAACATGTCCATATTCTTTACATAATTACGACCAAAATCTGAAAATTAATGTCATGTTTAACTATAAATAAATTGAGTACTCAGTTTGATGTCTAATGACTTGACCTTTCCTAACTTCTCATTGGAACGACTTCCACTTATTGGATACGTGTAGCGATGGTATCACATAGGCGACTTATGACCATGACAAATTTATCAGACAACAACACATTTGATCTGTAAGATCCACGTTAAGGCAATATGCAACATGAACCAGTATGAATTCTCGTGACCCGAATTTGCTCCGAATTCATCATTAGCATATAAGTATAACTCTATTCCACCATAAGATAAGGTAGACACTTTCACATTAGTGCATTCATTTGAATAAGGCGGAACAATGATTATTCAATGGATTTAGACACGTTTTCGGGACATTGCGGTCATGATAGAAAAATAAATAAATAAATTATCATACTCACCAATGGGGTTAAATTCGAAAGACAACCTTCTACAACTTTCTATTTAAAAATTATTTTCAAATTCCAAACGTAACGGTGATATGCAAAATCATTTTCATGGACATGCAGATTTTAACCTTGAAAAAGTTTCGACAAGCAAAACGAGTTTCAAATCATATTTTTCTTTGAGCAAAACCAAGTTCCAACATTATTTAAACTCTTCAAAATGATCTCGGTAAAAGTTCCCAATGATAATTTAATCTCTAAGTAAGGTTTATAATGGAAATCTTGTCACTAGAAAATAGGTTGAAGTATTTGGATTTAGATCCCGAAATTTTACAACGAAAACTAGACTTAATATAAACATGGGTCTCTTTCCAAACTTTTGTGAAATAGGCACTGTAATTAGGTGGAACAATTCGGTAACACATTATTCATGTTAACAACAGGTGTTTTAAGTTGTTCTGATATTATCTTGACACAGTTAGCAAACATGTTTGTTTAGGCCATCAAAACAGAACTTAGTAAACACATTATTCAAGTTACATGAAGTGTTGTAAATGTGTATGTCATCAGTCAATACAGGTTTTATAAAAATACTCATTTAAACTTTCAAGAATAGAAATCAACAAGTTATGACTTGGAACCTATCACATTGACATGGAAACATATAAAAACTCATAACGAAACACAAATATCCAAGTGTCTTTGACAGAAATTGACATTACTGATTATGACACCACATACATATCATTTAAATAAAACGTTACACTCAAATTCAAGTAATAACAAATTTTGATTTCACACTTTATCTTGTTAATCACACATTGTATTAATCAGGGTGAAATAGAAACGACGCATATTTATATACATTGTCGCTCTCTATAATACAAACTCATCGACATAATTCCAGATACCACATACGTTTTCAAGAACCGATTAATAGACAAGTTCATTTACATCATTACGAGAGAAGGATGAGTAGAAATAAGGATGCCACTCAAATCAATACAAAGCAAGTCAATCAAATTAACTCAAAATGGACCACAAGTATTCTTACATTGTTCGACTATTAGTCTCATTAACTCGTACTTGATTCACATGCAACAAAGCTCAATTAACACGTCACGACACCATTAAACTTCTAGATGTCGATCCTAGTTAACATGAAGGCATCTTGTACATTACATTGGCAAGGAAACATATAATACTCGAAATAGAATGCAAGTATTCAGGTACTTTTGCATAACATTCACATTACGACACACTTAAACTACGTAAGTTATCGTCTCTCTTAACGTTTGACGATACTCATACTACATTAGTCATCGCCCTTCAAATAACGTGAAACCGTACTAGTACACTACATAGACGAGATAGTACCAAGATTACCCTTATCGACACCCCGTTCATGTTACACGAAGATGGTACTACCTTACTACATCGTCAAGACCAACACCAGGTATTATAAAGTCAACTAATCGTAATCCTCTATCGCGTACGACACTACTACGTACAAACAACTTGACATTGCACCTAACTTTATTACTAACCCTGACTATGACTTGTCTCCCACCCAATGATTATCGACTCCTACCGTAAACTTATGTACTTTAACCTATAACTCATATGGCATCGTACTAAATACTATACCATGATAATACTGTATCTACCTATTATCACACATCATCTCATGCAGTCCACAACATCATATGTGTCAAACAGCACAGCTAATTATCACAAGAAATTATCACCACATTCATAGCATCACAACGTATCCCACCTATTGTGCCCCATCTCATTTCTTGCACGTTGTTACCGGATCAGATCACGAAGGTCAGGGGTTTGTATAAGGAAGTCTCGTCAACTAGATATTTTAAAGGGCTCCAAATGATCTATCACCGGAGTTCATTTTATTTTCCTAAGTTCATTTATTTTTAGGCTCCAGGATCGTTCGCTCTGATACCACTTTGTAACACCCTGATTTACCCAGGAGCCTTACCAAGACATTCCCGAGTAAATAATGTAACACCCCTGATTTTATAAATTCAATTAAATTAAAGTTATATTCGTATTTTTATGTTATTTACAATTTAACTCGTAATTCTTAAAATTATTATAAAATAAATTTATCGTTTAATCGTTTCAAACTCCTAAAATTCTATTTGTCTCGGAAACTCTTATATTTAAAACATATTTTCATTTCTGTTTCGATTTATTTTATATATTAATTTAATTTCTTATCGAAAGTCTATTTCGACGATTTAAATGCTAAATTCTCTTTAGTTATTCATATTTAAGCTCGAAATTCTATTTTCGGCTCGAAGCTCATTTATTTTATGTTTCGTCAAAACATTTATTACCGTTCCTCGAGAAATCAATTTAATTCACTTTATCAAAAATTTATTATTTATCGGGAAATACTATTTCAAACGTCTAATTATTTATTCATTTAAGATTCTTTTCCGTCTCGAATACTTTATTTACTCGTTTTATTTGTCGGCCCGATTATTTATTAATTTTGTCAACTCTTTTAATTCGATTCGTGGGTCAGTCAACTTATCGTTACGGAATTCGTCTCCTACCCGATTCATTTAATTATCCGTATACTACGTATACGTATTATCTCGAAATCCGTACACTTTTTATTTGGTGAATTGTTTTATCCACTTTACTGACACATACACTCCCCCTTTCTTTTTCCACTGTTTCTATGCATTCATCCCCTACCTTTTTGTTTCCCTCTTCGTTTCGTACTCAGCCCCTGGCTTCCACCGCTTCAATTTTCTCCCTAATTCTTCCCTTTTTTCTCCTATCTTTACTCCCCCTGACAATCCGTTTTCCTCTCCCTTTTCGTTCTTCATTTCACCCTCATCATCTTAACCTTCATGCCGTGTTGCTGCTGTACGCCTCTGCTGCTGCTGTACGTCGCTGTTGTCGCCTTTTGGTCGAGGTAATCTCCTCTTCTTCTCCTTCTTCTTCTTCTTCTCCTTCGTTTTGCCTTGCCGTCCTCTGTTTTTTCTCGTCGTTTGTGCTGCTATCGTTATACGTCGTCGTTGTTCGTTGTCCTGCTGCTAATGTTTGGTTCCTTCTCTCCGTTCTCGTCCTTTGTCCATTTCCTGTCGTTTTTCTTCCTTCTTATACTGCTGTCATCAACTCTGTTGGTTCTGTCGTACTGCTACCTTTGTTACTTGTGAGACGATCCTTGCTTTCATTCGTTTCTTCTGTTTCCTCTTGTTATTGATGCCTTGTTTGACAACGAGTTCTTTTCTGTCTCTTCTTCTTTCTTTCATTTCTGCCGCTATCTCGTCCTGTGGTATTACAGTCACTGTTTTTGTGCGTTATCATTGTTGCTGTTTCGGTGTTGCGATCTTCTTTCCTCATCGATTTTTGCATTGCTGCTAGTCTCATCTTCTCAGTTTTGTGCTACTGCTCGTTGTTACGGTTGTTTTTATGAATGCTACGACCTTGGATGATATCGAGCCTTTGTTCTTCTTTCTTCTTTATCTTCTATCCTCGATGCTAGTATCCGTTTTTATCTTGTTCTTATACTCTAATTTCCGAATTTTATCGATCTTCTTCTTCTCCGTCCCGTTTCGTAGTCCTTCCTCGCTCCTCCCTTTTTTTTCCTTGTCACGTTCCGGGTCATCTCTAGTCATTTCGACCTTCTTTAATCCTGATTCCTTTGTTTCTGTTTCTGTGTGTCTCGGATTCCGTGGAGCCTCGAAGTGGTTTGAAGACGAATATCAGAAGGATCGAAGCTTGGGGAAATAGATGGAACGACAAGTGCTTTGACGATTTTTGCCCCAAAGGTAACTTTAGGACTTACTAGATTTATATCGTATGTTTGACTAGTAGTATGTAGTAAATATTTTAACTTCGGTTTTCTAATTTTTAGCTATTTATTATTTGCTAAAAATATTATTTTATAAATCGTGTGCTTTATAAATATTTTACGACTGTCCATATCGTTTTATAAATTGTTAGTAATTTATCATTTACGATCGTTATAATATTTTGCTGTTTATCGTGACATTAGTAACTAAATAATATCGATTTCATATTTTCGTCATATTTTGTTAATTTATAATTTTTTGACTCAAAATCGTATTTTTATATTATAATCGAGATTTGTATACTTGTTCAATAAATTAATTTCGTTTTACGACTTATACTAATAAATGAGAAAATAGTCGATTTTGTTTTAAATACATTTTTTAGTCGAGATTATTTTCCCTAATAATTTCTCATTTGTCTACAATTGATTATTTTTAGTAAAACCAGTATTATTTATTGATAAAATGTATTTGCTAAAACTAATTTGAAAGTTTTATAAAATCTCGTTTAATTTATAAAATTCGTCGACTCAATTAATTTTGATATTGTTTTTCTTAAAACATCGTATTCTGAAAATTTGTAGTTTTAACTCGATTTCCTAATTATTTATAAATTACTAAACTTTGACTTATTCTATTTGATTTATATTTTGAGTAACGAATTTAGATATATATTAAGTTACGATAATAACGTTAATAATAAAATGCTAATTTCGTTAGAAATGCAATTTTTCTACATTTCACTTATTTTAATCATTTACGAATTTTCTATAACCATATTTCTATTTTAGGTAAGTTTCTGAAATTACTAAGTTCCTATATATAGAAAGTTTTCCCTTCTAATATAAAATGTTTATTCCTTTTATCCTCATAATGATTATATCTTTTGAATATCGATAATGGCTGTTTTGGAGTATAAAGTTCTTAAATTAAAATTCAAAAATGTTAAATTTCACGATATCCGAAAAGTTTTAGTTAGTCAAACTTTTTATAAAATAGGAAGTTCAAATAAAAATGGTTAACGGGTAAGTAGAACAAAGATAAAATAAATTAAAACAAAAGTTTTCAAAATCGATAAATGTCAAAGGGGTTGGCAGCAGTTGGGGTAAGAGAATTTAAGAGAAGCAGAAAGGAAGACAGAGTTTAGAGTCAGACAGATCTCTCAAGGATTACAGAAGAAATTAACCATCTCGAGATTCCTAGTACGACTCGCACAAAAAGGTTCCTAATTCCATCAAAACAATACTAAGTCCAATATCGGTTCTAGGTGGTCCCACTCAATCTACAACCTCCCAAATTATCAACTGCCACAACCTCCAAAATTAAGTCTTACATACTTATATAATCTTTCAATTAGTATGGTAAGAATCCACAAATTATTTAAATTATAAACTCATCAATTAAAATTCCAACGGTCATCAAAACACACCCAAACTCGCAATCGATAAGGTTTCTAAACTCGAAGCTCATAAGGTTTAAACTCGAAGTATACTCCAAATTTCTCGAGTAAGGAACACTAACAAGGTCCACCAATTTAACAAGGCTCGGGTACGAAATCCTCCAAAATGATCATCAACATATTTATAATGCCGCAAGTACAGGAGTTAGAAACATATAACAAATCCTCAAACACGCTCAAATCTATAGGTAATAGCGAACACCCACATCTTCAAATATGTCATTCGAATAATGTTTCTAGGAGTCCATCAAATTTTAAATCACCACGGTGTAACCACAATATATTTAATAAATCAACGAACGCACAATCTTGCTGGTCAAAGAGTTCTGACCTGAAAGTCCCAATAAGATGATCTGTATTATAGTATTCCTCAAAACAACACAATAAGCCCAAATTATGATGGTGCAAGATATTTCTCTTCTTCATGGTTAAGAGTAATTCATCCAGGTTAGATCACTCAACTTCAAAGCTCGTAGGTTACAACCTTAGACAACAATCAACGATCTAATCCATAAGAAACACAGGAGATCTATGTCAGCGAAATTTCTAACAACAATAATGGAAACTTTTAATGGTACCACAACACTCAGGCTAGCACTTTAAACAATACTCTATGATCCCAAATTTCGCGATGCATCAATCAAATAAGCATTAGGTAAGAACCCCAAGGTAATATTATCGGTTACACTTAGTTCGGTTCTAGGTTAGGTACTAAGTATCCATCAAATATGACATACTCTTACTACTCCATAATATATTCAGCTCTAAGTACTCCAAAGTAATCAAAGTAACCTATAACCCAAGGTTCAGTGTCTAAAGTATCATCCTAATCCCATCAATCAACAATTTATCATTCAAATCGATCCTCAAAAGCTTGCTAAGATAGATAACAAAGTATACTCACAATCCTCAAACCATGTAACAAGGGTGTACTAAACCTCAAACATCTATGACTTTTCAAGAGTTCCACCGAGACGGAATTTGGTCAAACCAAGAATCTCAAGAGGAAAGATGGTAAGTAAGAAAATTAGTCAAAGATTTGCCTCAAGAATGAAGGCGAGAATTGATAAAAGAAGAGTTGAAAGAAGTGAAGGAAGAAGGAAAAGAATCGATGGTCCTAGATAACTAAGATCTAAAACGAGACGGGAATGTTCGGACCTCTAAGGTTCCACAAAGGAAATCGCGGGATATCTTCATCATCTTGTAGAGATACGAGCATACTAGAATTGGGTCTCTTCATCCGGATCCAAAGTGATTTCACATCTGGGTCTGTTGCACTGTCACAGAACTAGAATCTACTCTTGATCATCTGGCCAGTGGCTTAAGCGAACCAAACCGGAGCTGAAGAGTCACCATTGGCATCTTTCTTGGAGCACCAAGTTATCCACTCAAGTCAGCAGACGTTGAGAGTTCTAAGTAGGTCTTGTCCCAATCTGGAGCAGCATCATGTCAACCTCTTGTCCACTTATCTTCTTCTTGGACAAATGAAACAAATATTCAATGCTAACCATTGAGTTTCAGGAATAGGAAAGCTAAACAAATAAGTCCTTACTTGTTTCTACCCATCTCTAATAATATTTTTATTTACTGTTTAAATAATTTACTAGTATTTTCCTTAATTTCAGGTGTGTAAGCGTTGGGAGCAGTGATGCTCTGATACCAACTGTAATCCCCTAGAAATTCTAACGCGATATAGTAGCGGAAACACTGTAGAATCGGGATTAAAACACACTGTAACTATGTCCATAACTGCTCGCTAGCCCACCCAAAGAGAAACACATATATACCTGCTATGTTAAAAACATAACAGCCACAATTAGTGGGGAGCAACGTCAACGTTCTCCCAGCCGTATAACATGATTTTAAAAATGTAAGGGTTTTTCTATGGAGTACCCCTCAATTATTGGCTTTTCCAAGTGGTACCCCCGCCTTTTTCGAATTACAAGGTGTACCCCTAAAATTTACTTATCTTTAGCAAATTCAGTCCATATAATAACCAAAGTGATAAGTATATTACAATTTTTTTTGTAAATGAATAATTAACATATTAATCAATCCAATTTAATGCTTCAAACCACCTATCTTTCTTTACCATTCACCAAGCCACTAAATGGTCACCACAACGCACTCCTGTTGTCGGTCGACGTCGATATCTCTACCTCACTCTTTTAAATCCTTCAATCTCAATTCGTTCATCACCCTTATGTCGTAGTGTGGTGGAATGAAGTTTTTCGAGTAAAGGGTGCAAATTGAAGAAATATATCATGGTTGATGAAAGTTAATTAGGGAATAATCACTATTTACATCAACAATTGAGAAATTCTCGTTGGAAAATCATAACTTTGGTTACTATATAGAGTAATTTGCAAAGTTTAGGTATACACCATGTATTTCGAAAAAGGTGGGGGTACCACTTGGAAAAGTCAATAGTTGAGGGGTACCCCACAGAAAAACCCAAAATTTAATTACTACTATAGAAAAATAGTAAAATGAAAATCAGTAAAAGATTATAAGGAAAATAAGCCTTCAGTAAAACTTCACGTAACGAAACAATACAATATAATAAAAATGAGTTTTCCGAAGAAAACATAAAACATTTGTCAACCTTCAAATCAAAATGTTATCGATAATAATAAAAATATTCAAAATGGCGTTATGGATAGAATTAGTGTAGACGGCTAGACTTTCACCAGAAGAATACTAGAAACTAGCTTCAAGAACTTAGTT
Source organism: Agrostemma githago (assembly GCA_958450325.1). Classification (NCBI taxonomy): domain Eukaryota; kingdom Viridiplantae; phylum Streptophyta; class Magnoliopsida; order Caryophyllales; family Caryophyllaceae; genus Agrostemma; species Agrostemma githago. The sequence goes on from OY288249.1 coordinate 38,847,329, forward strand.
CAAACGGATCAAACTTCGTTCTCTAACTAGGCTACTCAACCATAATAGGACGGCGACTTATAAATGCGTGACCCTAGTTTAAGATACTATGCACACCCCTCCCGAGCACCATAAATACTCAGTTCAACCCGACGGCGTCTTACACTGCGAGGCACGAGTTTATGGTCAAAATGTACACACACTCCCGAACACCATATATGCTCGGTTCAACAACCGGTGTGTCCCATAAAGACACACCAACCTTATAGTTGATGGCAAAAACGTAAACCCCAGAATATATTACTCTAACCTCACACTTGTCCTTATTTCATAACTCGAAAACAAGCCATTATCGATATTAACAAAAGATATAATCATTGTAAATAATAAGAGAACAAAAGGGAAAAAGAATCGCCTTCCAAAAGAGGAAACTTTCTATTTTAGGAAACTTCTATATCTAGAAACTTTACAAAAATACCATCATATCAAAATAGCGAAAATATTAGTTCATATTAATAAAACATTTTTGGTAAAAGATATAGATTTATAAAACTAATACTTTCGGCCTTAACAATATTAATTTCCAAAATAAGGATAAATGAGTTTATGAAATTATTGAAATATCATACAAGTGTTTATAAAATGATTAAAAATGTCTTAAAACTTTAGTACTACTAGTTAGGGTGTTTCCAAAATTTATAAAACTAAAATTCCCTAATTATTAATAGTTTCGACAAAACAAGCATAAATAAGATCTTACAGCAAATGTCAAATTAAATCTTTTAACGTCTTTTCTTTAATTTAAATCATTAAACAAATTTAGAGTATGATATGGGGTGATTTAACTCTCGAAGTTTCAGATTTAAATATTTTCAAAATTGCTGGAAAATAATTCTTTTATGTAAGACGAAACATTTTAAGGATAAATCGTAATTTTGTCCAAAAATCATTACTATTAGTAAAGACTTTGATAAATAGTACAAAAATTACGTAAAATAGCTAAAATATATTTTTGGACATTCTGTCTAGAAAAGAGAATTTTCCAGAATCCTTAAACTCGGTTTTTAAAGGGTTTTCTCGTTAATCGTCTAATCTCGACAATAACGATCAATAAAAATAGTAATTACAAAACGATTTAAGTATTAATATCCAAAAACTATTACTAAACTTAAAAATAATGATTTTCCAGAAACTACTATTTTTTTCCAGATTTAAACAAAAGACCAGAAATCGAGAATTTAAACGACAAACATGGTTTTAACGATAAACGATGATTTAAAGTGATTAATTAATTCACCCACTTAACAATTCCGAAAAATTATGAAAAGAATTCAGAAAATTATTTTTCCTCAAAAAGATTATCCACGTTGATGGGGGTCGGCTACCTGTCATTGGCCGCCTGCCAATCAGGCCCCGAGGCGACCAAGTCCCAAAAGGGGGAAAGATCTGTCAAGAAGCTTTTCCCATCAGTCACTGGAATCTCCAAGGGTGGCCCCAATCCCTTGGGCCGTCCGCCAAACGGAGTAAACCAAGCCTGCCGCCTGCTTCCAGGGCGTTCCCGCCTGAATGGAGCCGAAGGAAAACCGAGGACCCATCCGTCTTTTTATCCAAGGTAAGGGGAAATGGGTGGACAAGGTAAGTCCACGTGTCGCGCCAACATCCACCCATTTCCCTCCTCTTCTTTCTCTGTTCCTCTCTCTTGTGGGAAGGTATAAATACCTACCCACTTCCCACATGAAAGATGTTAGATTTTCTCTCTCTAGACTCTTACTCTTAAAACGCCGCCTAGTTCCTCACGAGCTAGGTTCGTAAAGGCATTTTCACGGACTGACTTAGGCATCGGAGAGGGTTTCCTCGGACAACCTCCGAGGCCCTGTGCGTTCATTGTGCAGGGAGCAGGCCGTTTTCCGCCGGGAAAGTCCGATTCCAAGAGTGAGAGGAAGGGGAGATCAAGGGAATCAAGCGACTAATTATCCTTCATCAATTCAATTACACTACCCGGATTCTAGGCCGGGTAAATTGTTTCCGTAACCGGAACAATTTGGCGCCGTCTGTGGGGAACTTACGGTTGTGCTCACGAGTTACCCACTAAAATCAACCACTCATAACCACAAAATTAAACACAATCATGCCAGAAATCGTTGATGACAGTGCAGGGGCGGGTCCGACGGTCCCTCCGGTGACCCCCCTGTACGGAATGCCGCTGTTGGAGAGGGTCCCTCCTGCCACAATCCTTGGGGTAGAGGGAACCAATCCCCTCGGTAGATCTAACACTGTTGTGACACCCGAGCTGGGGGCACGCCCTGGACGTGCTCTCAATCTGACCCCAGCTCAGATGGCACAGGCAGCCGCGTTCTTCTCTGCGATGCTGGATCAGGAATTCACACCTGAGGACTTGGTGGGCAGGGTCGCATCGGCTCCTAGGCAACCGTCCCCAGTCAGCAGGGACGAGGCCGGGGGCACGAGGCGGACCGCCGCCAGAAACGCTCAGAGAAAAGCGAGAAGAACAGCCCAAGTGTATACGCATGTGCAGAGGCGCATTACCACTGACAAACCAGAACCACCTGCCCAGCAGGCGTTCTCTATTCACACGACAGAATCGGCGTCTGGAGGGCAGGGAGGCTTATCTCAAGGATTACAGGAGCGCATGAGGCCCAGGGAGCCTGTGTCAAAACGCTTAGGAGAGAGGCCAGGCGGAGTTTTCTCCAGGCTAACACCTGCGGCCAAGGAACAGTCAGCCCCCGGCTTATCCCAAAGCTTGCAATCCAGACTCAACCGAGGACAACCGCTCGAATCCAGGTACCATCAGGGTGAAAACCTCTGCCACTCCCAGAGGAAGAGGCCCAGGCAGACCTCCTCGGGAACAGAGGACGAGGCAGCTAGCAGACCGCCACCGAGGCACCGCTCCCCCAGTACGAGGAAACCAACCCATAAACAATGGGAATCTCATGGTAACCAGTCTGGGGAAAGCAGGTCACGACTGGTAGGCAGGCCCACGAAAACCCCGTTGCACCCTGAGGTACAAGAGTACCCCATTCCAAAAATCAAAATGCCCACCATCAAATTTGACGGGACGACGGACCCTGAAGACCACCTGGCAGCTTTTGAGAGCCACATGGGCATGTATGATGTAGATGATGCCATCTGGTGCAAAGTTTTCCCTACCACCCTGGTGGGACTTGCGCAGGGGTGGTTCAGAGATCTCCGCCAGGGGTCAATCAGATTCTTCATAGAGTTCGCTGAAATTTTCCTTGAACAGTATGCCGGAAATAAGAGAAGACGCCTTACCCGTTTCGATCTCATGACCCTGAAACAAAAGAAGGGTGAGAGTGTGAGAGAATACATGAGGAGATTCGATCTATCCTACCAGCAGGTTAGGGAAATCGACGATTCCACCGCCGCCTACGCCCTGACAATCTCCCTACTTCCAGGGGAAATGAAAAACCAGATGATCAGGGCCCAACCAGAAACCTTGGCCATGGCCAGAAAGATTGCTGAGGGGTTCATTCTGCAGGAAGAGTTCCACGGCCTGACGGACACCCCTGCAGGCCAAACAAAGCCTCAAGGGGGACCGCAGGGTGGAAGGGGCAGAGGTGAACCAGGTAAGCAAAAAGAAGAGGGAGACACTCCCAAGAAAGAACGCCCAGTCTACCAACCCAGATTCGATAGTTACACCGCTCTGAACAAATCCAGGGCGGAAATCTTCGAACTGGAAAAAGAAACTGCCAAATGGAACCGTCCAAACAAACCTCGCAGCCCAAAAGGCGACCCAAAGAAATTCTGCACTTTCCACGATTGTATTGGCCACACCACCGAAGAGTGCCGTCACCTGAAGGATGAAATTGAGAAATTAATCAGGAACGGATGGTTGGCCAACTACGCAGCTAAAAACAAGTCTCAGAAGGAAGTGTCTGAGAAACCCGAGGGGTCAGTGCAGAACCGGATGGTAATCCACGTGATTTCAGGGGGCACTGAGGGCCAGCTCAGTCGAAGAAGTCAAAAAAGGCAAATGCGCGAGCTGAGAAACCAGATCTGCTACGCTGAGAAAGAAGGGAGCCCAAAGGGAGTGACACTAAGTATCACCCCTGATGATGCAGGACGGGTGATATATCCGCATAGTGATCCTCTGGTGCTGTCCCTAGAAATCAGCAACCATATTGTGCGAAGATGTATGGTAGACACAGGCGCATATACAAATCTTTTGTACAAGGATGCTTTCGAAAAGATGGGCCTGGAAAAAAGGCATCTACGGCCTGCTCCCGGATCCCTGTATGGATTCAGTGGGGCCGGCGTGCTGCCCATGGGCATCATCGACTTGCCTGTAACCTTCGGGGAAGGTTCCGCAGCCAGGAATGTCAGGGCAACCTTTGTTGTTGTGGACGCAAGGTCTGCCTATAACGCCCTGATTGGCAGGGCCACGCTGGATGAAATCGAGGCCGCAATCTCCATCAGAGCTCTCACCATTGCGTATGTCACAGACTTCGGGCTGGAAGGAAAGATACGCGGGGACCAGGAGTCAGCCAGACAATGCTACTCCGTGGCCCTACAAGAGCACGAGAGGGACAGAAAAGGAAAAAGAAAAGCTGACAGTTCCCCCTGCAGGGAAGGCGAAGTCCCAGTCAAGCACCCGACGCCCGACCGCCTGGAACCAGGGGGCGAAAGCATGCTGGTGGACTTAGAACCAGGGAGACAGGTCCTGGTAGGAACAGGCTTAGAGGAATCCTACCAGGCTGAACTGGTCAAACTTCTGAGAGAGAACAAAGACGTATTTGCCTACTCTGCAGACGAGATGCCCGGCGTTGATCCCTCATGCATCGTTCACAAGCTGAACGTAAGCATGGATGCTCGCCCTGTAAAACAGAAGAAACGAAACATGTCTGCAGAAAAAGACGCAGCAATCAAGGAAGAAATTGACAAACTCTTGAAAGCAGACTTTATTGAAGTTTGCGACTATCCAGAATGGCTGGCAAATGTTGTCATGGTCAAGAAGTCGTCAGGCGCATGGAGAATGTGCGTCGACTTTACAAACCTGAACAAGGCCTGCCCGAAAGACTGCTATCCGCTCCCTCGGATCGATCAATTGGTAGACGCCACCAGTGGCTACACCACGCTAAGCTTCTTAGACGCCTTTTCAGGCTACCACCAAGTGTACTTATGGCAACCGGACAGGGTGAAGTGTGCGTTCATCACTAGTTCGGGCACCTACATGTATAAGATGATGCCTTTCGGGCTCAAAAATGCAGGGGCTACATACCAGCGGTTGGTTGATAAAGTGTTTGAGAAACAAAAAGGTAGAAACATCGAGGCTTACGTCGACGATGCCATTGTGAAAAGCAAGGAGGACAGGGAACACCTGACAGACTTGCAGGAAACCTTCAGTTCTTTGCGCGCTTACAAAATGAAACTAAATCCGAAAAAATGCACGTTTGGAGTCCGCTCCGGAAAATTCCTAGGGTTCTTGGTCAGTTCTCGGGGTATAGATGCCAACCCTGAAAAAATTCAGGCAGTTCTAGACCTCCCCGAGCCCAAGACCATCAGAGACATCCAGCGCCTGACGGGTCGAATGGCCGCCTTGGCCCGATTCATCGCCCGATCAGCAGACAGAGCCACTCCTTTTTTTCAAAATACTGAAAGGAAACAAACAGTTCAAATGGGAAAACGAGCAGAAAGAGGCCTTCGAGCAGCTGAAGGACCATCTTAAGAGGCTCCCTACCCTGGCAAGACCGGTAGCCGGAGAAAAACTTTTCCTCTACATTGCAGTAACCAATATAACTGTCAGCGCAGTCATCCTACGAGAAGAGGCAGGCACCCAGCAACCTATATACTTTGTGAGTCATGCGCTGGGGGCAGCCGAGAAGAATTATCCGATGGTTGAAAAAGCCGCCTACGCGGTCATAATTGCAGCCAGGAAGCTCAAACCTTACTTTGACGCGCACCCAGTTGTAGTCCTCACCGACCAACCCCTAGAAAAGGTGTTGGAAAAATTTGAAAAATCAGGGAGATTGTTGAAATGGGCAATTGAGCTGAGTGGGCTTGGTATATCTTATCAGTCAAGAACAGCCATCAAAGCCCAAGCTTTGGCGGACTTTTTGGCCGAGTGCTCCCACTCAGGGGAAGAGGAAGCTCCTACCCAGGAATGGACCGTATATACTGACGGGTCCTCGACGGCCAACGGCGCGGGTGCAGGCGTCGTGCTAACCAGCCCAGAAGGCACCGACTTTGAGCACGCTCTCCGGTTCGTTTTCCCAGCATCAAACAATGAAGCAGAGTATGAAGCAGTACTCGCAGGCGTCAGGCTGGCTAAAGCCGCAGGGGCGGAACGAATTGTTTTAGCAACAGACTCCCAGCTCATCGCCAACCAAATCAATGGAGAATACGAAGCAAGAGACCAAGCAATGGCCGCATACCTAGAGATGGTAAAGGGAGAATTGTCCGGCCTAAAATCATATGAGGTCAAACAAATTCCCCGATCCCAGAACAACAGAGCAGATGCCCTGTCAAAACTGGCAAGCTCCAGTCTGCAGGACATCCGGAGATCAGTATGGGTTGACGTTTTACACGAGAAGTCTACTGATCCCTGTCAAACGATTAATGTCGTGGAAGAAGAGCTGGAAAGCTGGATGACCCCTTTCGTCCAGTACAAGAGGCACGGTATCTTACCATCAGACTCGTTACAAAAAAGGAAGGTACAGGCTAAAGCAGCCTGGTTCATATTCACTAATGGAGAACTCTACAAAAAATCTTTTACTTATCCCCTGCTTAAATGCCTACGGGCGGATCAAGCCGCTGAGGTATTGGATGATATCCACTCAGGGATTTGTGGGCATCACATTGGCGGGAGGTCGCTGGCCCACAAGGCCCTCAGGGCAGGCTACTACTGGCCTACCATGCTGGCAGATGCCAAGAGCCTGACCCAGAAATGCAGAAAATGCCAACTCTTTGCCCCATCGATCCATGCCCCGGCTCAGGAGCTCAGGCCAATCCTATCTCCCATCCCCTTTGCTCAATGGGGGATGGACATCCTAGGACCCTTCACGGTGGCCACAGGGGGCAGAAAATTCTTAATTGTCGCCATAGACTACTTCACCAAATGGGTGGAGGCTGAAGCAGTGCCTAACATCACTGAGCCGGCAGTTAGGAAGGTGATCTGGCGAAATGTCATCACCCGGTTCGGTGTACCAAAAATGCTGGTATTTGACCACGGAAGGCAGTTCGATAATGACCCACTAAGAAACTGGCTGGAAAGCCACAACATCTCAGTCGCCTACTCAGCCGTCTGCCATCCTCAAACCAATGGACAGGCGGAAGCAGCCAACAAACAAATTCTGAATGGCCTGAAGAAAATGGTGGATGACTGCAAAGGCAGGTGGGCTGATGAACTCCCCAGTATACTCTGGTCCATCCGCACTACCAGAAAGGAGTCTACAGGCCAGACCCCATTTGGCCTAGTATATGGAGCAGAGGCTTTATTGCCAATTGAGACAAGGATTCCCTCTCTACGTTCCCTGCAGTACAACCAGGCTGAGAATGAAGCCGCAATGGTTGAGGCCCTGGACCTGGTAAATGAGCTAAGAGAGGAAGCCAGTACCAATATCGCTGCCTACCAGCAGCGAATGAGGAAAGCTTTCAATAGCAAAGTCCGACAGAGGAACTTCCAGGTAGGTGAATTAGTTCTAAGAAAAACACAGGCGATTGGAAAGTCAAGAGAGCATGGGAAGCTAAGTGCCAATTGGGAGGGCCCATACCAAATAACTCAGGTTTTGGGTCCAGGCACGTACAGGATAGCCAATCTGGAGGGACAAGAGCTAGGCGCTCACTGGAATGCAGATACACTAAAGAAATATTACGTCTAAACAAGAGTGTATGCAGTTTTTACTTTTACTAGAGTAAAAAGGCGGAGGACGATCAGAAATGTCGACGGCTCCGACCACCCCTATGTCAAAAAGAAAATTTTAAGAGAAATGAGAAGATGCAGATTTATACTCGTTGCCTGTTCACACTCGCGTCTTTCACACACAAACGAGCAGGGGGCAATAGGGGGAGGCCCCCCTGTTGCCAAAATTGGGAAAAGTGAACCCCCCAACGCAAACCAAAGAAAGCTACCCTGCTTACCTCTGGGCAGGCAGGGGGCAGGCCCCCTGGACTTTGAACGAAAAGCCAGGAGCAGGCCGTACCAACAAGGACTGGGGGCAGGCCCCCCAACCTTGTATAAAAAACGCAAAAAGCTACCCTGTTTACCTCTGGGCAGGCAGGGGGCAGGCCCCCTGGACTTTGAACGAAAAGCCAGGAGCAGGCCGTACCAACAAGGACTGGGGGCAGGCCCCCCAACCTTGTATAAAAAACGCAAAAAGCTACCCTGCTTACCTCTGGGCAGGCAGGGGGCAGGCCCCCTGGACTTTGAACGAAAAGCCAGGAGCAGGCCGTACCAACAAGGACTGGGGGCAGGCCCCCCAACCTTGTATAAAAAATGCAAAAAGCTACCCTGCTTACCTCCGGGCAGGCAGGGGGCAGGCCCCCTGGACTTTGAACGAAAAGCCAGGAGCAGGCCGTACCAACAAGGACTGGGGGCAGGCCCCCCAGCCTTGTATAAAAAACACAAAAGCTACCCTGCTTACCTCTGGGCAGGCAGGGGGCAGGCCCCCTGGACTTTGAACGAAAAGCCAGGAGCAGGCCGTACCAACAAGGACTGGGGGCAGGCCCCCCAGCCTTGTATAAAAAACGCAAAAAGCTACCCTGCTTACCTCTGGGCAGGCAGGGGGCAGGCCCCCTGGACCTTGAACGAAAAGCCAGGAGCAGGCCATACCAACAAGGACTGGGGGCAGGCCCCCCAGCCTTGTATAAAAAACGCTGAGGAATCTCCCTGCCTACCCCTAGGCAGGCAGGGGGCAGGCCCCCTGGATTCTAAACAAATGCCAGGGACAGGCCAAGCAAACAAGAACCCTCCTACCTACAGGCAGGTGGGCTGCAAATCAAACTCATGAAGAATCAAAATACACAAAAGCAAACAGAAAATTCACATATAAAAGAAAAAGTAGCGTCGAGGAAATACAAGACAAGTTTTCAAGTTTTCAAGACAAATAGTTACAACCAAGGGTACGGCAGCCGGCCACCAAAGGGCTCGGCGCGCAAAAAGGTAAGGAAATTAAAGCGTTAGCACAGGCGCAGCAGGGGACGAGCAAGAGCCCTCTGAGGAAGACTGCCCTCCATGTTAAGCAAGGGGAGCGTCTAGACCGGAAGCATCTCCCTCAGACAACCTACGCATTTGAGCTTCATCCTTAGCAGTGTAGAGGGCCCGGAAGGCATCTTCGTCAAAACCCGGGAACATCTCCCTGACAGCTTCCATAACAACCTTCAGGCAGGAGTTAGCACCATTAACGAATCCCGCCGACACCGCCACTTCCACCTCCTGGAGAATCTCGCCCCTCTCCTTCTCCCAGTCCTCGGTCTTCGTCGCCAGATCCTCGGTCTTCGCCGCCAGATCGCCGAGGACTGTCTGCAGATCAGAGTTTGCCTTGGAAAGGCGCTCCCCAAGGTCAATAACGCTCTTCTTAGCATGGTCCAGTTCAGCCAAAGCCTTTCTGGCCTGCTCTAGTTCAGCAAAGGCCTGCTGTGCTCTCTTGGACTCCTCCCCCAGGCGAGACACTTCCCGTGTAGCTTTCTCGCTCTCAGACTTCCAGTGGATAGCCCGACCCCTGGCCTCTTCTAGCTCCGTCTCCTTTTTCGCCAGCTGGTCCTTAAGGCTGGCAATGAGAGCAACATCCCTCTCAACTGCAGAAAGGCGGTCGGGGTTGGCTAGTTCCTCATCACTCAGACGACCAAGGGCAGCCAGCTCCGCAGAGGCCTGCATAATTCGGGAGGTGCGCTTAATATACTGGGTCACTTGACTGGCAGCGGACTTGACGGTCTTGAGAAGATGGTCAGTTAAAACCGCCCCTGAGTCGGAGAGTAGGGCAGAAATATCCTGGCTGTCACCCGCATTATAGTGGAACTCAACGTTCTCCTCAGATAAAAGGGTGGCGGGAATCTCCGGAGCAAAACGCTTGGGTTCAGGCGTGGCAGTCTCCAAATCCACCACCTGGTCAACGTTAGGGGCCTCCCGACTCCTCTTTCTGGTCAGTGCCCGGGGGGTACTCTCCCCAGTCTCCTCGGAACCTGCGGCCCGCGACTGCGAGGGAATCTGAATCCCTGCTGAAAGGCCCTCTTGCCTGCCAATAGGCGAAGGAGTAGCCTCGAAAGCAATCGCCCTCGCAGCTGGCGAGGGGGTGGCCTCAGAAACCGCCGTCTTGGCGGGCGTAACTCGAGGAGGAGGGGGAAGCCTTGGCCTACTGAATGACAGACCCTTCAAATGCTTCATCAGATTTTTCTCGCCTCTCCTAAAACCAGGGGGAAGAGAAGGGCGACTCTGGATGACAGTGAGGTTCTCGTCCAGGCCCAGGCGTCTCACCTCCCCTTTCTTCCAGATGAAAGTGGCAAGAGCTGCAAAACAAACAAACAGGCCGTTAAGGCATTTCCGAAATACACAAGAGTAAGAAGGAATCACCAGCACTCCTGAACTACCTTTATCCAGACCCGGATTCATGCCCAGCCGGGTCAAATAATTGTCAGTCGCTAAAAGCTCCGCATGAGGGAGCCATAAGGTGGGGCCATACACCCCGTACTTGTTGGTATGGCCTGCAAAGTAGGCCGTCAACTCCTTCTCCTTCTCACTTAGCTTAACCTCCAAGGCCTTCCCACCCACGCCAGGGTGGTACTCCTCAGGGGTCTCCATCCTAGTGTGGACGTGATTCCTGAAGTGACGAGGAATCCTCCACCCATGGGTGCTGTGTATGTAAATGAAGTTGTTCTTCCAATCCCTCAAGCTGTCCATACCAGGCCACACCAAACAATGTCCCTTCTGCCTCAAGAGGGACCAGTAACCAGGGGAGCCCGTACTCCCAGATGAAACCATCTGCAAACCCACCATGAACCGCAGGGCGTCGATGGAAGGCTCCATGCGGTGGAAAAGGCAGGTCCAGACATATGAAATCAGCGCCCTGACAGCTGTGGCTGTCAGCTGGGCGACGGCGACGTTCATGCGCCTGAAGATCTCCTCTAAGACAGGATGGAGGGGAAAGCGAAGGCCAAACTCTAAACATTTATGGAAGACCGCTATACACCCATCCGGGGGGTTGCATACGGTATCCTTTTCGCCAGGGACAACAACTGTGTACCCCTCCCCAAAGTTATAGAGCCGCTCAATCACGACGGCGGCGTTCTTAGCAAGGATCACTTCCCGATTTTTCGGGTCAGAGAACGTGCTCAGAGGGATGCGGTATTTAGCCTTGTCCAGATAATAAACCCTCCCCTTCTCCCGACGAACGAGGGGGCCGGAAGTTCGGGAAGGGTCAACTTCCAACGCCTCGTCGTCCGAATCGATAGCGTCGAACGAGGGGGGTTCAGGAGAATTACCGCCCCCACTATCCGCCGAGTGTTCCTCCTCAAAATCAACCTCCCTAGAGGAGGAGGCAAAGTCCATCCCTTCTCCCCTCCTTGATGGGTCGGTAAAGGGCAAAATCCTTTCACGGATACCCGACATGATTACTCTAAAAAAGGAAAAGATGCAGAAAAAAGAAAACCGAAGAAAGAAAAAAGAGCGGAGGATGGAAATCTGACCTAAGGATCGTCCGACAGCACGCCACAAGCCCGAAGAGGGAGTTTCAGGGAAATGGGAGTGCAAGGAAGAAGTGATCCGTCAATACCCAAAGGTTTTTGGCAAAAAGAAGAGAGTGAAGGAATATCGAAAGAAAAGAAAGATTGGAAAAGAGGAAGGTGATGGACGATGAATCACTTTTATAGAGGAAGGCATGCCAAGAGTCACTCAGCCCTCTGGAATTCGCCCAAGGGCAGCGGTCCACGTGTCACCCCTGGGGAGGTCTGCCCTAGGCAGCTTCCCAAGAAAAACATTGGGAGGACCAAAGGGTGTCAGCAGGCTGGTCACCCTATGACGTCCCCCCTAAAAAAAAAAAAAAAAAAAAAAAAAACGCAAAATATTCATTTCATTGAAAACCCCGCAAGGGAAAGATACATCGCAAGACGAGCATGAAAGAAAATTACATAAGGCTTGAAAAATTCCAGCCTGACAGAAGTTAAAAGGCCCCGCCACGCAGGCCTAATCATCCCCCAAATCTGGGGAATAATCTCCAGGACTGCCCGGACTCCCGAGAGCCGAACCCCAGTCCCAACTTGGGGAACCCTGAAAGGGGTCATTTGAAGCCCCGTCATCATCTCTGTCGCTCAGGCAGCCGAGACCTTCACTGTCGTCAGAATCATGGCTGCTGTCTTCCCAGTCCCTTCCAAAAGGGACAGCACGGGACTCGTCGCAAGTGCGACAGCCTGTCTTCTTTACAGGCGAAGAAGGGCCCGACTCCAGGGAGGAATCGGTGCCAGAGTTGGGGCCGAATTGTTCAGGGTGCAGCCATGGAAAACATTCATGGCACCCCCTATCATAACAGCCCCCCCTGGGAGCAATGCCTGAACCTAGGCGCAGCAGGAGGAGGGGACCTCCTAGGGCGTTTGCCCATCCTAATAGAGGCCTTCCGACCCCTCCGGCGAAGGCGAAGCTGTGAGCAGCGACTCCGGCGAACAGCTAAATAAGCCGTCCGCGCATATCTGAGCCTCCAAAACCCCCTGAAGATGAAGGAAACATGTTTGACTCCGCGGCGAACTACACTTTTCTTGATCCAAGCCATGTTTAAAATGAGGAAAATGGAAAGATTGAAGGTGGAATGAAGCACAAATGATCAAGAAAGCTAAAGGTTTTATACCAAGGAAAACACCGCATTAATGGTGCCCCAACCATCTCTGCAAGGGAGAGGGCCAATCAGCGGAGCGGCACGCTGCCCAAAAATTCTTTATGCAAAGGGGGGTAATCATAACGAAAGACGTTTGAACTCCCTGAGTGCTCAGAGAAATTAAAGCATGTTCCCTCGGGAACATGCGACGCATTAAATGCAAGTGTCCAAAGAAGCAACCTCCCGCTGTCCCAAAACAAGACATCGCCTGCCGAGCTGGAACCCCGTTCCTCCTCAGCCGGCGAGGGCCAATTGATGGGGGTCGGCTACCTGTCATTGGCCGCCTGCCAATCAGGCCCCGAGGCGACCAAGTCCCAAAAGGGGGAAAGATCTGTCAAGAAGCTTTTCCCATCAGTCACTGGAATCTCCAAGGGTGGCCCCAATCCCTTGGGCCGTCCGCCAAACGGAGTAAACCAAGCCTGCCGCCTGCTTCCAGGGCGTTCCCGCCTGAATGGAGCCGAAGGAAAACCGAGGACCCATCCGTCTTTTTATCCAAGGTAAGGGGAAATGGGTGGACAAGGTAAGTCCACGTGTCGCGCCAACATCCACCCATTTCCCTCCTCTTCTTTCTCTGTTCCTCTCTCTTGTGGGAAGGTATAAATACCTACCCACTTCCCACATGAAAGAGGTTGGATTTTCTCTCTCTAGACTCTTACTCTTAAAACGCCGCCTAGTTCCTCACGAGCTAGGTTCGTAAAGGCATTTTCACGGACTGACTTAGGCATCGGAGAGGGTTTCCTCGGACAACCTCCGAGGCCCTGTGCGTTCATTGTGCAGGGAGCAGGCCATTTTCCGCCGGGAAAGTCCGATTCCAAGAGTGAGAGGAAGGGGAGATCAAGGGAATCAAGCGACTAATTATCCTTCATCAATTCAATTACACTACCCGGATTCTAGGCCGGGTAAATTGTTTCCGTAACCGGAACACACGTCAAATTTCAGATTAAAATAAAATGCTTAAGTGCTAGAAATAAAAATCGGTTTTTAATCGTTTTTGTTCGTAAATGGTAAAATTTCAATAAGCGATATAAAAATATCAGAAAAATACAAAATTATTAAAAATTATTAAAAACTTCATTTTTACAGAATATAATCATATATTACAAGTTTAGGCCGAATATTACGATTTTACAAATTAATACAACAATTTAATTGTTAATCTCGTAAAAGCGATAAAAATACCGAAACATGCAAATTTTCAAATTTTAAAAAAAACATTTAGATTATATGACATACATATATTGTCAGAAATGAAAAATGAAAATATACATGCAACTACACAATTAAAATCACGAAATACCGAGTAACCTCGACGTTACCTCTAGTCCAAATTAGAATTGATAAGATATTCGTCGACCTCGAGATAGTCCACAATACCTACCATATAGGAAATTCATGGTAGAAAATACCATGAGAAAAACTAAGAAAATCAAGGTGAATAACGATCGAAAACATCATCGATTATTACCTTAACGATAGGTTCGGAAAGAGGATCAATTGATGATAAAGATGAGACGATTATGACTCGAAAATGAAGCAAAATTAGGCCTTGAAAAATCAGAAATGCCAAGTCCAAGGAAGGGAGAAGGAAATAGGGTGTTGAAAGATTTTTATGAAAAAATTAATGTAAAAGAGTTGGGAGGTTACTAAAGGTTAAATGAGAATAAATAATTTGAGAAATCCAATGTGGTATCATCAATGTGGAATCCAATGAGAAATCCAATGAGGTTAAGAGGAAGAATGAAGAGTTTGAGCAATAATGCAACAATTAAATGAGAAGGAAAATAATCATATCTTTTCGGTTTTACGTATTTTACGTAATAAAATGAATCGTATTTGTTCCGGTTACGGAAACAATTAACCCGGCTCTGGATCCGGGTTGTATAATTGAGTTATTAGTGAACAATTGATTGTATGAATCCCTTAAACCTCTCCTTTGTCTCACTCCCTTGATCAGACCTTCCCGGCGGAGTTGGCCTGCTCCCTGCACAATGAACGCACAGGGCCCCGGAGGTTGTCCGAGGAAACCCTCTCCGATGCCTAAGTTACTCCGTGAAATGCCTTGATGAACCTAGCTCGTGAGGAACTAGGTGGCGTTTTTAGGAGTAAGAGTCTAGAGAGAGAAAATCCAACCCCTCTCATGTGGGAAATGGGAAAGTATTTATACCTTCCCACAAGAGAGAGGAAAAGAGAAAAGAGAAGAGGGAAATGAGTGGATACTTGTGCGACACGTGGACTCACCTTGTCCACTCACTTCCCCTTACCTTAGGTAAAATGACGGATGGGTCCTCGGTCCTCCTTTGGTCCTGCTTGGGCGGGAGCGCCCTGGAAGCAGGCAGGAAGCTTGGTCTGCCCTGCTCGGCAGGCGGCAAGGCCGTGCCAGGCGGCTAAATGATTAAGGCCATTCACTTGGAGTTTCTAATGACATTTCTGGGAGGTCTGCTGGGCAGGCCATCTCTTATTCAGGGATTGGGCGTCCTGGGGCCTGACTGGCAGGCGACCCGAGGCTGGCTACCGACCCCCATCAGTATTAATAAGACGTAGTAAAATTGTGACAAGGAGCTTTGTGAGTCCAAAATATGGGGAAAAGGTCTCAAATGATTTATAAGTTGATAAAAAGAAGAATCATAAAATAGTTAGAGGCATTTCAAAGCAATTCGAGTAAACCTCGCGTAAGAAAATAATTATCCGCGAAGCTTCGTAATAAAATCAGTAATGGCTAAGTTTTCGTAAATAAAACTATTTCTTAGTTGAAAATATTATATAAATGTATTTAAACATTTTTAGGAAAAAGAATAACTTAAATCCAAGCTTAAAAATGTCAATTCGTAGAGAAATAAAATTCCTTGCGGAAAAATAAATAGTTTACGAAGAAAATCAAATAAATAGATTTAATAGAATTAAAACTTTTAAAATAAATAAATAAATATCATTAAACCCAAAAATGAAAATAAATCTTGGAAAAAGATGAAACGCAAGTCCGAAATGTGCCAGAGTTATGACAAAGTCATAACGGAAAGAATAAAAACGCTAGGAAAAATAGCTGATGGAAAAAACGTACATCCCAGAATATATTACTCTAACCCCACACTTATCTTTATTCCATAACTCCAAAACAGCCATTATCGATATAAACAAAGATATAATCATTATAAATAATATGAAGATAAAATGAGTAAACATTTTATATTAAACAGGGAAACTTTCGATAATTAGAAACTTACTAATTTTAGAAACTTACTTAAAATAGAAATATTGTTATAGAAAATTCGTAAGTTATTAAAATAAGTGAAATGTATAAAAATAGCATTTCTAAGGAAATTAACATTTTATTATTATCGTTGTTATCGTAACTTTATTATATTTATAAATTCGTTACTCAAAATATAAATCAAATATAATAAGTCATTTTATAGTATTTTATAAATAATTAGGAGATCGAGCTAAAATTATAAATTTTTAGAAAAAAGATGTTTTAGGAAAAACGATATCAAAATCAATTGAGTTAACGAGTTTTATAAATGAAATGAGATTTATAAAGATTTCAAATTATTTTTAGCAAATAACTTTTATTAATAAATAATACGGATTTTACTAAAAATAGTCAATTGTAAACAAATAAGAAATTATTAGTGAAAATAGTCTCGACTAAAAATATATTTAAAACAAAATCGACTATTTTCTTATTTATTAGTATAAATCGTAAAACGAAAATTAATTTATTAAACAAGTACACAAATCTCGATTATAATATCAAAATACGATTTTGAGTTAAAATTATTAATTAACGAAATATGAAGTCGACATTATTTAGTTACTAGTGTCACAATAACCAACAAAATATTATAACGATTGTAAATAATTAAATTACTAACGATTTATAAAACGATATCGAAAACTTGTAAAATATATATAAGGCACACGATTTAAAAATAATATTTAGCAAATAATAAATAGTTAAAATTAGAAAACTGAAGTTAAAATATTTACTACATACTACTACTCAAACATACGATATAAAATCGAGTAACGTCCTAAAGTTACCTTGAGTCGATATCCCAAAATGATCAAGTACATGTCCTCGTCTGAATCCTCGCGAAGTCCTACGGAAACATATCAACACATGGTATAAGAACCATAAGACGAGTAGAGCGAAGGGGAGGAATGGGTAATCGAATTACCCAGAATAGTAAGAGAGGAATGGAAAGGATACTGTGAGAACGGAGTAAGAAGAATGAAGGAACGATGGAGAAAACGGAATACTGAACAGAAATAGACATGAACATCAACCATAGGTTCCGAACAGCCAGCAACAGCAGCACACGCGATAGAATGAATAGACTCACGATGCAACATCAGTATGAGCAGTAAAATAAATAGAGAAACAATAGCACCACAACAGCAGCCCACAAATCGACGATAACAGCAACATCGAAACGGACAGTGACAATCGAATCAGAACAAAAACAAAAGCAACAAACCATCAACCACACCCACGAATAACAACAGCAGCAAAAATGACATGAAGAAAAGAAGAAAGGAAGAAAAGGAGAAACAACAAAACGTAGCAGCAACAGCAAACAGACGCAGCAGCACCAGAAAAATGCAGTAGCAAAATCGGAGGAAGAAAAAGGAGAAGCGGAACAGGGGAACGGAAGTCAGCAATCGGACAACATAAACAACGGCAGATAGCAGCGGCAACGGTAACAACAACAAAAACGAAAAGCGGGGGAAGAAGAAGAGGAGGAAAAGCAGTAGTACGAAAACAATGCCGACACAGAACAAACGAGAACAGAGAAGACAAGGAAAACGAGAGAAAATGGAAGATTAGGTGACGAAAATCGAAGGCTTACGAATCAGGCGTCGATCAGATCGTTGGAGTCAAAACCGAGGAGAAGGGACGGACAGAGCAAAAAAAAAATGAGCAGCAGAGGCAGAACAGGGACGACGCATAGAAAACAAGGTAAAGGACTAGGTTTGTCGATTGATGATGATTGACGAAGGAACAAGGAGAAGGAGGATGGTTGATGCTGTTCATTGATGAAGAATATTGCAGAATAAAGATGGGTAATGATAAAGTTGTTGGTACGTTCATAACAAGGAAAATAGAGGAACTTGAGAGAACGGTAAAACCAAGGGGAATGAAGAGTTGACAACAGTGGGAAGCAAAATACTGAAAAAGGAAGGGGGAATGAATCAATTGGGTATCACAAACTTTAATAAAAGTGAGTTAAATTTAGGAAACCAATTAATTGAATAGGTACAAGTAGGAAACGGTTTCCGAAACAATAAGTTGACTGACCCACGAATCGAATTAAAATGAGTTAATAAAAATTAATAAATAATCGGCCGACAATGAGTAAATTAGGTACTCGAGACGAAAACGAAGTTGATAGAAATAAATAATTAGACGATAAAATAATATTTCCCGATAAATAATAAATATTCGATAAAGTGAATTAAATTGATTTCTCGAGGAAAGAAAATATATGTTTTGACGAAACTTAAACTAAATGAACTTCGAGCCGAAAAATAGAAAATTCGAGCTTAAATATAAATAAATAAAAAGAATTTAGAGTTTAAATCGTCGAAATAGACTTTCGAAAGAATAAATTAAATTTATTAAAGTGAATCGAAACAGAAATAAATTATGTTTTAAATATAAGAAGAGTTTCCGAGTCAAATAGAATTTTAGGAGTTTGAAACGATTAGAAGATAAATTCATTTTATAATAATTTTAAGAATTACGAGTTAAATCGTAAATAAAATAAAAATATGAATATAACTTTAATTAAATTTAATTTTATAAAATCAGGGGTGTTACATAAATTGTTTTTTCATGCATAATCTAGGGGGTAGATTATAAGGAGTGAGAATCACCGGCCAACATGAATAAGACTTACCAAATTGACCATATGGTGTAAAATCATCTGTGCAAAGTCCAAGTCTAACATTACGAGGCTCACTAGCACACTCTGGAAACATATAATCTAGATGCTTCCAAGCCTCACTGTCACTTGGATGGGCCATGGTCCCTGGTACAAGTGGATTTTCAATATGCCATCTCATTTCTTTTGCAATGTTCTTGGTTGCATATAAGCGTTGCAACCCTGGTGCTACGTGGAGATAGGTTAAGACTTTGAAAGGTATGTCTGCCCCACTAAAAGTTTTCTTCTTGTACCTATCTTTTCCACACTTTTCACATTTATCAAGCATAGAGTCTTCTTTCCAAAATAGCATACATCTGTCCTGACATGAATGAATCCTATGATGGGGCATTTGAAGGCCCCTGAGCAATTTTTTAGTGTCACAAAATGAATGAGTCATCACATTATCTCGTAGAATGATATCCTCAATCAAAGCAGCAAACTTATCTAAACTTCTTTATGGTATGTAGTCCTCACATTTAATGTTAATCATCTAGAAGCCACTTCTAACAATGATGCCTCACATCCACGATACAGAGGTTTCTCGGCGGCCTCTAACATTTCAAAAAATTCTTTCAGATCAGGGTGCGGGCTTTCTTCTTCACCCATAGGAGAATCCTCAACACGGTCGAACATTATGTCACCAAATGCATCTACTACCATCTCTCGATAAGGTTGGTCGATGAAAGCATTAGTGTATGTTGAAGTAGTAGGATTACTAATAAAACAAAAGGGTTCTCCATGGCACACCCAATTAGTGTAACCAGGCGTAAACCCTTTGCTGATGAGATGTTCTTTCACCGTAAACTCATTCAAGTTCTTCAAATATTGGCACTTCACACATGGACATCTAAGAATCTGATGTGTCTTATATTCTTCTTGTCCCTTAGCATATAGTATAAAACCATCCACCTCAAGTATAAACTCATACTTAACTTTGTTTCTATCGTCTACCCTTTCATACATCCATTTTCTTTCGATATTCATCATTATTAGATTTTCTATATAAAAAAATAGAAACGTATTTAAATTTGACAATATATAAATTTGACTATATATATATATGGAAAAACTAACAAGATATATGCATGAGTAATATTATATGTCAAGTTTAGTTACACAAGTATACTCCGTGTATGTTAGATGAATCAATATGAAATATTAGTCCCTACATTGTTATTAGTTGTTAAGTTGAGAATAAACAATAGTTGAAGTATCATCGGTAAGGGATGATGACCATTTGTTTATACATTTGAGTGTAACATGAATATGCATATTTTAATGATATAACAAGGAATTGCCCCCAAGACTTTTAATTACGGAGCTACAACTAAACTATACTAAACTACATGATGATTTGAGGGAATCATTCAGGGAATGCAGTACATATGGTGCAGGAGTCCCCTTGGTTATCAATGGTATTGATGATGGGATTGTTCAATATTATGTTCCATATCTTTTTGCTATTCAATTGTTTGCTCAATCATCCAAATTTGATGGCAAATCAAGGTCCCTTACTTTTGCTTTATCCTTTCACCATTACTACTTTTTTTTATTCGATTTCGAATGATTGAAAACTCAATGTTTGCCAATCAATAATTGATGCCTATGTTTTAGTCCTGACTGTTCCGGTAAGGAAACAATCGACTCAAAGCGGATTCGGGTTCTTCAGATTTGGTGTTTATTTTGATGGTGATCGTCTAGCTTCTCGAATCTTCCTTTCCTCTTACTCCAATGATCAGACCTTCCCGGCGGAGACGGCCTGCCACCTGCACACAGAGCGCACAGGGCCTCGGAGGTGTCCGAGGAAACCCTTTCCGATGCCTAAGTCAGTCCGTGAAGTGCCTTGACGAACCTTACTCGTGAGGAGTAAGGTGGCGGTTTTTGGAGTAAGATTCTAGAGAGAGAAAGCCCCACCTCTTTCTTGTGGGAAATATATGAGTATATATAGGTTCCCCAAGAGAGAGGAAGAGAGAGAGAGGGAGGAGAGAATGGGGGAGTGACACGTGGGTGAATCTCATCCACCCATCCTCTCTTACCTTAGGCATGGACATGAGGGTCTTAGTCTTCCTCTCCCACCTTAGGCATGGACAGGAGGGTCTTAGTCTTCCTCTCCCCCTGCGTCTGTCAAGAATGGGGGATCCTGGTGCCAGACAGGCAGAAGGGGGGGAACTCGTTCCCTAGGGCCGCGTCATCTGCGTCCAGGCCCTGGCAGGCAGGGGGATTAGTTCCTAGCTTGGGACTTGGGACAGCTCCCAAGGTCACCCCTTGGGGCTACCTGGTAGGGTACTGCGGGCTGACCTGCCGAACAAGCCCTTGAGCTTTTGGGTCGGATTGCCCCGGGACTTACATGGCGGGCGACCCGTGGTAGGCAACCCGACCCCCATCAATTGGCCCTCGTCGGCGGAGGGGGGAGCAGGGCTTTTCCTCGGCAGACGACTTCTTAACTGGGATGGCGGGAGTTTGACTTCTCAAATCCCACCTTGGCATTTAATGCAACGCATGTTTCTGAGGAGGAATGTCTTAAATGCCTTGGGCATGCAAAGAGTTGGGATGCTGCTCCCTCATGATTACTTTTCTTGTAGAACAATCCCTCACGCTGTGCGCCGGGCTAGCTATTGGCCCTCCTCTTGTAGGGATGGTTGGGACGCCATTTAATGCTTCTACCTTCATCTTACGGGTGTAAAATCCAGTTTCACTTCGCCACTTCCACAAACTGTTCTCAACATCCTCCTCCACTATTTTTCTTCAAAAATGTCTTGGGTGAGGAATATGATCCTTCGTTGCGGGGTTTATGTGAACGCCCTTCGCTATAGGGGACGCAGAAGACTATGGTACCCTAGGCAGGTATACTCAGCCATCTGCCGTAGCAGGCAAACACATTCCCGCCCTCTGCGAACTGTCAGGGCGATGCCCACGTCCAGGGCTAGCAAACGTCCCAAGAAATCTTCGTCTTCTGTGAAGACTAGGCCAAAAAAACTGCATCCAGGTGGGGGGCTGCTCCTTCAAGGAGTGCCCCAGGTGCTTCCCCTGGCTGCAGCCTGAAAACTTTGACCCTGACTGCCCCGATTTGGGCTCCTCTCCTGACTCGGGCCCTTCTTCCCCTCTGGTGAGGAAACTGGAGGGTTACTATGGCTCCACTGAGGGTACCAAGGTGGCCAGATTTGGTGATGATTGGGACCTGAGTAGTCATGACTCAGGGGACAGCGACGGTCAGGGCTACTCGTCTGGCTGGGATGCCTTAGGGAGTAAGGAAGAGGGTCCTGATGACCCCTTCAAGGACTCAGGCAGCTGGGACTGGGGGTCCGATGACGGAGGTTGCGGCAGCCCAGAGGATTATTCCCCGGATTTTGATGAAGATTAGGCCCTCCCTGCTCTTGCAGGCAGGCTGAGCCAGACTTTCAGGCTTCTTTTGTAATCTTTTCTTTTAATCCCACTTGTTTTGTAATCTTAGCCCTTTGGGCTTCTTAATTAATGAGAATCAGGTGGGCTTTCGTCTTCAATGTGCTTTTTGTCTTCTTTTTTTCGAATTGCGCCTTGGGTGACGTAACGCAATGATTTCCTGCTGTATTCGTTGTACTTTCGAGGCTTTCTTGGGAAGTGATGGGTGCTTGGATTTCAAAAAGCGTGACACGTGGGGGCTTTGTAGGGAGGACATCAGAATGGGTGACTTTCTCAGGGGACTTTTCATCCTCCTTCTCCTATAAAAGCGTCCCTATCTCTCCCATTCTTCCTTTTACACTTTTTGAATCTCAAAAACCTACTCACTTCGCATACTCACCTCTCTATTGAGCATTAGAACTGAGGATCTTTTCGGCGTCTTTCTCCGGCGGCGCTTGACTAGGTTAGTAACCCTGTTCTCTGACTTCATTGTCTTTCCATTGTTCGTTTCTTTTTCTTGCTCGTCCAAATACCATGACTCACCGCCGCGCTCAAATTCTATCCTTCGATGGACCGTCTACCGGAAGGTCAGAGGAGGGAGTAGGTAGGGTTAACATAGACCTTCCCTCCTCTTCCGGTAGGCCAGAGGTTACGGTGGTCGGAGGACCACCTTCAGAGGACAGTGGGGGGGCCAACTCCCCCGATCCTGCCCCGTTCGATGTTGTCGACTCCGACGATGGGGCACTAGAGATTGATCCCTCCACAATTGTCGGCCCTCTTGTGCCTAAGAACCCAGGGAAGACCTATTACCTAGATAAGGTTAAGTATAGGATCCCCCTGCAGACCTACCCTGCTCCCAAGAACTGGGATATTATACTGGAGAAGAGTGCCGCAGAGGCCATAGCCAATTTCTATAACTTTGGGAGGGCCTATTCAGTTATTGTTCCAGGGGAGAAGGACACTGTGTGCAACCCTCTGATGGTTGTATCGCTGTCTACCACAAGTGCCTAGAATTCGGCCTGCGCTTTCCTCTCCACCCCTTTTTGGAGGAAGTTTTCAGGCGTATGAACGTGGTCGTCGCGCAGCTGACCGCCGTGGCCATTAGGTCCCTGGTGGCCTACACTTGGACTTGTCAGTTCCTGAATGAAGAGTCTTCCATAGACGCCCTTAGATACATGGTCGGCCTGCAGATGGTTGCTTCTACAGAGGGGGGTGGCTCTCCAGGGTACTTTTCCCTTCTCAGGCAGAAGAGTTTTTCCTTAGCCTAGCCGACCATGAATAGCTTGAAAGACTGGAAGGACAACTTCCTGTATGTGCATAGCGAGGAAGGATGGAGGATCCCCCAACATTTCAGAAACCATGTCCACACTCAATTGAAGACTCGCCAGGAGTACCACCCTGGGGTTGAGGGGAAGGCTCTTGAGGTCAGGCTGAACGAAAAAGAGGAGTCCTTGGTCAAGCGATTCATTTCTGCCAAGGATGCGAAGGGCGTATTTGGCCCTAAAATTTGGCTTCTCCCTGCGGACCTCATATCGACTAACGAATACCTGACTCTGGTGGGGTTAAACCCAGGCCTTAGCGAAGGTAGTTTAGGGGCCTGTTTAGTAGTTAGCTGTTTTTAACCCTTGTTTTGTTATATGCTGACTTGGTGAAGTTTTTTTATTTTCGCAGAGCTCGTTAACTACACTTGGTCCAAGAGGCAGCTGAGGGATATTGGCCTGAACAAGGATTTTGTGGTCTCTAATAATCGTCCTCCCTTCCCTGCCAGTTTCAGGAAGCAGACCCTCATGAAATATGTGAAGAGCATCTCAGCCAGCAGGGCGAGGCTCCCTCCCCCTCCTCCTAGGTTGTCGTCTACACGTCCTCCAGATTTGACTCCTGTCCCCAGGACGGCAGAGGTGGAGGCTACTTCAGAGGCTACTCCCTCTCCGGCCAGTAAGCGCGGAGGTACCTCCCCTAGGACTCATTCCTCTGCGGGGGCAAAGCCCTCTGCTTCTGAGGAGACTGGGGAGAGCAATCCTCTGGTGGGGAGGAAGAGGACAAACAGGGAGCCGGTAGACGTCGACCAGGTGGTCGACCTGGAAGCAGACGCCGGCACTCCTCAGGCGAAGCGCCCTGCTCCTGTCCTTCCAGAGACTTTCTTTACGGAGGTGAGGGAATGCTGAGTTCAACTTCGCAGTTGGTGAGAGCGTTGATGTCTCTGCCTTGTTTTCAGACACCAATTCTTCGTCGACGGATCAGCTTGCCAAGGCCCTGACCCATTCTAGCAGTCAGGCGGCCTAGTTTGTCCAACGCTGCTCCCGAATTTTCCAGGCTTCTGCAGAGCTGGCGGCCCTTGACCGCCTGAGTGATGAGGAACTAAACATTACCCTTGGGTCCTCCCTTCCTGATCGTATAACGCTAATTGAGAGAGATGTTGCTCTCATCGCCAACTTAAAGCTTCAGCTATCTAAGCGTGAAAACGAACTCGAGGAAGCTAAGGGTTAGGTCGCCCACTGGAAAGA
Source organism: Agrostemma githago (assembly GCA_958450325.1). Taxonomy (NCBI): domain Eukaryota; kingdom Viridiplantae; phylum Streptophyta; class Magnoliopsida; order Caryophyllales; family Caryophyllaceae; genus Agrostemma; species Agrostemma githago. The sequence goes on from OY288249.1 coordinate 38,871,947, forward strand.
CCAGGGTGAGAAGGCTGTGAGGAAAGCAGCAGACTTGGAGGTTGCTTTGGAGCAGGCCAAGAAAGAGTCTGCCGAGCTTGAGCAGGCTAGGAAGAAAGTTGCCGAGCTGAAGGTTGAAATGAAGCAGGCTAGAAAAGGGGCTGTCGAGCTGGAGGGCCGCCTTGGGGAGTACGTTGTTCGCCTGACCAAGGCTGACTCAGATCTCCACGAGGCCCGGGGTGAGCTACAGGCTCAGAGCGAGAAATGGCTCAAGGAAAAGGATGAGATCATCCAAGAGGCTAACTTGGCGGTGGATAAGGCTTTTGACTCAGGAGCTTCTTCATCTTCAGAGTTTGTTATGGAGGTCATCAGGGAGATGCTTTTGGATTTTGATGAGGACACCTTCCAGACCCTTTACGCAGTCAAAAATGAAACCAGTGCTAATAAGTCACCCGAGGGGGCCTCTGGTCCTGACAAGGATGCCCCTGCTGCATAAAATACAGGGCAGTCGTCCTCTGAGGGTTCTTGTCCTTTCCCTCCTGTGCCTCTTCTTCCTCGTTGATTTCTCTATCTTTTGCACGCAGGACCCTGATGTGGCCGACTGCCTGCTAATGTAACCCAAATTTTCTTGTAACTGGATCTTTATCATTTGTCTTGAAAAAACTATTGTGATCCTTCTTTATCTTTATGAATGCTTTTGCTCTTTATTATATTTCAGGGTTTGGCTTGGTCCTGGCTTTTTTGCCGAAGCTCAGAGGGTCTGCCCCCTGTCTGCTCAGAGGCAGGTGGGGGAATTTTGTGTTTTTATACAAGGTTGAGGGTGGCTCAGTCCTTGTTCACTTGGCTCGTGGGGCCCGGCCTGACCTTGGCTTCTGGTCGAAGTCCAGGGGGCCTGCCCCCTGCCTGCCCAGAGGCAGGTGATGGGACTTGTGTTTTTTATACAAGGTTGAGTATGACTCAGTCCTTGTTCGGCCTGCCCCCGGCTTCTTGCCGAAGTCCAGGGGGCCTGCCCCCTGCCTGCCCAGAGGCAGGCGGGAGGGTTTCTGGTGTTTTTTATACAAGGTTGAGCATGACTCAGTCCTTGTTCATTCGGCCTGACCGTGGCTTCTTTCCGAAGTCCAGGGGGCCTGCCCCCTGCCTACCCAGAGGCAGGCGGGGGGGTTCTGGTGGTTTTGTTGGGGGGGTATATTTTCCTTGGTTCTTGCAACAGGGGGGCCCTCCCCCTATTGCCCTCTGCTCGTTTGTGTGTGAAGTGCGAATCTGAATAGACAACGAGTATAAATTCGAGGATCCCTTTCATTTCTTGAGAAACTTTAATATTTGTGGTCGGAGTCGTCGACATTTTGCTTTGACCGTCCTCTGCCAGTTTTGGAAAAAGAAAAGTTAAGTTTCCAGGCTAAACATAATACTTTTTCAGGGTGTCTACATTCCAATGCGCTGCTAGCTCTTAGCCTTCAGGGTTGGCTATTTTGTAAGTTCCTGGCCCATAATCTGGGTGACTTCATATGGGCCTTCCCAATTGGCGCTTAACTTGCCATGCTCTCTTGACCTCCCTACTGCCTGTGTCTTTCTCAGGACCAGGTCTCCTACCTGGAAGTTCCTTGCATTCACTTTTTTGCTGTAGATTTTTCTCATTCGTTGTTGAGAGGCGGCGATATTGATACAGGCCTCTTGCCTAACTTCACCGACTAGGTCAAGAGCTTCGGTCATTGCAGCCTCATTGCTTGCCCTATCAAATTGCTGAGACCGAAGGTTAGGGACACGTGCTTCTATGGGCAACAGGGCCTCGACCCCGTAAACCAGGCCGAAAGGAGTCTGCCCTGTGGAATTCTTTTTGGTGGTCTTGATTGACCATAACACACTTGGATGCTCGTCCGCTCATCTCCCCTTGAGCTCATCCACCATCCTTTTCAGCCCCGTTCAGGATCTGCTTGTTCGCTGCTTCAGCCTGCCCATTGGTTTGTGGGTGGCAGATGGCGGAGTAAGCGACAGCTATGCCATGTCTTTCCAGCCAGGCTCTCAGGGGATCGTTGTCAAACTGCCTTCCATGATCAAAGACTAGTACCTTCGGCAGGCCATATCTCGTTACGATATTTCTCCAAATTACATTCCTAACCGCCGGCTCTGTTATATTTGGGACGGCTTCGGCTTCAATCCACTTAGTAAAATAATCAATCCCCACTATTAGGAACTTTCGGCCTCCAGTTGCAGAGGTAAACGGCCCCAGGATGTCCATCCCCCACTGAGCGAAAGGGATGGGGGACAGAATTGGTCTGAGGTCTTGGGTTGGGGCGTGTATTGAAGGGGCGAATAGTTGGCACTTCCTGCATTTTCGGGTTAGATCCCTGGCATCAGCGAGGAGGGTCGGCTAATAGTAGCCTGCCCTTAGGGCTTTGGGGGCCAGTGATCTTCCTCCTATGTGATGACCACAGATACCTGAGTGTATATCATCTAGCACTTTCGCGGCCTGCCCTGCCCCCAGGCACTTGAGCAGGGGAGAGGAGAATGACTTACGATACAATTCCCCGCCGACTAGTATGAACCATGCGACCCGGCCGACATTTTTCTCCTTTGGATTGGATCTTGCGGAAGGGTTCCAAATTTCTTGAATTGGATGATTGGGGTCATCCAATCCTCAGATTCTACTTCCTCGATGATAATGACAAGTTGGCAGGGCGCTGTAGACTTTTCTTGTATCACATCCACCAATACTGATCTTCTTATATCTTGGAGGCTGGAGCTGGCTAGTTTGGATAGGGCGTCTGCCCGGTTGTTCTGTGACCGGGGGACCTGCTTAACTTCGTATGATTTTAATCCGGAAAATTCTTGCTTGACCTTTTCCAGGTACGAGGCCATAACTTGATCTCTAGCTTCGTATTCTCGATTGATCTGGTTTGCTATGAGCTGAGAGTCAGTAGCCAAGACAAGCCTCTCTGCTCCTGCAGCTCTGGCTAGGTTGATGCCTGCTAGTACGGCCTCGTACTCGGCTTCGTTGTTTGATGCCAGAAAAGTGAACCTGAGAGCATGTTCAAAGTCCACTCCCTCGGGGCTGGTAAGAACAATCCCTGCCCCTGCGCCATTGGCTGTGGACGACCCGTCGGTATATACTGTCCACTCGCCGACCGGAGGATCGTCTTCCTCCGAGTAAGAACATTCCGCCAGGAAATCCGCCAAGGCATGTGCTTTGATGGCAGTCCTGGACTGGTATGATATACCTAACCCACTCAGTTCTATGGCCCACTTCAAGAGTCTTCCAGACTTCTCGAATTTTTCAAGTACTTTTTCCAGAGGCTGGTCTGTTAATACGACGACGAGGTGAGCCTCGAAGTATGGCCTGAGTTTTCTGGTTGCTATGATGACCGCATAGGCTGCCTTTTCAACAACTGGGTAGTTCTTTTCCGCTGCCCCCAGGGCATAGCTTACAAAGTAAATCGGCTGTTGGGAGCCTGCTTCTTCCCTTGAAATTACCGCGCTCACAGTTGAATTCGTCACGACAATGTAAAGGAATAGCCTCTCCCCTGCAACTGGCCTCGCCAGGGTTGGCAGCTTCTTTAGATGTTCTTTTAGTTGTTCGAAAGCTTCTTTTTGCTCAGCTTCCCACTTGAACTGCTTGTTTCCCTTTAGCACTTTAAAGAAAGGCGTCGACTTGTCGGCTGACCTGGCGATGAATCGTACCAGGGCAGCAATCCTGCCAGTTAGGCGTTGAATATCCCTAATCGTCCTCGGTTCTGGAGGGTCTAGGACAGCCTAAACTTTTTCCGGGTTGGCATCGATTCCCCTGGCACTGACCAGGAAACCTAGGAATTTCCTTGAGCGTACCCCGAAGGTACACTTTTTGGGGTTTAGCTTCATCCGGTAGGCGCGCAGGGAGGAGAAGGTCTCCTGCAAGTCTCTAAGATGCTCCTCGTCCCCTTTGCTCTTCACTATTGCATCATCCACATAGGCCTCCAGGTTTCTATTCTTTTGGTTTTCAAATACCTTATCAACCAACCGCTGGTAAGTGGCGCCTGCGTTTTTGAGTCCAAATGGCATCATCTTGTACTTATACGTGCCTGAGCTGGTGATGAACGCGCACTTTACCCTGTCAGGCTGCCAGAGATATACTTGGTGATAGCTTGAAAAGGCGTCCAAGAAGCTGAGCATGGAATAACTACTGGTGGCGTTTACCAACTGGTCTATCCTTTGCAGGGGATAGCAATCTTTGGGGCACGCCTTGTTAAGATTGGTGAAGTCCATGCACATTCTCCAGGCACCCGAGGATTTTTTCACCATTACCACGTTAGCCAGCCATTCAGGGTAGTCGCAACTCTCTATGAAATCGGCCTTCAGGAGTTTTTAAATCTCCTCTTTGATGGCTTGATCTTTTTCTGCAGACATGTTTCTTTTCTTTTGCTTCACAGGGCGTGCTTCCGGACTCACGTTCAGCTTGTGAACAATATGAGTCGGATCGACCCCCGGCATTTTGCCTGCCGAGTAGGCGAAAACATCTCTGTTGTTTTGCAGGACTTTAATCAATTTTTCTTGATAGGAGTCTTCCAGGTCTGCTCCTATCAAGACCTTCCTTCTTGGCTCTAGTTCCACCAGCATACTTTCTCCCCCTGGTTCAAGGTGGTCTGCTGTTTGCTGACCGGTCGGAATCTCTCCTTCCCTGCTGGGGGAACATTCCGCCTTTCGTTTTCCATTCCTCTCCGTTTCGTGGGCATGCAGGGCCACGGAATAGCACTGCTCGCTGACTCTTGATCTCCGTGTACCTTTTCCTCCATGCCAAAATATGTGACGTAAGCCACCGTCAGCGCCCTGTTGGATATGGCTGCCTCGATTTCATCCAGGGTTACCCTGCCTATTAGGGCGTTATACGCAGACTTTGCGTCCACAATAACGAACGAGGCTCGGATGTTTCTGGCCGATGCCCACTCTCCAAATGTTACCGGCAGCTCGATGACTCCCATTGGGAGGATTCCTGTCCCCACTGAATCCGTATAACGATCTAGGGGCGGGCTTGAAGTGCCTTTTTTCCCAGATTCATTTTTTCGAAAGCGTCTTTGTACAACAGATTGGTGAAAGCGCCTGTGTCCACCATACACCTCCTCATTATGTGATTGCTGATAGTGAGGGACAAGACAAGGGGAACGCTTTGGGGATAGATTACCCTCGCTGCATCCTGAGGGGTGATGCTCAGGGTCAGGCCTGTTGGGCTCCCCGCTCTTTCAGCGTAGCAGATTTGATTTTGGAGCTCTCGAATTTGCCTCTTTTGGCCTCTCCGGCTTGTCTGGCCCTCAGCGTCTCCTGATACCACATGAATTATCATGCGGTCCTGTGTCGGGACCTCAGGCTTGTCTGTTGCAACTTTCTGACCTTTATTCCTTGCAGCATAGTTACTCAGCCAGCCATTTCTGATGAGCTTCTCAATCTCATCCTTTAAATGGTGGCCCTCCTCAGTGGCATGTCCTATGCAGTCATGGAATGTGCAGAATTTTTTCGGGTCGTTTTTTGGGCTGCGTGGCTTACTTGGGCGGTTCCACTTGGCAGTCTCCTTCTCCAGCTCGAATATCTCAGCCCGTGATTTGTTAAGGGCTGTGTAGCTATCAAACCTTGGCTGGTATGTTACGCGCTCCCTTTTCGAGGTGTCGCCTCCCTCAGTCCTTTGCTTCCCTGCTGTATCGCCTCTACCGTGTCTACCCTGCGGTCCCCCCTGTGGTCTGGAAGGTCCTGTGGTGGTATCCGGCAGGCTGTGGAACTCCTCCTGCAGCATGAAGCCTTCGGCTATCTTTCGAGCTTTCGCCAGGGTTTCTGGCTGGGCTCGGATCATCTAATTTTTCATCTCTCCAGAGAGTAGTGAAATGGTCAAAGCGTACGCTGCCGTGGGGTCATCGATTTCCCTGACCTACTGAAAGGCCAAGTCAAACCTCTTCAGGTATTCTCTGATAGTTTCGCCCTTCTTCTGTCTTAGTGTCATCAGGTCAAAACGAGTCAGCCTGCGCCTCTTGTTCCCTGAATACTGATCCAAGAAGGCTTCGGCCAGCTCTATAAAGTAACCGATTGATCCCTGCGGCAAGTCCCTGAACCACCCTTGAGCCAAACCCACCAGGGTGGTCAGAAAAATCTTGCACCAGACCGCGTCATCGACATCATACATCCCCATATGACTTTCATAGGCCGCCAGGTGGTCTTCTGGGTCAGTGGTCCTATCAAACTTGACAGAAGACATCTTAATCTTTGGGATGGGACACCCCTGGACCTCAGGATGGAGTGGAGTCTTGGTAGGCCAGCCCATCACTTTTGACCGGCTCTCAACAGAGTGGTAACCGTAGTCATCCCATTTGCCAGGGGTCGGTTTTCCAACACTAGAGGAGCGGTGCCTGGGCGCTTGCCTGCTCATAGACTCATCCTCTCTCGTAGGGGAGTGGTGTCGGGGTCGCTTCTTTTGAAGCGGCTCGAGGTTATCGCACTGGCGGTGTCTTTGTCCCAGCGATTGCCCTTGGTTGAGCCTTGACTGCATGCTTAGGGACAGCCCTGGAGTTTGCTGTGACTCCGCAGCGGGTGTCAACATGGAAAAGACTCCACCCTGCTTTTTCCCCAGGCGTTTCGAGGCAGGTTCCCTGGGTCTCATTCGTTCCTGGAGCTCTTGGGACAAGCCCCTTTTCTCAGCCGCTGCTGTGGACTCTGTGGTATGTACAGAAAACGCTTGTTGCTGAGCGGGCGGCTCTTGAGCGTTGACTGTGATGCGCTTCTTGGCCTGTACATACCCACGAGCCGTTTTCTTCGCCTTCCTCTGGACATTTCTGGCGGCGGTTCGCTTTGTGCCCCCAGCTCCTTCAGCACTCTCAAAGTGAAGGTGCCTGGGGGTCGTTGCAATCCTGCCCACCAAGTCCTCCAGTGCGACCTCATGTAGGGGGATCACCGGCTGTCCCGTTGGATCCACCCCAGAGTTGGCTTCAACAATCTCAGGCATCTTTCTGATGGCTTTTTGTTCTTTTTCAAGGAATCTCGAAAGAATCCCCACAGACGGTGCCAAATTGTTCCGGTAAGGAAACAATCGACCCAAAGCGGATTCAGGTTCTTCAGATTTGGTGTTTATTTTGATGGTGATCGTCTAGCTTCTCGAATCTCCTTTTCCTCTTACTCCAACGATTGGACCTTTCCGGCGGGGACGGCCTGCCACCTGCACACAGAGCGCACAGGGCCTCGGAGGTGTCAGAGGAAACCCTCTCCGATGCCTAAGTCAGTCCGGGAAGTGCCTTGACGAACCTTACACGTGAGGAGTAAGGTGGCGATTTTTGGAGTAAGATTCTAGAGAGAGAGAGAAAAAAAAAGTCCCACCTCTTTCTTGTGGGAAATATATGAGTATATATAGGTTCCCCCGAGAGAGAGAGAGAGAGAGAGGAGAGAATGGGGAAGTGACACGTGGGTGCCTCTCGTCTACCCATCCTCTCTTACCTTAGGCATGGACAGGAGGGTCTTAGTCTTCCTTTCCCTCTGCACCTGTCAAGAAAGGGGGATCCTGGTGGCAGACAGGCAGGAGGGGGGAACTCGTTCCCTAGGGCCGCATCATCTGCGTCCAGGCCCTGGCAGGCAGGGGGATCAGTTCCTTGCTTGGGACTTGGGACAGCTCCCAAGGTCACCCCTTAGGGCTACCTGGCAGGGTTCTGCGGGCTGACCTGTCGGGCATGCCCTTGAGCTTTTGGGCCGGATTGCCCCAGGACTTAAATGGCGGGCGACCCGTGGTAGGCAACTCGACCCCCATCACTGACAAACGTTATTCGCTTATAAATGTTTTAGTTGCCTGTCTATTCATGCCATGATTATCATTGGTTGCAGTTTTATATTAATATAGTTTCATCAGAGGATTTGTTTGGGGACCGAGTTAGGTGATGTAATTTCGTTTGCTTCGCTAATTTAATGTTAATGCCATCAACCTTATGTGCAGTTTATATGCTAATAGTTTTTTCTTTAATCAAACAAGTATAGGCTTTGTTGTTAAGCCATGACTGACCATACTTCCGAGGGGAGGGTAGTTTAAGGACTCCGAACTATGTCTGAATTGAACTACGTCTTGCCTTGTACTTTAGCCGCCTTGAATTTCCGACTAATCACTGTGAATGAAGTACAAAACCCTTTGTCAATTAGCTAACCTAAAAAATTACTAGTACTAGTACTAGTACTAGCTAACCTAACAAATTTTACTAGTACTAGCTAACCTAACAAATTACCAACTTCAATAATTACAAAACTAAACCCTTTGTCAATTACATAACTCTAACCTAAATCCAATTTCATCTAATTTAAACAATTTTTCATTTAATTTATCCCTAAATTAAACTAAAATTCAATTTCATTCTAAATCTAATTTAACCCTAATCTAACAAACAAGTTTCATCTAAATTACACTAACATAAGTTGAATTCATCAAGCATACAATAATAATAAAGCAAATGTAAACAAACTCAATTACAATCCATACCCTAGGTTTAAATTGGGGATTTTCAGGAAAGGGGGAGGTCCGGCGAACGGCAGGAACAGCGGCCGGCGAAGAGGAGATCCGGCGATGGATCGGCGTCCGGTGACTGGTCGGCGTCTGGCGGTTCGGCGAGGGGAGGGGGGGTTTAGGGATGCGTCGCGGGGAGAGTAAGGGTTGTGTTGGGTTTTTTTTAAAAAAGAACAGTGAGTGAATGAGTGAAAGCTGGGGTTTAATTAAAAGGGCTCACCGACCGACGTCTTTCGGTCGGTAATTTTACATTTTGGTCAGTAATTTCATTGTTTACCGAATGTTTTTCCAAATCGTAGACTGTTTTTATTCGGTCGGTAAATTACCGACTGCAAGTGTCATTACCATCTGTTTGTGGTCGATATTCCTGATTTCCAACCGTTATTTTGACGGTCGGTAAATATCGGTTGCTAATCTCCATTTTTCTTGTAGTGTATCCTGAATGCAATTTGAGTTTGAGCACATTTTCGAGCCTAACTAGTCTTAGTTATCCTGAAGGCAATTTGAGTTTGAGCGGATACTGACAAGCTCAAACATTTTTGAGCCTAACGGGTCTTAGTTATCCTGAAGGCAATTTGTGTTTGAGCGGATACTGACACGCTCAAACATTTTTGAGCCTAACGGGTCTTAGTTATCCTGAAGGCAATTTGAGTTTGAGCGGACACTGACACACTCAAACATTTTTGAGCCTAACGGGTCTTTGTTATTGTGAAGGCAATTTGAGTTTAAGCGGATACTGACACGCTCAAACATTTTTTAGCCTAACGGGTCTTAGTTATCCTGAAGGCAATTTGAGTTTGAGCGGATACTGACACGCTCAAACATTTTCGAGCCTAAGAGGTCTTAGTTATCCTGAGGGCACAACAAACATCAATTTAAGTTTGAATGAATACTTACACGTTCAAACGTATTTTGCCCGAGGAGTCATAGGCATCCCAGAGGAACAACAAACAACAATTTTGCCTAGGGGGTCTTAGTTATCCTGAGGGCACAGCAAACAGCAATTTAAGTTTGAGCGGATACTGACGCGCTCAAACGTATTTGGCCCGAAGGGTCTTAGTTATCCAAAGGGCACAGCAACAGCAACTTTCGCCCGAGGGGTCATAGGCATTCCGAAGGCATTTTATTTTGTTCTCAAGCCCGAGGGGTCATAGGCATCCCGAAGGCACTTTATTTTATTCTCGAGCCCGAGGGGTCACAGGCATCCCGAAGGCACTTTATTTTATTCTCGAGCCCGAGGGGTCATAGGCATCCCGAAGGCAATTGTTTGAATGAATACTGACACATACGAACATTTTTTTCTTTCATATTCACACTTGACACGTCATACGCACTCGAAAGGTAATCCAAATTCGAACGGATTCTTAAACATCCGAAAAGGCAAAACACAAGACCATGACAAACCTAGAACGAGATAGCAAGCATGGGCACGGGCCCCGTTAGCGACGACAGGCAAGGACGTTAGGTATGATTTCTAAGCCTCGGTTGGCGAGCCTCAACACGTAGTCCAACAGACTTAAAACGACCCGACCGGACAGCCACCAAGTCGTAATCCTCGATTGACCTGGGCGGCTATACTTTGACTTTCGTCTTGTCCAAGCCTCCAACAAAGTGGGGGCTTCTGTAGACACCCAGATTTGGATGTGGTGGCTGCAGGAGTGCCCAACAAACACCCTATGACGATCGGACTGCAACGCGACGCGAGCTTACAATGTTTTAGATAGTTTTTCTATAGAACTGATCAAATAATTACTCGGAAAGATTAAATTAACATCAAGGCAGCCTTAGTCGTGTCGTTATGGTTGCATAGACACTAACTAGAGTCAATTTTGACACAGGAACCCCGAATCGATCCCGAAATACAAACCGAGTCAACATCGCGCCAAGAGAACCTCAGGATGCGCACCCGAGGCCCACTCGGCGCAACGGCGCGCTAGGTCAAGGGGGAGAAGGTTAACCTCCAAGACATGAATGATATGCACACTCTCGGTTTTAGAAAGTATCAAAATCTTATCTTCAAAACTCCGAGCGCCTCACGTGACGCGTCCTTGAACTCACACGCAAGGTCCCAGGCGCCTGAGTTATGATGAGCCTGGGTTCAGGCGTCCATCCAGTCGATGTGATCCGAAAAACGACTATAAATACTCCCTTCCACCACCCTCATTCGACACACATCATCTTCCTTTCTCTCTTTACTCGTTAAGAGGTTCTTGCTTGGGCTCGCACTCCGACACCCAAAGCAAACGATCCACTCGATCGTAGTCCCGATAAGCGAAATCGATGCTACTCCTCACCTTCGAGCACCCCACTCGATCCCGAGGTGCCTGTGTTCGACTAGCTACTCCGAGTCTAGCAAGGGAATTCTGTCGGATTAGCCGCATGACCAGCAAATAGTAATGGAGTTCTGCCGGATTAGCCGCAGGAGGAGCCAACGGTAATGGAAATCTGCCGAAATCACCAGGCGAGCTAGGAGGATCCGCCTTTCGAAGTTGAACCGTCACTAGGTTGTCGTCTAAACAAAACTTTACATTCTTGTACTTTTAATATGCACTACGATAATGTCAAATGTGGACACTAGGTCCACTATACGTACTAAAACACGTAACGTCCCAACTTCAACTATAAACACTGAAACACCCCAAATAGACCCGAGTAGTTCCGAGATCCGTTCTCAACTATCTATGCATCGCGTCCCATTTAGCGTATACTCCGAGGGTGCAACTCCTCACTATGTGATTTACTTACATATCGCATTTACCGCTTTCGTATGATTTATTGCTTTTATAACCTTATAATCGCATGCTAAATCACCTAACGCAAAATTAAAAACGTAAACAAGCTAAAACGGAACAAAGCGATGGTCGGGCTCCGTATTAGTCCTGGTGCTCACCACTCGTGGTTCGATGCATCCCTATTAATACCGAGTCGACGCATCTTAAGCAGAATACCAGGTAATGTATACCACAAGAGTGACTAATATCCGTATTATCACGTTATAACTAACTTGCTATTACCAATAATATTATTACTCTCTACTCTCCTATGTGCATCTTTTCATGGCCTCCTTGTCACGTGAAATCGCAGGCAAAGAATGTAAACACAATTACTTCGACGACAAAGCTTACTTGTGTAACACCCGTGATTTTTATAAATTAAATTAAATTTAAAATTTTGTTCATATTTTTATTTCTACGATTTAACTCGTAATTCTTAAAATTATTACAAAACGAGTTTATCGTTTAATCGTTTCAAACTCCTGAAATTCTATTTGTCTCGAAAATCCTTCTTATATTTAAAACATGTCTTTATTTTTGTCTCATTTAAATTAATTCTTATCGAAAGTCTATTTCCACGATTTAAATTCTAAGTTTTTAATTATTTATTCATTTATATTTAAGCTCGAATTTTCTATTTTTCGGCTCGAAGCTCATTTATTTTAAAGTATCGACAAAGTATTCATTTCCTTTCCTCGAGAAATCAATTTAATTTACTTTATCCAAAATTTATTATTTATCGGAAAATACTATTTCATCGTCTAAATTATTTAATTCTATAAGCTTTGTTTTCGTCTCGAATACTTTATTTACTCATTTTATTTGACGGCCCGATTATTTATTAATTTTATTGATTCGTTTTTAATTCTATTTCGTGGGTCAGTCAACTTATCGTTTCGGAATTTGGTTCTTACCCGATCCATTTAAATAATCCGTTTTGTTTTTAAACCCACTCTTTTGGCTGATTCTTTTCCCCTTTCCACCTTAATTACGTTCATTTCCTTTCGCCTACTCTACTTCCACCGCTACACTTGCTTAATTCATTCCTCATCCTTTTCACTGTCTTCCCATTTAACGTTTTTCCATTTTTTTTTCTTTTTGGGTTCCACCGTTTCCCTCATTCGTTGTATCTCCTCTCATGCTTTCCCCCCCTCTTTTCTTTGTTCTCCATTTCAGCGCCACCAAATGTTTAGATACTCCGTCATCGGCGTACCAGCATGTTTGTTCTGATTTTATTACACTCGCTTATCCTCCTCCCGCTGTTTTCCTCTGCTGCTACTTAACCTGCTGTTGTGACTTGCCACACTTCGCTCTGTTTCGGTTTCGGTTAAGTCATTGTTAGGTATTCCTTCGTTCTTCTTATTCTCGTCTCCTCTTTTATGCTTTTGTCCTTGTCGTCGTCGTTTTGTTGTTGCTGCTGCAGTCCGTGTTTTTCTTTTCCTCATCTTCTTCTTCTTTTTGGTTCTTCTTATCATCCTCGTTTTGTTTCTATTCGGTTGTTGTTTCTGTGTTGCATCATGGTTGCTGTCGTTTTTTTATGTCGTCGTTTTTTGTGCACTGCTGTTTACGTTTTCCTGGTGCTGCTGCGTCTGTTTGCTGCTACTGGCTGCTACTGTTTGTTGCTGTCATGCTCTTCCTCTTCTCCTTCTTCCTCGTCCTTTTCTCCTTCTGTTTGCATACTGTTCGCTGCTGCTGATTATGTCGGTTTTGCTGCTGTCAATTGTTAATATTCCTCTTCGGATTCAATTCTGCTGCTGCCGTGTTACTGGCTGTCGGCTTTTCTTCCTCTCCTTCTGATTTCGTTCCTTTTTCTGCGTTTTGCTGCTCTCTGTTTTTCCTTTCTTCTTCATCTTTTGTTCTGCTTCCTTTTCGTCCTTCTTCTCTTATTCTTCTTCTGCATTGTTCGTGTTCTGTTGTTCTCTTTTGTTGGGTATTGCTGCTTGTCATCGTACTATAGTCGTCCGGTTTTAGTGGTGCTCACCACCTGCTCGATATTCTTGTTCTTCACGTCTTCTTTGTTCTGTGCTGCTGCTCCTACTGTATCATTGTTGTTGCTCTTTTCGTTGTTCGTTCTCGTTCCTCAATTCCTTTATTTTCTCCTTCTCGTTCTTTCCCGTTTCTCTTTATCCCTTCTCCTCCCCTCTCTTTTCCTTGTGTCGTATTCCGTGACCTCTAGTCATTTTCAATATTCCTTAATTCCGATCCCTTTGTTTCTGTTTCTGTATGTCTCGAGTCCCGTTGGAGCCTTGAGGATTTTTCTTTAAGACGAGTATCGGAGCGATTGGATCTTGGACAAATGGGTTGAAGAAAGTGCATTGAGGATTTATCACACAAGGTAACTTTAGGACGTTACTCGATTTTATATCGTATGTTTGAGTAGTAGTATGTAGTAAATATTTTAACTTCCGTTTTCTAATTTTAGCTATTTATTATTTGCTAAAAATATTATTTTATAAACCGTGTGCTTTATAAATATTTTACGATTTTCGATATCGTTTTATAAATCGTTAGTAATTCAATTATTTACGATCGTTATAATATTTTGTTGATTATCGTGACACTAGTAACTAAATAATATCGATTTCATATTTACGTCATATTTCGTTAATTTCTAAATTTTAACTCAAAATCGTGTTTTCATATTATAATCGAGATTTGTATATTTGTTTAATAAATTAATCTTCGTTTTACGATTTATACTAATAAATGAGAAAATGGTCGATTTAGTTTTAAATATATTTTTAGTCGAGACTATTTTCACTAGTTATTTCCGATTGACTATATTTATTAAAATCCATATTATTTATTAATAAAAGCTATTTATTAAAAATAATTTGAAATCTTTGTAACTCTCATTTTATTTATAAAACTCGTTGATTCAATTAATTTTGATATCATTTTTCTTAAAACATCTCTTTTCTATAATTTATAGTTTTAACTCGATTTCCTAATTATTTATAAAATATTATATATTGACTTATTATATTTTATTTATATTTTTAGTAACGAATTTAGAAATATAATAAAGTTACGACAACAACGATAATAATAAAATGTTAATTTCGTTAGAAATGCTAATTTTATACACTTCACCTATTTTAATAACTTACGCATTTTCTATAACAGTATTTCTATTTTATGTAAATTTCTAAAATTAGTAAGTTTCTATTTATAGAAAGTTTCCCTTTTAATATAAAATGGTTATTCCTTTTATCCATATCATTTATATTGATTATATTTACTTTTGAATATCGATAATGATTGTTTTGGAGTTATGGAATGAGGACAAGTGTATGGGTAGAGTAATACAATCTAGAGTATACGTTTTGCCATCAACTATAAAGCTGGTGTGTCTATGTTGAGACGCATTGGTCGTTGAACTGAGCATGGTTTGTGTTCAGGAGTGTGTATATTTTGACCTTAAACTTAGATATCGCATCGTGTAAATCGCCGTCGGGTTGAACTGGATTACGGTTGGTGTCTAGGAGGGGTGTACATTACTTAAGCCAGGACCTCGCTGCACGCAGTCCTATTATAGTTGAGTTGCCTTGTTAGAGACCAAAGTCTAATTTGTTTTGACTAAGTTCTCGAAGTTAGTTTGAGTATTATCCTAGTGAAAGTCTATTCCGTTGCACTGATTGATTTCTATAACGCCATTTTTGAATATTATTATTATCGATTGATATTGACTTGCAGGTTTGCAAATGCTTTAAGTTTCGCTGAAAACTTATTTTTATTATATCGTTTTAATGTTTTCTCATTTTAATTATTTTGATATAGTAATACTATTATTTTTCCATTTGATATAATATAGCTGGGAGAACGCCGAGTTACTCCCCACTGACGTGGCTGTTATGTTTATAACATGACAGGTGTTTGTTGCTGGGTTTTGGGTGTGAGCTAGCGAGTAGCGTGGATCCTACTCTTTCTTCATTCATGTTTATTTATGGATTTTTGTAACCCTGTTTGGAGAATTTTGATTTTAGCCCTTTTGTAAAAAGTGGCCTCTGTATTGACTGACCGTTCTTTTATTAAAATATAGAGCATCAATGTGTTTTAATCCCAAATCTACAGTGTTTCCGCCACTGTATTGCGTTAGATTTTCTAGGGGATTACAACTTGTGTTTAAATAACCATCATAGCTAAATATAGGGTTAAAACAATGGATGTTACAGTACTTCCGCCACAACAAGGAAACAAAGTTATTAGCCCACCGATTGATTAGTAGAGGCCGCTAAGTGCGGGCGGGATTGGGTGTCAATGTCTAGCGAACGTTGGCTTCCCAATACGTACCCTCACCCCTTACTCAGAATCGACGATTTCCGGATGTCCGAAACCATTGGCAAAGAGAGTCATTCCAGGCATGGAGTGCTTAAGCGTACAAGTCTTTATCTTTAGGTCTTGTGCCACTCAGCTTTGAGTCGGCTAAGGATCAAAGTTTACTTGAACGGTTTTCGAGTCCCCATAATTGACTTGGTGGCAACTCCACAAATCGGCAACGAATTCAGTTCAGTAAAAAGGTCCCCTTACCAAACATATCGACATTTAAACATTTACAACCACGACTCGATCGATTCCAACGGAAACACGGGTGCTCGCACTCGTCTAGTACAAGTCCGAATCGTCATCCGTATCGAGGTCCAAAACTTCGCCCCGAACGCGAGATCAACTCGGCCCCCAACCAGGAGAGGCCGCGTTGGTGGCCGCCGCGATGAAACCGGGTCGGTCCTGCGCGGGCGCGCACGGGGCGCCGGGCTGTGCGGACGGACGTCCACAATTGTCCTACAAGGACATGCCGGGGATAGACCGGGAAATAGCCGTGCACCACATACCAATCAAAGACGGGTGCAAACCGGTTTAGCAAAAGCTCCGCCGAATGAGGCCCGAATGGTCTCTTAAGGTCAAAGAAGAAGTCGATAAACAGTTCAAAGCCGGCTTCATACAGGTGTCTGAATATCTGGCTGGGTCGCGAACATCGTGGCAGTTCCTAAAAAAGACGGTAAGGTGCGCGTATTCGTGGACTTCGGGATCTTAGCAAGGCGAGCCCGAAAGACGATTTTCCGTTACCACACATCGACATATTGGTGGATAACACGGTCGATCATGCTCTTCTGTCCTTTATGGACGGATATGCCGGGTACAGTCAAATCAAAATGGCAGAAGAAGATATGAGTAAGACCACCTTCACTACACCTTGGGGTACTTACTGCAACACCGTCATGCCGTTTGGTCTCATTAATGCCGGGGCCACGTATCAACGGACCGCTACAACTTTATTACACGACATGACGCATAAGGAAGTAGAAGTTTACATGGACGACATGATCGTCAAATCCAAAGACCGGGACGGGCACATCGTTGCCATAAGGAAATTCTTTACCCGATTGCGCAAATACAACATGAGGCTAAACCTTCAAAAGTGCAGTTTTGGGGTAACGTCTGGCAAATTACTGGGTCACATCGTTAACCAACGTGGTATCGAGGTCGATCCATCAAAAATCAAAGTCATCACCAAGATGAAGCCTCCTAAAACCGAAAAAGAGATATGGGGGTTTCTCAGGAAAGTTCAATATATCAGCCGGTTTATCTCCAAACTGACCATGGTATGTCAACCAATTTTCAAGAAATTGAAAGTAGGGGAACGAACATTGTGGGACGATAAATGTCAAGCGGCTTTCGACAAAATCAAAGAAATCTTGTCTACTCCGCCGGTCTTAAAGCCACCTCAACCCGGTCTACCTTTGTCGTTATACCTAACAACGATCGAGATAGCCATGGGGGCTATGCTGACGCAGACAGTTAACTCAGAAGAACGAGCTGTTTATTACATCAGCAGAAAGTTTTTAGAGTATGAATGCAAATACATCATGCTCGAGAAAACATGCTTAACTCTAGTCTGGGCCACCACGAAGCTCCGACATTATATGCTCAACTACAAAGTACAGGTATTATTCCAGATGGACCCCATCAAATACCTCTTCGAAAAGCCCATTCTCAACGGCAGAATTTCTAGATGGACACTAATGTTGACAGAGTTTGACCTGAAGTTCGTACCATTAAAAGCTATTAAGGGCCGAGTAGTAGCCGAGTTTCTCCCTAATAGTCCCGTAACCAAAGAAGGACACACCGACACTTGGTCCTTCCAAGACGAAGATATATTCCATACCGATACAGAAACGTGGAATCTATATTTCGACGGGGCATCTAATTTCCGAGGGTTCGGAGTCGGGATTCTTTTAATCTCGCCAAAAGGGGAACATTCTCCCGTGTCCATCAAACTGGACTTCGACATTGCTAACAACGCCGCCGAGTATGAACCATGCATTCATGGGTTACAAGTCATCGCCGATTTAGGGGTCACAAATCTCCGGGTACACGGCGACTCATCCTTGGTTATTAATCAGGCAATCCAGAAATGGAAAACTCGGAACGCCAACCTCGTGGCCTACCAGGCGCGAGTAAGGGATCTCGAGAAACAATTCCAAAAGGTAGAATATATATACTTACCTCGGGAAGAAAACTAGTTTGCATATGCACTCTCAAAATTGGCATCTTTAGTGAATATTCCCGATCACTTGACCAGTATGCTAATTTTCGTCGAAAGACGGTCCGAGCCGGCATACATCCACGCCATCGAAGACAATGAAATAGCCAATCCCGAGCCTTGGTATCAAGCTGTTTAACATACTTGTCAACGCGGGGATATCCTCACGGAACTGACAGTCGAGCCAGGAAAGCCCTACGAAGACTAGCCACCCAGTTTATTCTTACCAACAACGGGCAACAATACAAAAAGATGGCACAGGGGGCTCTCCTCCTATGCGTCGATAAAATTAAGGCCGAGAAGGTTATGGCCGAAATACACGACGGTGAGTGCGGTCCGCATATGAATGCCCAGATGTTAGTCCGAAAAATCATGAGGCTCAGATATTACTGGAACAACATGGAGACCGACTGCAGACGGTATGTCAAACACTGTCATAACTGTCAAATCTTCGCTAATGTACAGCATCTGCCGTCATCTTTGCTATATACCATGACGTCACCTTGGCCATTTTTGACATGGGGTATCGACATAATCGGAAAAATAAATCCCTCCGGTACAGGTGGAAACTGCTTCATCTTAGTAACCATCGACTATTTCACCAAATGGGTTGAGGCAGAATCCTACCGTATTCTCAACGCCAAGCATGTAGCTAAGTTCATCCAAAATAAGATAATATGTCTGTACGGGATCCCGCATGAGTTCATCAGTGTTCACGGGACTCACTTTCAGGCCGAAACAGCAGCCCTGTTAACCCAATACAAAATTCAGAAGCATACATCTTCGTCTTACCGTCCCCAAACAAATGGAGCGGTAGAAGCATCCAATAAAACAGTTGTCACCATACTCAAAAAGATGGTTGATAATTAGCGAGACTGGCCCGATAAGATACCTTTTGCTCTATGGGGATAGCGGACGTCGATCCGCACCGCAACCGGTGTCACGCCCTATTATCTGACATACGGGATGGAAGCAGTACAACCAATCGCCTTGGAAGTACCGTCCCTCAGGATTCTATTAGAAAGTCAAGTACCTGAAGCCGATTGGGTCCGAGCACGATATGACTCTTTAGTTCTATTAGACGAACGGTGATCTAATATTCAGATTTACCAGAAGAGAATCCAGCGGGCCTTTAACAAAAGGATGAGGCCCAGGAACATTAAGGAAGGGGACTTGGTTCTCAAGTCCATTCGAGCTCTATTACCAGTTGACCCGAGGGGAAAATTCAAACCCAATTGGGTCGGGCCATATCTGGTAAAAAAAGGTTCTATCAGCCGGTGCTATGAAGCTGACGGATCTGGACGGGAATGAATTTATCAATCCTACCAACCTAGACCAGCTGAAGCGTTATTACCCTTGACCTTTCTCAATGTCATTAGCAAAAAGTTTATTAAAATTGTTTTTAATAATAAAATTTCAAAAAACAAGTCAATAAGCTAGGATTATTTATCCTACTGTCGTAAACATCTCGAACCATTAGTCTTGGTGTATTTTGAAATTGCAAATTATACAAAGCCTGAACTACGTTTGGTTTGATTCCGCTAATTGTGGATACGTAGGCAAACCCCTCAAAAGGGCACAACCACTGCAATCGAGAAAAAAGACATGAACAGTTTAAGTAATAAACTTCCTTTATTATTACAAAAAAAAACCGATAAACTCGGGAAATTCAAAATACAAAAATTCAAAAAAACAACACACGACACTATAAAATAGTAGTACTACTTAAATAGTAAAAAGTAAGGACTCGGATATTCAGAGCATTTTACCCTTACCCTTATCCTTTGCCCCCTTGGCCGTCCACTAACGACGAGGAGGAGGCAAACGTTCCCGAATCACTATGAGAACTTCCTTGGCCCAGACCCGCTTCTTTGAGCTCGGGTCCTCGGTCACTTCAATTGGCCCAAGTCGGGCCCTCACATGCTCAGGCGACCTGTCGCGTGGACCCAGTCGATCCTTAGCCGCCAGTCTTGGCCCGAGCCTCTTCTCTAACTCAGTCTGGGGGCTCAGTCGCCTCCACACGCCTTTAGCACTGACGTCCTTAGCTCGAGTCTTAGTTTGTGACTTAAGACCCGACTCCAATTGGACTAAAGTAGCAGGAGTCTCTCCTTCATCGTAGAAAACCCTGTGGTCTTTCGCCGTCTCCCGGCGAACCAAGTCGAAGGCCTCATCGAACTTCAAGGCCTTGCGGGCCTCCTCCGACTCTTTGGAACTCCATTTTCGATATGACTCGGAAACCCAAGCGGAATGGCAAGGGTTGGGTTTGGTCCAGATGGCACGGGTGTGCCACCGTTGTAACCATGTATCGCACGTTCTGTCCGTCAATTGGAGCGGGACATTAATGACAGCCTCGGTCTCAGGGATCCTCTGAGTCCAACCGAACTGCCTTAGAATGTGGTCCGTGTAAATATGGACATTCTAATCAAGTGCCAGGACCACGAGATAATGGGCTTGATCCCTCTTAGCCAACCCAGTCAACCTGGAGAGGAACCACCAGGCCATGCTCCACCTAATCAGAGGACCTCCGTGGAATATGAGCTCCTCGTCCTAATAAGTCCGGTTTATGTCATGACTCGAACTTATGCGCCTCTTTCTCAAACTAACTTGACCGCTGCGGTATCCAAGCACGTTCAGGGGAGGCTCTATAATCGACAACCGTTCGGGCAGCCAAACCTGACGGGACAAATTTATCAGGGTATGCGCGGGAAAAAAAAACAAGCGAAATATACCTGCAGAAGACGGATGCAGCCCCTCAACTGATGGTTCGGGTCAACTCTCCTAGCATCGAGACCCATAATGATTTCCCCGATTATCAGCCAAGCCGGGCTATGACCAGTCTCCATCTGGTCAACCACACCAATCAACCGAATCTGGCCCAAGCAAGATTCAGTCTCCATTTGCCCCTGAAAAGCATATCGATGCAGTATACAGAAGACAAAGGTCCTACGCCTATGAGAAGCAGTAATTCTCACATCCCTGGCGTTCATAAATTTATCAGTCAAGTCAAACAGGGAAACAAAACTTCCCTACACCGTCCAATCTGCTTCAGCATGAGACAGACCCAAAAACTCCCTCAACCTCCTCCTTGGATCAGGATAAAATGGAGGAATAGCAGGACGAGCAGTAGGACACCAACCGCCTACAGCAGCTATCTCCTCGTGAAGAGGACATATCTCCCCCCGAGGGAATGCAAATACATGGTGGGTAGTATCCCAAAACGACAAGCAATCGTCCAGGAAGTGTGAAACCATCCTAAGACGCTGCAGCAGAAATAAAGCAGAAATCCCCATCTGGTTCAATTGAACCTTCTCCTCGTTCCGGAAGCATTGGGACCATGCCAAAAGCCTCGCAGTTAAATTTTTGATACCCATGGTTGAATCACTCGGTTTTCTCTGAGAGATTTTATGGAAAGAGAAGTATGAGGACGAATATGAAAATACGAGGAGGTGAAGGGTCGCATATAAGCGCAAAAAACCCTACAGCACGTCGAAGTCCGCGCCACAGCGCGAAAAAGCGAAATCCAAAAGTTAGGTTGTCTGGGCTCGGGCGTCCGACTATTAAGACGCAAGGTGACCCGCACCTGATTTTTGGGCCGCCCCAGCTTGCGCACCTGAATATGTAGGCGCAACCCGCGTTCTGACGCCTTTCTAAGCCCGATATAGGAATCGAGTCATCCCGAGCATTCCTCCTTTCAAAATCTCAATTTTCAAAGCATCAAAATCTTTTTACTCCCCAGCGGATAACTAAGTCGGTGTCACACCTAAATGTTGCATTCGAGATATAATATGCTTGGATAAAGGCACACCCAGGACTTCGGAGGCAAGTCTCCGCGCAGTTCCTTTTCTCCCAGTGGAAAACCAAAGACAGTGTTTTTCCTAGAATGCTACATCCAAGATGTGATGTGTCTGCATACAGGTACACACAAGACTTCAAAAGCAAGTCCCCACGGAGCTATCATCGTCAAGACAGGTATGACCCTCTACTTCTGGCTGGCGAGCCCTTCACCCGAGTCTAACGGACTATAAACGACCCGACCTGAAGGCTGCCAGGTTGTAATCCTCGATTGGCCTGGTAGCTACTCTGGCTTTCGCCTTGTCCAAGCCACAGTCAGAGTGGGGGCTCTGAAGACAACCGCATTTTGCCTGCTTGTGTCTATAGCAGTCTCCAATAAAACACCCGATGATGATCGGACGTAAACATGCTTTAATACGCTCGAATACGGTCTCGGAATCCATAGTATCCGACGTTGACACTTAGCAAAGTACAAATCTCTCAAAACTGACCTCAAATCCAGACTCAGTGGGTCATTTCCTATAAAACAAAGCTATTTTGAGCCAAACTGCCTCCCTGGGCAAAACCGTCATTTGCGACCAAGCCGAAACCGATCAAAGTCGAAACCCAAAAACAAAGTAACCCAAAACGTGTCCAAGTACGTTCAACAACCAAGTCTAAACGGAATCCGTTATTGCCTTAAATAACACGGATAGCAATCCGCATTTTGAGCAACTTCTGATACACGTGATTCCAATCGCGCGCAACCAGGCGCCCCATAACTGAGCCGCCTCAGCTTGGGCGCCCGAGTCTTGAACCGCCCCCTTTCAGGCGTCTGAATCTTGAGCCAAAGCATTTCGCAAAAACTCTATAAATACACCCTTACCTCCGACGTTTCAAGGGTCGATTTTCATTTTCTCGAAACCTATTGACAGAAAAACCAAGAGCATTTCCAACCCACATACACACACCTTAACTTACCTATATTTTTGACACTCCCGTGCCTACGCCGCCACTAGACGAGCCCGTGTCCCGAGACTTTTAGCATGTAGGTTGAGGGTGTAAATAAACCCCGTCTTCTCTAATCTCTTTCCCTCTTATTTTTGTTTATTAATTACTAACTAACTACTAAGCTTTATTTTATCATTATACTAACTTTTATTTATCGTAACGCTAACTACTAACATTCGACCATAAAATACTCGTCCTTTTACGTATCGAATACAAAGGATGACGAGATAAGGAAACACGAATACAAGAGTATCGCACTCGAGTTGTCGGTCGCTTATCTCGTCACCCCACGTATTTGGTTGTTTAAGGCGAGTCAACTCCCTAAAATGTTTTTACGCTTTTGTTCATATTAATATCGAATCTAACATTTGATTTCCGTTCCTAACCGTCTAACATTTATACTATCGTCTTTTACATTTCCGTCATATATAAATACCGTGTATATTATGATAATATGAAACCATTTTCAAAATCGAATCGAGTACATCCGATAACTAAATGCTCCCCAAAGTCCGTACATTACCCGAATAAGACGCACCGGAGGTAGCGCCCATATTTTGAGGCGCACCGCCCCAGGCGTCTAAGGGTCAGGGCGCCTCATGGCGTGCGCCTGACCCTACGGGTAACGATGTGACCGTAGTCGTTCGTTATCGAGTGTACCCGATATCATTTTCGAATACCGCTCTGAGTGCCCGATGTTGACTTCATAGTCAAATGTCACGCGTAAAAGAGCCATCGATAATCGAAGTGGTACGAAATCCTATGATGCCAATTCGAGAGTCATACGGTCCACGCGACCCAATAACGACATCGCGATGCGAAGGGCTCCAATATTCGTATCAGGTCGATATAATCGATTTATCATAAAATTGAATCGATTAAGGACAAGTACCCCATTATTGCAAAATGAGATATCATAGACTACCGATATATTCCATACCGATACACATTTCGTTTAGGGAACAATGCTTGCGACGTTAGTCGACGCGCGTTAATCAATCGTGCATTTCCTTTTTTTCAAATCTACATTATACACATTTATTTTTGCTCTTTTGCGACTTCGAGTGAATGTCTCACTACGTATGTCTTATACGACCACTTCCTAGTCAGATTAGGTATACGACGTATCGAGACAGCCAGTCTTTGCCATGAGGAGTCGGGATGAGACATCGAGGCTTCGGGATCAAGCTAGCATCACGCTTTGATCCCGAACATAACATGTCCAGACGCCAAAGGTCAGGCGCCTGAATATCAAGCCGCCTCCTCTCAGGTGCCTGAACTTCAGGCCGCCTCACTCCAGGCGCCTGAGTTCCAGGCCGCAGACTTTTATGCGTTTGAGCCTTTGTCCTCTAGTTGATACGTAACGCAATACGTAATCGATTAGAGTCTGTCTAATATCCGGTTTATGGTTTCAATTTACGATTCATTTACGAATTCGTTTATTATTTACGTCATCGTTTCTAACTCGCTAACTTCTTATTTTCACTCGTTGTATTGTGAATTCCGGGTTGTATTCCGCTTGTGTAATTTGTAATTTATTTTCGAGTTTGTTTATTTTCCGATGTTTGCATTTACCACTTTCTAAATGAACATCGCATGCTAAATTCAACTTCGACGTTATTTAAGATGCATTAAACAACGTAGCTAAAAATGTATTTCACATGCGTAGCCTAAAATGTTGTTTGCATAATCCTTTAACCATCTTACTAACGCGCACACACGAAAACTGAACGATATCTTAGTAGAAGCCGCTAAGAGCGGGCGGGGTTGGGTGTCCTTCATGGGCTTCCCAACACGTATCCTCACTCCTTACTCATAACCACTGGTTTTCGGGTGTTCGAAATTGTTGGCACACGAGAGTCATTCGATATACGATAACCGATAACTTGGTATCGGTATCGTTATGCAAAGAGACAAACCCCATTAGCTCTAGTTCTAAAGCGGGTCGTGCTTTGTGCGCGATACGCCTAAGTGTGGAGTGGGTTCGAACAGGTCCGAACTCCCACAAAGTTCGATGGCGACTCCTATTTCAATTTAAATTTTGACCCGAGAACAATCTTACCACGAGATTCATTCGCCTACCCAAACCCGTGTGAGGCCGTGTCGGGGTGGACCTATGTCATGTCTACACTAAGGTACGACTGCATTGTACACGCTATTTATTCTCTATCGAATTCTCAGATTTATATTGCTTCCGTCTAATTGAACCCAGAACTGGATTGTTTAGGTTGTTTTACGGTTAGGGTTAATTAAGAATGGGATACGTTTTTGTTAACTATTCGTAAGAGAATTGGAACTTTATATTCACGATAGAGTAGTCAAGATTATTAATTGAAACCATCTTACAATGATCAATCGCTATTGAGTGTGATTTGTGCTTATGTCTAAGTCCGTTTAAATCATTTGATAATCTCAGTTACTTGCTTTCTACTTTAAT
Source organism: Agrostemma githago (assembly GCA_958450325.1). Taxonomy (NCBI): domain Eukaryota; kingdom Viridiplantae; phylum Streptophyta; class Magnoliopsida; order Caryophyllales; family Caryophyllaceae; genus Agrostemma; species Agrostemma githago. Next base: position 38,896,948 of record OY288249.1, read on the forward strand.
TAGTTTATTAGAATATCAATCATAACCCCCTCCCCCCCCCCCCCCCCCTCACTTATTCTGTAATTAATTAGTTTTTTATTATTCTACGTTAGTACACAGGTATAATCAATCTAATTCCCTGTGGGTTCGACCCTTATTTCCATTATACTATTGTTTTAGTTTGTTGGTTATAAGTGATTATAAATTGTAATTTGGAGAATACGACTTTAGTCTGTCAGTCATGGACAAAGGTTGTTCCTTTTTTTTGGTAAAATATGATTCTATTATATATCAAAGCTAAAAACATAGCATGTACAGTTATTGGATCTAATGCTAGTCTAACCAGCCAAAACAGCTATTGGATCACCAATTACAACCACTATATCAAAACTGAACTAGTAGCACAACTACAGATCAACATCTTCATCAGCTTCTAGTAAGAGTTTGTCCAGGTAGCTTGAATTGCAGCCTGGTATTGAGGTCCTGCTGTAGTGATCTGGCCACCCTCTCAGGTCTCAATAGTATCCGTTCCATTCTAGCCTTATTTCTTTGTAGCCAAACATTATAGTAGCATGTTGTCGGGATCATTGCATCAGTCTTCCATTTGATAGCTCTTGCCTGATGCTGTAACACTTCCATCTTTTGCACATGTCCATACCAGTTTACAATTGCTTGAATGAGAAGTCTGACGTATTCACGTTCAAAAACAGATGGCTTATGGTCTAAGTTTGGAGGTGACAGATGCAGCAGAGGTCATCTGTAGTGCTCCTGTAATCCCCTAGAAATTCTAATGCAATACAGTGGCGGAAACACTGTAGAATTGGGATTAAAACACACTGACAAACTATATATCTTATTAAAAGAAATGGTAAGTCAATACAAAGGCCTCTTTTTACAAAAGGGCTAAAAGTAAAAACTCCCAACGGGTTTTATACAAATCCGTAAATTACAAGAATGAAGAAATAGTAGGATCCACGCTACTCACTAGCTCACACCCAAAACCCAGCAGCAAATACCTGACATGTTATAAACATAACAGCCACGTCAGTGGGGGAGTAACTCGGACGTTCTCCCAGCTATATTATACCATAAGGAAAAATAGTAGTATTACTATATCAAAATAATTAAAATGGAAAACATTAAATGATATAATGAAAATAAGTTTTCGGAGAAAACTGAAAAATATTGGAACAATAAAATCGGAACAAGTTTTCACAAGAAAACTTCAAATATTTGCCAACCTGCAAACCAAAATGTATCGATAATAATAAAAATATTCAAAATGGCGTTATGGATAGGATTAGTGTTGACGGCTAGACTTTCACTAGGAGAATAATAAAACTAGCTCCGAGAACTTAGTTCAAACAAATCAAACTTCGATCTCGAACTAGGCTACTCAACCATAATAGGACGGCGACTTATAAATGCGTGGCCCTAGTTTAAGATAATATGCACACCCCTCCCGAGCACCATAAATACTCAGTTCAACCCGACGGCGTCTTACATTGCGAGGCACGAGTTTAAGGTCAAAATGTACACACACTCCCGAACACCATATATGCTCGGTTCAACAACCAGTGTGCACCATAAAGGCACACCAGCCTTCTAGTTGATGGCAAAAACGTAAACCCCAGAATATATTACTCTAAACCTCACACTTGTCCTTATTCCATAACTCTAAAACAAGTCATTATCGATATTCAAAAGATATAATCGTTATAAATAATATGAGGATAAAAGGAATAAAACTTTTATAATAAACGGGAAACTTTCTATAAATAGAAACTTATTAATTTTAGAAACTTACTTAAAATAGAAATAGTCTCATAGAAAATACGTAAGTTATGAAAATAAGTGAAACGTACAAAAATTAGCATTTCTAACGAAATTAACATTTTATTATTATCGTCGTTATCGTAACTTTAATATATTTCTAAATTCGTTATTAAAAATATAAATAAAATATAATAAGTCAATATATAGTATTTTATAAATAATTAGGAAATCGAGTTAAAACTATAAATTTTAGAAAATAGATGTTTTAAGAAAAACGACATCAAAATTAATTGAGTCGACGAGTTTTATAAATTAAACGAGATTTTATAAAGCTTTCAAATTAATTTTAGCAAATAGATTTTATCAATAAATAATACTGATTTTTACAAAATAATCAATCGTAGACAAATGCGAATTTATTGGGGAAAATAGTCTCGACTAAAAATGTATTTAAAACAAAATCGACTACTTTCTCATTTATTAATATAAGTCATAAAACGAAATTAATTCATTGAATGAGTTTATAAATCTCGATTATATAATATAAAGAGTTAAAATTATAAATTAACGAAATATGAAGAAAATACGAAATCGTTATTATTTAGTTACTAATGTCACGATAACCAACAAAATATTATAACGATTGTAAACAATTAAATTACTAACGATTTATGAAATGATATGGAAAGTTGTAAAAATTTATAAGGCATACGATTTAAAATTAATATTATTAGCAAATAATAAATAGCTAAAATTATAAAACCAAAGTTAAAAATATTTACTATATACTACTACTCAAACATACGATATAAAATCGAGTAACGTTCTAAAGTTCCCTTGAGCAGATACCCGCATCACTCACGTACATGACTCCTCGTATGGTCCAGGCTCCGTGACTTCAATACGTCTTTAAACTCCGAGTTGTAGAACCGATGACCTCAAAAGCGTGCTCCACCAATTAATCGAGAAGACAAAACAAAAGAATGAGACAAGGGTATTCGGCAAAAGACGAAGAGGGAAATGACGTGACAAATAGAAACCCGAAGGTTGAACTTAATAGAGTCGAGTACGACACAGTAGAGATGAAACAGCAACCATGACGAGATGAAATCGACAAGATAACAATAACGAACAGCAGCATGTTGAGCAGTGCAGAATTACCCATAACCGTAGCAGCAGTTCGGAAGCAACAAATCACGAATAGCACAGCAGCAGCAAACACAGATTCGATAAATCGAAAGCAGTATAGCATAAAACAACAGCGGACAGCAGAAGAAGAAGGGAAGAGAAGATGAAGAAAAGAAGACGGACAGAGAGACGGAAATCGAACCGAACAACAACGTACAACAACCAACGAACAGTACGACAATAGAGCCAGCATAGAAACGAAGAGGGAAAAGAAGGAGAACGACGAACAGCAGCAAATCGAGAACAAAAAAGAAGAAGAAATGAAGAAGAACATGAAGGAACGAAATGAAGGGAAGACGCACATCGAACAACCACCGCAGGACAAACAAAACAGCAGCGTCAACAAACTGTAGGAACAACTAACGACAAACGCAGCGGCACGACAACGAGAGCAAAAAGGAAATCGTAGTATAATCAGCATACAACATCTATGAACAACAGCAGCGAAACCGAATAGAAAAAGAGAAATAAAAGGCAGAAAACGAAAGGACAGGGTGTTGTGCGGAAGCTAACAAACACGGCAATAATAAAAGAAAGAGACCAAGATTTAACGTGGTTCACTAACAACTTGTTAGCTACGTCCACAGGCGAAGGGAAAAACTTTTACTATGTCGAGAATGCAAATTACAGACTCGTATGAGCTCTCTCTAAGTAATGACTTAAGAGACTCAAATATTTTGGATGGATTCTAAGGTGGAGGGGAGACTCCTATATATATGAAAAGAATCCCCTCACCTTTCTTAATCTTTCAATGTGGGACAAGAATACAATATATATGTTGTACATGAACCACACTTTCCTATTTCCTTAGATGTGGGACAACCACCAAATTAGGAAATATCAACTTCAAGTCACATATTCTAACAATTCTCCACCTTGACTTGAACGATCGCATCTTTCCACGGTCTTCAGTCAATAGTCGTTTTTCTCCCTTCCCTCGGTTGTCTTTTTCACCCAAGACACGGGTCTTGCCTTTTTTCACCCAAGGCACGGGTCTTGCCTTTTTCACCCAAGACACGGGCTTTGCCTTTTTCACCCAAGGCACGGGTCTGCTCCACCTAAGACTTAATACCCTTCGTGGAGCTCTACAGCCCCGAAGGACTTACATATAACTGTCAACATTTAGCAAATCCAAACAATGTTTGAACTTGCTAGGCGGAACCGGCTTAGTGAACATGTCAGCTGGATTATCAGCTGTCCCAACCTTTTTCACCACGATGCGCTTCTCACTACGTAGGAAATGATACCTTACATCAATGTGTTTGGTTCTTTCATGATGCACCTGATCCTTAGCAAGACATATAGCACTTAAGCTATCACAGTACACAACTGCTTGATCATGATGTAACCCAAGATCGCTAACTAACCCTTTCAACCAAATACCCTCCTTGGCCGCTTCAGTTAAAGCCATGTACTCAGCCTCTGTTGTTGACAAAGTAACAGACGACTGTAGAGTAGCCTTCCAGCTAACAACAGATCCACCAAGAGTGTATACGTAGCCAGTCATTGATCTTCTACCGTCTACATCTGCTGCATAATCAGAATCTGAATAACCCGTCACCAAACACGTTGTATCACACCCATATATAAGACCGACATCTGACGTTCCCCTCAAATAGCGGAATATCCACTTAACTTGTTGCCAGTGTTCGCGGCCAGGTTGAGCCATAAACCTGCTTACAACACTAACAGCATGCGCAATATCAGGCCTCGTGCAAACCATAGCGTACATCAAGCTACCAACTGCACTAGCATATGGAACACCTGACATGTATGTCTTCTCAGCTCCAGTTTGAGGTGCAAAAGAATTAGATAACCGAACATTCGCAGCCAATGGAGTGTTTATAGGTTTCGCGGCACTCATCCCAAACCTGGATAAAACCTTCAAAATATAACTTTTCTGTGACAAGAAAAGCTTCTTCTGAACCCGATCTCTATAAATCTCCATGCCGAGAATTTTCCTAGCTGCTCCCAAATCTTTCATATCAAACTCGGAACTGAGAAGTACCTTGAGCTTCTGAACATAAGACATCTTCTTCGCAGCTATGAGCATATCATCTACGTATAGGACCAAGTATAAATACGAGCCATCCTCCATTTTGTTATGATAAACACAACAATCATAAGGACTCCTATTGTAGCCATGCCCTACCATAAAGTTGTCAAACTTCTTGTACTACTGTCTCGGTGATTGTTTGAGCCCGTATAAAGACTTCTTTAACTTACAAGCATAGGCCTCTTTTCCCGGAATTTCGAACCCCTCTGGCTGACTCATCAAGATATCTTCCTCTAACTCCCCATGAAGGAAAGCTGTCTTCACATCCAGTTGTTCTAGTTCTAGATCATAATGAGCGACCATCGCTAAAAGAACTCGAATAGAAGTGTGTCGCACTACAGGAGAAAAGATCTCATTGTAGTCAACTCCTTCTTTCTGACTAAAACCTTTCGCGACTAGACGTGCCTTGTATCTGATGCTTTCACCCTCTGTTGTCCCTTCTTTCCGTTTGAATACCCACTTGCAACCAACCACCTTCCTGCCTTGTGGCACCTTAACTAGCTCCCATGTCTTGTTCTTGTGAAGAGACTCTATCTCCTCACTCATAGCAGTGATCCATTGCGCAGAATCACCACTAGAAACTGCTTCTCTATAAGATAGTGGCTCAGATGACTCAATTTCGTCGGCTACTTGTAGTGCATATCCCACCATCTCTTCAGCATAGCAGTTCTGGGAACGAATTCTTCGCCCCTCTATCTCTTTGATCAACCTACTAGGCTCTCTTATTGTTCGTTTAGGACGCCCATCAGAAGCCTCTGGTTCATCAACACTGGACTCTTCTAGTTGACTTTCCTCCCCAGCCGGAGTAGTCTCTGGAGCTTCTTCTGTAACTTGAATCGATGTTCCTGGTAACAACACGGCTGGCGCTACATCTGGCTCCACCTGTTTCTCGAGACTATCATTCTTATCTTGACTTGTTGAATTATCGGAAGACACGAACATAGAGCTTTCATCAAAAGTGACATCCCTACTAAGAATGACACGGTTCTCTGACGGAGACCAAATGCGGTATCCCTTAACTCCATCTCCATATCCCATAAAGCAACCCTTTTGGCTCGCGGTTCTAGCTTTCCCTCATTTACATGATAATAGGCCAAACAACCAAAAACCTTCAGACATGAATAATCAGCATCTTTACCAGACCATACCTCATAAGGCATCTTGCAGTCAATCCCCGTATGAGGTGCACGATTTATCAAGTAACAGGCTGTCTTCACAGCTTCACCCCAAAACTTCCTAGTCAACCCTGCATTGGAGAGCATGCACCGAACTCATTCAAGCAACGTCTGATTCATGCGCTCTGCAACACCGTTTTGCTGCGGTGTTCCCCTAATGGTGTGATGCCTAGCAATCCCATTATCCTTGCAAAGCTCATTGAACTCAGACAAACAAAATTCCAGACCATTATCCGTTCGTAGCCTTTTGATCTTCTTTCCCGTTTGATTTTCCACCAACGCCTTCCACTGAATGAAGGTTTTAAGGACCTCACTCTTGTGCTTCAACAAATAAAGCCACGTGTACCTGGAGGAATCATCTATAAAGGTGACAAAATAGTGAAAACCTCCAATACCTTCTACGCGAGCAGGACCCCAACAATCTGAATGGATATAATCAAGCGTTCCCTTGGTAGTATGCACCCCTTTGCCGAACTTAGCACGATGCTTCTTCCCGAACACACAATGCTCGCAGAAACTAAGATTCTTCATCTTATACCTAGCCAGAAGATCCCTCTTGGATAATATCTGCATCCCTCGTTCACCCATGTGACCAAGTCGCATATGCCATAACTTAGTCTCATCTGTATGACGATCCTTTGACGCTACAGCTGCAGAACCTGTCAACGTCATACCTTGCAATAAATACAAGGTATTTCTCTTGATACCCGTAAGTATCACCTTAGAACCCTGCATAACGTTCAATGTCCCTTCTGAACCCGAAAAAGTGAAACCCTTTTCATCTAGAACACCAAGAGATATCAAATTTTTCTTCAACAAGGGAACATGTCTTACGTCAGTTAAAGTACGAATCATACCATCACATGTTTTAATCTTGATTGACCCTTTCCCAGAAACTTTGCAGACAGCATCATTTCCCATAACAACATTACCACCATTAAAGCTCTCATAAGTGGAAAACCAATCACGATGTGGACACATATGATATGAACAACCTGAGTCTAAAACCCATTTGTCGGAAGGATGTTGAACCTTATTGACAGTTAAGGCTATATCATCCTCCGAATCATACTTTTGACCCTGGACAACGGCTGCAGTTAAAGGCTTTTTCTTTGGACAATCAGCCTTCCAATGTCCCGGTTCCTTACAAATGTGGCAAAGGTCATTTGGGCTTGGTCCTTTAGGTTTAGATTTAGACTTATTCTTTTTCTTACCTCCTTGACCCTTCCCCTTGGATGTATTAACTACTAACCCGACATTATGACTTTCACCCACATCAATTGTCGCCTTTTGACGCAACTCTCTAGTGTGAAGGGCCGACTTCACCTCTTCTAGGGTCAAGGTTTCTTTCCCAACAACAAATGACTCAACAAAATTTTCATACGAGTTAGGCAAAGAAACAAGCAGTATTAAGGCAGCATCCTCATCCTCGACCTTAACATCTATATTACGTAAATCAAGCAATATAGTATTTAATCTATCGAGATGATCTCTAAGGGACATACCATCTTGCATTCGGAGGCTAAACAAGCGTTGCTTCAAAAGCAACTTGTTGGTGAGCGACTTCGTCATAAACAAAGACTCCAACTTTGACCAAAGCCCCAAGGCAGTATCTTCGTCAGCAACTTCGGTGATGACGTCATCCGCCAAGCATAACAAAATGGTGGAGTGAGCTTTCTCCTCCATCACCTCCAATTCGACAGCTGTGATGCCCCCCTTTGTAGGTTCCGCTCCCTCAGCTGACACCGTAGCCTTAATACCCTTCGTCAAGGGTTTCCAAATACCTTGCTGCTTAAGCAAGGCCTTCATCTTAATTTGCCATAGCCAGAAGCTATTCCTCCCTGTGAACTTCTCAATCTTCATACTCATCGCCGCCATTTCCCGAGATCACAGATACCCGAGATACCTTGAGCTCTGATACCAGTTTTTTGTGCGGAAGCTAACAAACACGGCAATAATAAAAGAAAGAGACCAAGATTTAACGTGGTTCACTAACAACTTGTTAGCTACGTCCACAGGCGAAGGGAAAAAATTTTACTATGTCGAGAATGCAAATTACATACTCGTATGAGCTCTCTCTAAGTAATGACTTAAGAGACTCAAATATTTTGGATGGATTCTAAGGTGGAGGGGAGACTCCTATATATATGAAAAGAATCCCCTCACCTTTCTTAATCTTTCAATGTGGGACAAGAATACAATATATATGTTGTACATGAACCACACTTTCCTATTTCCTTAGATGTGGGACAACCACCAAATTAGGAAATATCAACTTCAAGTCACATATTCTAACACAGGGGATGAATTTCGAAGGCTGAATTACTCGAGTTCAGGGACAAAGACTAAACCAGAATAGAGGGAGCGTTGCAGCAGCATCAAGAGACACCGAGAGGGAGAAACCAACACAGTGCAGCAGAAGCAAACCGGAGAAGATGCAGAGACTGAAGGCGAAAAACGAAGGGAAAGGAGGTGCTGAAGGGTGCGTGAAGATCGTTTGTCGGTTTGACAAGAAAGAAACTGAAAAAGGAGGGTGAAGGTGAAATGACGGTGGAAAAGAAGGCAAAGGGGAAAGAATAAAGAAAATGAAACGGTGGGAAACTGGGAATGATGAATGAAGAGGTGGTAAAGTGAGTTGAATGTGATGCTAGAAAAAAAAATTAAGTAATTAAATATAGTAGATAATATTAGGGCACGGATTCGAAGAAGATACGTATACATCCACGAACCGAATTAAAACGAATTAATAAAATAATTGGGTCGGCTAAATAAAAACGAGTAAATAAACCTTTCTCGAAATACAAATAATTATTCAAGACAAAAATAAAGTTTATAGAAATAAATAATTAGATGATCCCGATAAATAATAAATTTTTGATAAAGTGAATTAAATTGATTTCTCGAAGAAAGGTAATGAATATTTTGACGAAACTTAAAATAAATGAGCTTCGAGCCGAAAAATAGAAATTCGAGCTTAAATATAAATAAATAAAAAGAATTTAGAATTTAACTCGCCGAAATAGACTTTCGATTAAATTAAATTAAATGTGTAAAATAAATCGAAACAGAAATAGAAATATGTTTTAAATATAGAAGAGTTTCCGAAACAAACAGAATTTTTGGAGTTTGAAACGATTAAACGATAAATCCGTTTTATAATAATTTTAAGAATTACGAGTTAAATCGTAAACAAAGTAAAAATACGAACATAATTTTAAATTAATTTAAATTATAAAATCAGGGGTGTTACAGCTCCCAAACTGCACCAGTTTTCCTTTTGTATTTATCCCATTGCTCATTGCTAGACAGGCGATGACTGAATGCTTTGGAATATTCCAAGCACTTCACACTGTAGGTGCCCATGACTGCAGGGCACCTGTTGTTCTCAACCAATCATAACCTCCTTTAACTGTGTAAGGAGGAGAGGAGGTCCAGGTATTATTGTTGTATCCCCCCTTAAGTTTTTCCTTACACATGTAATTCAAAAGTTGTTCATTCTTTGCCTTTTTATCGATAAGTCTCTCCACTTTCTCCCTTTGAGTTTCCTATGTGTTTTTTATGAACTTGGGAAAGTGAGGGACTTTAATTGCTTCAATGACAATGGGACAACTGGCATCGCTCTCCTAATAAGTGCCAAATATGTCCGAATACATTTCAATAGGTTCGGTTCTAGCAGAGCTTGAGGAAAAGGTACCTCACTTTGGTATCGCTTGAGTCTATCTTTGCATTCTTCACTCATAGTGTAGGGAACATCTGGATCATACTCACCAATTTCATACATCAATGCTACCTTCCTATTATAGACTTGTTCTTTAGGTTGAACAAACATCACACTAGTGTTGTGGGTGGTAGGCTCTTGATTTCACGACGGTAACTTACTGGTGAGAGGTACTTGGCATGTGGAAAAGGCTTTGTCCATTTGACTCACTTGAGTCTCCAAGTGAGAAATTCGTTGGTCTTCAACTTGCCTTTCCTTGGCACGGTCCACTCTCTCCGTTTCGCGCTCCTGTTGTTCTTTTGTTTGGTTATGCAAGATGGAATTCATCATTTCCTCCATAGATTGTCCTTTTGCAACCTTTTGTTCACTACCTTGTCCTTAGTTTTGGTTTGAACCATGATTAAAACCGATGGAAAAGTTTTACCTCGGTCGTAGTTTTGGTAGTTTCCTTGGCTTTGAAAAGGTCTAGGGAGGATTTGTTTTTGTTGTCCGTTGTAAAACCTCTTTGGCCTCCAATGAAGCCTTGACCTTGGTAGTTTTGATTCCAAGTGTTTCCTTGATTGAATGGTTTAACACCTCTTTGATAAGTGTCCATGGCACTACAACCCTCCATGGTTCATCCTTGGTTTTCGGGGTAACCACTAGCGGCGTGATCGCCATCACGATTGCTACAATGATATGTCATTGCTTGTCCGGAACAGGCTAGCATAGAAGACACCATGTTAGTGAGGTTATTAAGTTGTTCACCGTAATCTCCTTGAGTATTTACGATACTCACATTTCCTTTCTTGGCATTTGACCTTGTGTGATCCCCAAAGATCCGTGTACTAGCCGCCATGTTAATAATCACCTCGTTGGCTCGATCTGTGGTAAGGAAATCAACACCACCCGTCATTGCCGCATTCATCATGCGCGCATCATCATCGGACATTCCCGAGAAAAATCCCAATATTAGGTCACACTCGTTAATTCCGTGATGGGGGCATTTGGCAAGTGCTCCCAATATTCATAGAATGACTCATCGAACCCTTGAGAGATGTTGGATATTTTCTTTTTCAAGTCCATGGCTCTTGAAGCGAGAAAATATTTTTCAAGAAAAGCCGCTTTAAAATCCTTCCATGTGGTAATTGAACCGATTGGTAAGTAGTATAATCAATCTCGAGCACTGTGATGTAACAATTGTGTGATGCGCATATTTTATATACACTTTTTATGCTCTTATTACGCGCATTCTCGTGTTTATTGAGTAGTGTAAGCTATCATTTTACCCCGAATTGGCTACTTTGTGGTGTATTCTGTCTTTTTGCAGGAAGGAAAGCCATAGGAGATAGAACAAACCAAAACCGAGCAAAAACGAAGCTGGAAAGAGCTGATTGCTGAATTGGGCATAATAGTCGACCGACTATCAGAATAGTCGGCCGACCACGACGATAGTCGACCGACAGTTGTTTTAGTCGGCCGACTATTTGGGTGACAGCAGAAGATCAAATACAGTCAAAATTAGTCGACTGACTATTAAATTAGTCGGCCGACTATTTTCTGGGCCGCGGACAGATTTCGTGTTCGGCAAGCAGTTTCCTAATCAGTTTTAACTCTTTATAAGTTGTATAAATAGGGCTTTTCAGCCACTTTTATTTTAACTTCTCCATACTTTTACTGCTTCTCCTTAGACTTTTATTTAGATCTCTTCTTCTTATTCTCTTAAGATTACTTTTAGTTTAATTTTCCTCTTTAAAACTCGGTTATTGTAAGACTTCAAGATCTGAATCGCCTTTTGTAACAACCCGGATTTTCGATGACTAAATTAATAGATAATGCGGAAAGTTATCTAATTCATTTAATTTAAAATTATATCAGAGTGTAAATAAATCTGGATCGCTACGGATCCTTACAACAAACGACTATTAATTACATAGTCTTGATTCACTTAGTACAGAATATAAATTGTATTTTATACAAACATATTATTAAATCTCTCTCGCTCGATTCTCCAACGTCTTAGACCTGCAAAAAAAAAATACAGTGGACGCTGAGCGGGACAGCAACTAAGCCGTTCATCTAACATCACCTCGAACACATAAGACAATCATGTGAATAACAAATAATATGCTTACAAAAATATTAAAGGATATCACGTGACATATAGTTTCCTTTAATTCAATTAACCAACATGTGAGGTGATGAAGACGGTAAAGTTTAAAAGATGGGACATTGGCAGCCATTTGATTTTAAAATCATTTTCACGTAAACAGAGAATAAACACACGAGTCGTGGCTCCTAGTATCACCGCTACACCCTATTGGCTTGCATCTCACCAATAGAAGTAACCGTGTTACCGACTCGTAGACCGAACCGATCTTATGAGGTTTACATCTCACCCATAAGGCACAATTGGGACCGAACTTCTATTATATTATACGTTTATTCAAACGGGGCTCTGGGCTGAAATGAAAGTTGATGATTACATTCTCTGAATCACCAAGAGGGAACCCGCAGTTTTCAGAATCTTGTTCTGCCCCCGCTACCTAGGTGATAATACTGATCAAGTACTTGTCTATATATGCGCACATACCCTACGCAGACTCTTGAACCGCAGCTCTCACTGCCGTAGGACGACTACCTTAAACACTAGGCCGACTCTCGGACCGCAGCCTCCGAGTCTGCTTTTCATTACAAGTGCAGTCGAAACACCACGCATGGTAGAATTCAACACAAGCTATTCGTCCCAGACTCGCATCGTAAACTTTATATAAAAGTCGCCCGTGAACAAGTAGTATTTTATTTGGTGACCTTCAATAATTGGTCGGACTCATTTAAAACAGTCAAATCTTCAAATACTTACTTTCAGTGTGACAACGTTATACGTTAATCCTCAAGTGTCACCCGAAACATTATATCCCAAATATCGTAATATTTTTAAAATAGTAAATTCTTTAAAATCAAGTTTTATATAAAAATAAAATTTAAGGTATAATAATAATAACATATTATTTTAAAATTTATAGTTTCTGAAAAATATAAATTAAGTCGTACTTAATCGATTTACAAAATTTTGACATAAAATTATTTTTTAAAATATTTATAAATTTCGTGTAAAAATTTCGGAATACAATAAATCAATTTTTTTTAAGAAAATGAAATTTATAAATTTTTACCAATATAAAAATAATAAGTGAAGTTTTATTAAAATAAAACATTTTACAAGTTCTAATTTACTCTAATATTATAATTTATAAACAATTGTAAAAGTACTAAAGAAAGTTAAATATGACCAAAATTACAATTACACCAAATATAAAGTGCATAGATTAAACATACGTAGCAAATAGAAGTAAGTAAATAAAATACAATGAAAATGATATAAGTAAATTTTATTAATCTAAGTTCTTTTATTTATTTTCTCATTTTTCATATAAACAGAAATATAAAGGTGATAAATAAAATATTAAACAAGTGATAATTTAGTCAAGTTGAATTTAGTCATAAATACGTACATAACATAAATAAAATATCACGTTGTAGACACCCACATTTGACCGCCAGGTGTCTATAGCCGTTTCAGACAAACACCCAATGATGATCGGACGCAAACATGCTTTAACATACTCGAAAACGGGCTTAAAATCATTGACATTCGGCTTGGGCTTTTTACGGGGTACAAATCTCATAAAACAGACCTCAAATTCATTTCGAGTCAAATAAGACTAATTTGGGTCGAATCCGACACCAGGGGCAAAACCGTCTTTTTACGACCGAGTCGAAACTCGGTCGGAGATATTTTTTCGAGACACACGGACCAGCCGTGGTACCTCACGAGTCCGGCCTGGACTCGAATGCTACAAAAATCAGCTACACAAATCCGTTTAAGGATGGAATTCGATCTCAAGTAGGATTTCTATCCAAAAACCGAATCAAACACTCGACCGAGCGTAGGACACTCGGCCGAGCAGCCCTCTTCCAGCCGGATTCCACGGCTTCCTCTCCAAGGAACGGAATCCTCGCTCGTCTCAACCTCTTACATTCCCTATCCTAATCGGTATTTCTTGTCGTACAAGCAAGGCTACCTCTTCTCCTATAAATAGGACCTTCCCATCACACATTCAAGGGACCAACATCAAGCATAAACACCAATTATTCACAACACATTAAATCCCCGACACACATGAATCAGGTAATCATACACCTCGAGACTCTTACACTTAGCATCGAAAAACCGATAGTACACAACCCGAGATCACGCCAGACGAAGCCGGCCACCTCGCCCGACACCCTTCACGTCCCATACCACCATCAACTCACATACTTTACCTCGACGCTCCCGTGTCCAAACCACATTCCGATGAGCCCCGATCCGAGTAAACAAAGCATGTAGGTTGAGGGTGTAAACTCAAACCCGATTTCTCTCTTTTCTTCCTTCCTTTCTCTCGTTTTCTTCTTCTTTTTGTGTCGTGTCTTCGTCGGTCGTTTTTTATGGGTCATTCGTCGCATTTCGTATTTATTTCTAATATCGATACTACAAAAATTATTTTCATATAACGAATATTCTTAAAAATACGATACCAATTCTCTAGTCGAATATCGTATTAAAAGAATTACATTAATCTCATCGATGCTAAAAAATCGTTACATCTTCTTTTTACAAAATACGACGATTTTAACGTGGAGAGAACTAACATTCTTTTTCGTTTCGTTCAAATTCTTTTCAAAACAATTTTATAAAACCTTTTCTAAAAGTCATTCCTAATATTCGATATCGATTTCATAATCGAATATCGAATACGACGAATATCGAAAGTATAAATCGAGTATAAATTAGTTCATATTTGTACGCGATCTATCAAAATTAACGACTTTCGAAAATAAACGAGCCGAGACAGCAGCCCATGCGAGTCGCGCCCCTCCCAGGCGACTCGCGCCGGAGACTGGAAACCGTGGCCCCTTTTCTTCGTTTTCTCTATTTTCTTAAGCATCGTTTTTCTAATTCTACAAAACGATTTTTCAAAATCTTTTCTTTTCATCTTTTCCAAAATTATTCCGAATACTGGATATCGATTTCATAATCGAATATCAAATATAACGAATATCGAAAATATTGAATCGAGTACAAATTATGTGATATTTGTACACGATTTAATAAAATCGTCGATTTTCAAAAAATTGACTTCGAAAAAGGCCGGGGCGCGAGTCGCGGGCACCCCGGGCGAGTGCGCGGCCGGCTGAAACGCGACACGTTCTTCGTTTTTTTTTTTTATATTCTTCGAACATCATTTTTTAGACAAAACAGCGTCTTTTCAGATCTCAACTTTATTGACCCCGGTCAACGCGTGTTAATCCATCATGTGAATTAAACTTTTCAAAACCATGCATATCATCATATTTATTTTTTATTATTCAATCGTTACTAACTTGTTTGTTCGTGTTTGTAGCAATTTCTTTTCTTTTCGTTTGTTTTATTATACTAAAACGAATCTCACATGTTAAAATACAACTTTGACGTTAATTTTCATGCATTAAACCGACTTAGCAACCCATTCAATTTCTCGCATGTTTAGGGAAAACAATGTTTGCATATCATTCATCGTATTACTAACGTGCGTATTCAAAAATTATTCGATATCCTAGTAGAGGCCGCTAATGTGCGGGCGGGGTTGGGTGTTCTTTGTGAAATTCCCAACACGTACCCTCACCCCTTACTCAGAACCTCGATTTTCAGATGTCCGAAACCATTGGCAACGAGAGTCATTCAATACACGGTATCCGATCATGTCGGTATCGGTATCAAATGCAAAGGGACGAACCCGATAAACTCTGACATCGGAAATGGGCCGCACGGCCAACTACGACATAGAGTGGGTTCGAACGGGCCCGAACTCCCACAAAGTTCGATGGCGACTCCAACTTCGATTTAAATTTCAATTCGATCCATTCTCATATGTTGATTCATTCGCCTCCCCAAACCCGCGCGTGGCCGCGTCGGGGTGGACCTATGTCATGTCCACAATTTGGCGACTCCGCTGGGGAATAACTGATGCGTGACTTACCATCGGCATCCTCAGGGTGAGACTCGAATAGAAATCGTTTGACTAGTTTAATACGCGTTTTAGTTTTACGGTTCATGCATAACCCCATATTTTCCCGGGCCGGTACTAGTGACCGACGTCCCACTATACCATTGATGTAGTCCAAATTGGATATGTCAAAAGGTGTTCATAGCAGATTCGTATGGATTTTACGGCATGTTCTAAGCTCAATTCGACTTAGGAAGTTCGCCCCGATTCTCGAATAGGCTATGTACACTGGTATAGACCCATATAGTCTGACCGAGACTTAGCTTAAGAGCATACATGGTGTCATTATACTGTTTCCATGACTACGTGCTACTTGATCCACACCTTTTTCAAAAAAACGTCATTTTCAAAATTTACATCTTTTTCAAAATATCCAATTTCAAAACCCCGGACATATACCGAATTTAGGACTTATGATTTTACTCAAAATAGCCCTTTTCTAGCCGGTATTATGCCCAACTTAAAACTCGAAAATATATTTTCGAACTTTCAAAACCTTCGCCCGGTCCGCCTTTCCATTTTCTTTCTCGAAAAAAAAGGGCCGGTTCTCCCCGAATTTTTTCGGGCTTTTAAAAAAAAACATATTTTGAAACTTCCTCTTCTTAGGACTTCCCGTATTTAGCAGTGTCGGGTCGTGTCATAAGTCGTCGAAGTCTTTAGCGTCGAAACTCCGTCGATTTACATCACGAGTTTCCTCCCTATCCTCGTCCGCCTTATTTTACTAAGGCAAGGCCCACCTGCGTAGGACATACTCCTACAAGGGTTGGCCCATTTACACAATCGAGTCCAAAGTCTGGGAATGTCTCACGTGAACCTTTCTTCGAACAGGGCCCAGCCCACATAGCTGGATCCTAAGGAAGGCCCACCTTTTCACAAGTCACCCGTCTAGGTGTCTTTTCAGAGTCATTACCGTCTTAGTCTTCTTCTTTTTCCCCTGCTCGGGATGTACTTTTTTTAGGATTCAGGTTAAGTTGCTGATTACGCGGTGTTCTTACAGACAGGCCACCCTTCACTCGAACCATGACGAAAGAAGACATTGATGAGTTGACAGCTTCGTTAGCTCAGATCCAAAACCAATTGAGACAAATGAGGGAATACCAGATTGCCATCGTCACTCGGGTAAGTGTCGTGGAACAAGGAACCCCTAACGCTTCGATCGATGATGACGGACCTTTGGCCGCACTGGCCGGCGCACTCCGCAAACTGCAAGAACAAGTCCACTCGACCACCAGAAACACCATCCTCACGGAAAATGCCCGTACCTATTCACCCTTGACCGATGAACTGCCCGCTAACCTCAACTTAACGGGCTTACCAATGTTTGACGGGACTGAAGACCCGGTACTCCATATCCGGGCCTTCAAGGATTTTATGGCTGTTAAGGGGGTCAAATCGACCATGTTCAAGCATCTCTTTGCTTCCTCTCTGGAAAAGCACCCGAAAGCCTGGTACTACAAGCTTGACCCCAAGAAATACAAAACATGGGACGATGTCGCAATGGAATTCGCGCGAAACTACGCGGATAACACCGAGATCCAGACTACCATGCATACTCTGGAGGTTATGGCCCAAGAGCCTAAGGAAGGTTTCACCAAATACCTTCAAAGGTGGAGGGCTGAAAGTGTAAAGCTGGTGGACAAGCCCAGCGAAAAGGTGCTAGTGGAGGCCTTTGTCAAAAACCTCCTCCCCTCTTACCGGATCCATCTCCGGTACGCCATCATACCCGATTTCGCCACTTTGACCGAGTTGGGTACAAGAATCGAAGACGATCTAAGGTTAGAGAGCCTTACTAAGGCCTCTGCCAAGGGGTATCAAGGAGCCAGTTCATCCTCCAGCGAGCCCGCAACTACAACTGCGGCCCGAAGCATCTTTGACGAGGTTAATTCATTAGACACCTCGACCAAAAAGAATACTCCAAATCGGGTATTCACTGATTTAGGAACAACCTATGCTAATGCCTTACAAAGGATGTCTTCAAAAGGCCTAATCCAACCGATAGGCCCAATCCCGGAAGTTCCCGTCGAAAAGCGATCCAAGAACTACAATATTCAAGCCTATTGCCACTATCACCGAGGCAACGGGCACGACACTGAGAAATGCTGGAAGTTGAAGCATCTCATTCAGGATCTATTCGAAAGTGGGAAGATACCACTACCCAGTGATAAGCCAAGTAACAAAAATAATCCCCTTGCTACTCAGACCATTTTTACTGGAGAAGTAGTCGACTACTCCCATCTCATTTCCCCTTTCATTTCCCAAATCAACGGGATATGGAATGATGATGAAGACGACGTTTACTTGGCTAAGGGGGAAGCTGTCCCCGTCACCGTCGAAGAAATCCGGAAGGCTAAAGCTTGAGCCCTGGCCGGCACACACGTCATCACGACCGGTCTTTCTATCCCGGAAACCGTCACTGAACCTTCCAGGACGGAACTCACTTCCGAAGAACCAAACGCTGACACGGCCCTAGTTAGACAACTAAAGAGGGTCCGAACTAATCTTACTATATGGCAGCTTTTGGTTAGTTCTCAGGAGCATCGGGCAGCACTTAATAGGGCTCTTGATGAAATCAAGGTTGACTCATCGGTTACCCCCACCTAAATGGTAGCCGCTATTTTGCCTCACCTCAAAGGCAAGTCCAAAGGAGAAGGCCCACTTATCACTTTCTCCGAGTCCGACCTTCCACCGTTTGGGGCCACCCATAACTTGGCCCTATATATCACGGTGATCTGCCGAAATAAATATCTCCCAATGACCCTAATTGATGATGGGTCCGCAGTAAACGTCCTTCCCTTGAAGACAGCTAAGGCCCTCGGCATTACCGAGGCTGACTACCTTCCTACTGCACAAACTAATCAGTTGCTGGCGCCGTTAAGCTAACGATCGTAACGAGCCCGATCGAGAAGGAGTTCGAATTTCAGGTGATCGATGTCACCTCATCTTTCAATCTGCTACTTGGAAGGCCCTGGATACACGCGGTCAAAACCGTGTCTTCCACCCTTCACAGGAAGGTCAAACTACCTTTACAAGATGGGATCGTTACTCTCGAAGCTACCCCCATAACCGTGTCAAGCTGCAACACGGCAGGCTCAACCGACCCGCGACGTTTCAACTTCGTGGGAATGATCGAGGAAGAATACCTTTTCCGGCCCTATTTCACCACTAGCATCGACACGATGCTACAAAATTTGGGTTATCTGCCCGAAGCTACCTCGAGACCTGACCTCCCAGCCGGCAAGATCATCGAGGTATTAACCAATGAAGAGTCAAGATTCGGCTTGGGGTATGCTATAACCCCGAAAAACGTGGTTCAGGCCGGTATTCAGAAGGCCATCAACATCTTCAAGGGTACCTACTTGGGCCCTTACAGTCCAAGACTGACTGATTACTTCGTCACTCCAGTGTTCGGAGCTGTTCAAGTGGGCCTTTATCAGCCCACCATCTCATATCTCGAGACCAAATTGGCTCGGGAATGCAATTTCATCCCGGATGACATCTTTGCCCTTATCCGGGCCGAATCAAAGGAGGGCGCAAATAATACTAAGCCCGTCCTGGGACTCCTATTCGGGGAAGACAAGGTCGTCCCGACCCCTAAACAGGAGTTAGTCAACTTGATCCTCCGCAGCAACAGGTTCGATCCAACCAAGTTGATCTCCGAAGTAGGTGCTGACACTGGGAAGAGAGGTTGGAGGAAGACAACTAAGTGGACCGACAGTCAGAGTCGAGTCTACAAGCTAACTACTGGTGAAGGAGATATGCAAGGCGCTGAGTCCGAGTCTGAGTCAGAGTCAGAGTCGGAGTCTGAGTCCAAGTCTAGAGGGTCCAATACTTGGATCGAGTCTGTAACCCCTCTCCCTTCTTCAGTCACACCATCGGGAGCCTCGGAATCTGTCCCGAGGGCTCTCCCCATCCCGCCTCTGACCAACGATCAGATGGCCGCTCTCTTTGAGCTGTTTTCAAAATTCACTATCAATAATAACGATAACCGTTCTGCTTACGACTTGTCTTATTTTCAAAACATTTTCAAAAATTTCATTTGCAATGACATTGAGAAACCCGACGAACAGGTACCGCTGCCTCCGCATCTAATCGAGCAACTCGGACAAAGGGAGTCCCGAAATCCGGTAATCGAAGAAACCGATTCCATCAACGTAGGAACCCCTTTAGAACCTCAGATGCTTAAGCTGGGCTTATCTCTAGATCCCGAGGAGAAACAACAATTCACGGATCTCCTCCAGGAATTTAAGGACGTCTTCGCATGGTCCTACAAGGACATGCCGGGAATAGACCGGAAGATAGCTGAACACCGAATACCCATCAAAGACGGGTACAAGCCGGTAAAACAGAAACTCCGAAGAATGAGGCCCGAATGGTCTCTCAAAGTCAAAGAGGAAGTCGATAAACAATTCAAAGTGGGCTTTATTCAAGTGTCTGAATATCCAGACCGGGTTGCAAACATCGTGCCGGTACCCAAGAAAGACGGTAAAGTACGAGTATGTGTAGACTTCCGGGACCTTAACAAGGCCAGCCCAAAAGACGATTTTCCGTTGCCACACATCGATATATTGGTGGATAACACGGCCGACCATGCCCTTTTATCATTAATGGACGGGTATGCCGGATACAATCTGATCAAAATGGCGGAGGAAGATATGAGTAAGACCACCTTCATCACACCTTGGGGTACTTACTGTTATACCTTAATGCCATTTGGGCTTATCAACGCCGGTGCCACTTATCAGCGGACCGCCACCACTTTATTGCATGACATGATGCATAAGGAAGTGGAGGTCTACGTGGACGACATGATCGTCAAATCCAAAGATCGAAACGGGCACATCGCGGCCCTAAGAAAGTTCTTTACCCGATTACGCAAGTACAACATGAGGCTGAACCCTCAAAAATGCAGCTTCGGGGTAACATCGGGCAAGCTACTGGGCCATATCGTCATCCAGCGCGGCGTTGAGGTTGACCCAGCTAAGATCAAAGCCATTACCGAGATGCAGCCACCTAAAACTGAAAAGGAGATAAGGGGGTTTCTCGGGAAAGTCCAATATATCAGCCGCCGGTTTATTTCAAAGCTAACCATGGTATGTGAGCCCATTTTCAAGAAACTGAAGATAGGAGAACAGACACTATGGGACGATAAATGTCAAATGGCTTTTGATAAAATCAAGGAGATTCTATCCTCTCCGCCGGTATTAATGCCACCCCAACCGGGTGGTCTGTCTTTGTCGTTATACTTAACAACGACCGGGACAGCCATGGGGGCTATGCTAGCCCAAACGGTCGATTCAGAAGAACGGGCTATTTACTACATCAGTAAAAAGTTCTTGGAATATGAGTGCAACTATACGATGCTCGAAAAAACGTGCTTAGCTTTGGTTTGGGCCACTAAAAAGCTCCGACACTACATGCTTAGCCACGAGGTACATGTGCTATCCAAAATGGATTCAATCAAGTACCTTTTCAAGAAGCCCATCCTCAACGGCCGTATATCCAGATGGACTTTAATGCTAGCTGAGTTCGACCTCAAGTTCGTACCATTGAAAGCCATCAAAGGCCGGGTAGTAGCCGAATTCCTCGCTGATATCCCGATATCCTAGGAGGAACACACCGATACTTGGGCCTTCCCGAATGAAGATATATTCCATACTGACACCGAAACTTGGGATTTATACTTTGATGGGGCGTCCATTTTCCGAGGATTTGGGGTCGGTATTTTGCTAATCTCGCCAGAAGGGGAACACACCCCGTTATCCATCAAGCTAGATTTTAACGTTACTAACAACACAGCCGAGTATGAAGCGTGCATTCACGGGTTGCAAGCCGCCGCTGATTTAGGAGTAACAAACCTCCGGGTCCACGGTGACTCGTCTTTAGTCATAAACCAAGCTTTACAGAAATGGAAAACTCGGAACGCAAATCTCGTGGCTTACCAAGCGCGAGTAAGGGTTCTCGAAAAACAGTTCAAAAAGGTGGAATACATCTATTTACCTCGGGAAGAAAACCAGTTTGCAGATGCTCTTTCAAAATTAGCATCTTTACTGAATAGCCTAGCGCATCTAACCAGCATGCCTATCTGCGTCGAAAGACGATCTGAGCCAGCATATATTCACGCTATTCAAGATATCGAGATAACTGATCCAGAACCTTGGTATCAGGCTATTCTAACCTACTTAACGTCAGGAGAATATCCTCCGGGAGCTGAAAACCGGGCCAAGAAAGCTCTACGAAGATGGGCAACCCAGTTCATCCGCACGGACGATGGACAGTTATATAAGAAGACAGCATAGGGGGCTTTACTTCTATGCATTGACAAAACGCGAGCCGAAAGAGTCATGGTTGAGGTACATGATGGTGAAAATGGCCCACATATGAATACCCATATGCTAGCGCGGAAAATCACGAGACTCGACTATTATTGGAATAGCATGGAAACTGACTGTCAGTTATATGTCAAACACTGCCATAACTGTCAGATTTTCGCCAATGTACAGCATATGCCTTCATCCTTATTATATACTATAACATCACCATGCCCATTCTCGACATGGGGAATTGATATAATTGGGAAAGTGAACCCTTCCGGGACAGGGGGTCACTGTTTCATTTTAGTGGCTATTGACTATTTCACCAAATGGGCGAAGCTGAATCATACCGAATCTTGAATGCCAAACATGTGGCTAAGTTCATCTAAAACAAAATTATATGTCGATACGGGATTTCGCACGAGTTCATCAGTGATCACGGGACCCACTTTCAAGCTGAAACTGCCACTTTGTTGGAAAAATACAAGATTCGAAGGCATACATCTTCGCCTTACCGTCCCCAAACGAATGGAGCGGTAGAGGCAGCTAATAAAACAATTGTCACCATACTTAAAAAGATGGCTGAGAATTACCGGGACTGGCCCGACAAAATTCCTTTTGCCTTATGGGGATATCGAACATCAATTCGCACCGCAACTGGAGCAACTCCGTATTATCTGACATATGGAAGGAGGCGGTCCAACCAGTCGAGCTAGAAGTACCGTCCCTCAGGATTTTACTCGAGAGTCAGGTGCCCGAAGCAGATTGGGTCCAATCTCGATATGACTCCCTAGTTCTTTTGGACGAACGGCGATCTCGAGCCCTGAATAATATTCAGATATATAAAAAAAGGATCCAACGGGCCTTTATCAAAAGAGTTAGGCCCAGGAATATCAAAGAGGGCGATCTAGTCCTAAAATACGTGCGAGCTTTGCTACCAGTTGACCCAAGGGGAAAATTCAAACCCAATTGGGTTGGGCCATATCTAGTGAAGAAAATCCTTTCAGGAGGAGCAGTAATGCTAACAGACTTGGACGGGAACGAATTCGTCAACCCAACCAACTTCGACCAGTTGAAGCGTTACTACCCTTAAACCCTGCCTCAATGTCATTTGCAAAATGTTTATAAAAATTTGTCTTTTTATAAATTTTCAAAAAAAATTTAAGCAAGTCAATAAGTTAGGATTACTTATCCTACCATCGCACATCTCGAATTAACAATCTTGATCTATTTCGAAAATTGCAAAAAAAAAAAAGTTTCTGAACTACAGAAGGTTTGATTCCATTAATTATGGATACGTAGGCAACCCCTGAAAAGGGTGCAACCGCTGCAATAACGAAAAGACGGGAACGGTATTCACTAATATGTCTTTTATTATAAAAACCAATAAATCCGGAAATTTCAAAAATACACCACACAAAAAAAAACAACAAAAACAAAAAAATCACACCACAAAAATAGTAGTAATACTTAAATAATAAATTTAGGAGACTACTCGTACACTTTTCCTTTCCCCTTATCTTTCGGGTCACGCGGAGCCCGAGGCCAACGGGGCGGGGGCGAACGTTCCCTAATCACAAGAGGAATTTCCTTTGCTCGAACCCGTTTCTTCGACAACGGGTCTTCTGCCATTGTCACTGGCCCAAGCCGAGCCCGTACGGGCTCGGAAAGTCAGTCTCGAGGACCAAGTCGATCCTTGACCGCCAATCTTGGGCCAAGTCTCCTTTCTAAGTCCGTATGGGGGCTCACTTTCCCCCGTGCCCCCTTAGCACTGGACCCTTCAGTCTGAGTCCTAGATTTCCCTTTCTGACTTGCTGGAGTAGCACCTTCGTCAAAGAAGCTTCTATTATCTTTAGCTTGTTCCCGACGCAACAGGTCGAAAGCCTCATCAGTCTTCAGGGCAGCTCGGGCTTTAGCAGAATCAGCCTTTGTCCATTTAACATAAGAATCGCATACCCAGATCGAGTGAGGAGTCTTGGGAACGGACCAAGTAGCTCGGGTGTACCACCTTTGCATCCGAGTATCACACATTACGTCCGTCAGTTGAGTAGATTCACTCACGACCGCCTCGATTTCCGGGATTCTTTGGACCCGACCATATTGCCTAAGTATGCGATCGGAAAAGAGGTGAATTGTTTGTCTAAAAGATAGGATCACCTGATATCGAGCCCTATCTCGAGACTCTAAGCCAGTCCGAACGTAAATGGGCCACCATGGAACGGTCCACCGGATCAATGGGCCTTCGTGAAAAGACAGCACTTCGTCCCAGTATTTTTGAGTATTGAGGCGAGAAAAGCCAACGGTCCGTCTCCTCGTCATCACCTGATTGGGGCGGTATCGACATACGTCAAGGGGAGGGTCAATGATTGATAGCCTCTCGAGTAGCCAAAGCTGAAAAAATCGAAATCGCGAATTGTCAAAAAAAACCGCTCAAAAAAAATCGAAAAATCGCAAAAATCGAGAAAATCGAAGAAAACCGCAGAAATCGGGAAAAACCGGGAAAACCGGAAAAATTGCAAAAATCGAAAAATCAAAAAATCTATATACCTGTAAAAGACAGGTACTCCCAGTCAACCGGGTTGACGGATCCCTTTTACGATTATCCAAACCCTGGATAATCTCTCCTGTAATCAGCCAAGCCGGGCTGTGCTCCGTTTCCATCAGGTCAGCCACAGTGAAAAGTCGGACGTGACCCATGCAAGATAATAAATCCATGTGACCTTCGAAGGCATAAACATGGAGCACACAAAAAGTAAAGGCCCTACGGCTATGGACCGGCCTGACCCGGACGTCATCTGGGTTCATAAATTTTTCAGCCAAATCAATCAAGGAAACGGTATTTCCTTCCAGCATGCAGGATACCTCCATGTGAGAAAGTCCTAAAAATTCCCATAGCTTTCTCCTCGGGTCATGAACCGAAAATGGGATAGCAGGGCGAAGTATGAGATTCCACCCTCCTACAGCAGCAATTTCCTCAGGGATAGGACAGATTTCGCCCTGAGGAAAACCAAAAACGTGATAAGTATCGTCCCAGTAGGACAAGCAAGCATCCAAAAAGTGACGGTCTACTTGCATCTGGCGGATCGTGAATAACTGGGTGACACCATTCTGGTTCAGAATAACTTTATCTGCGTCTCTGAAGTATCGGGACCACTCTTGCAGCATTCCAATTAATCGGTCGATTCCCATAATTAGATTTCTAAAAGAAAGAATAAGGTTCTTAGGGCTAGTTTTTTTCTTTAAGGAAGAGAGGGAATTGTGGGAATTGTGAAAAATTATGAAGCAGGGAGAGGATATTTATAGCATAAAACCGGATTCTCCTCCTCACCTAAGGATTCCTAATCCCAGAGGATTTAGCATACAGGCCCTATCCTAGGATCTAGCTAAGTCATCCCGAGCATTCCTATTCCTTTTCAAAGTCAAAAAAATTCTCTAATTTTCAAATCCAAAACTCAAAACCTTTCTCAAAATTTTTATTCCCCAGCGCGAGTCATATTTGTTTCGCCTACATGTTGCATGCAAAATTTTATGTAACTTATACAGGTACAATTCAAGACCGCGCAATTCGCATAACTCCTCAGCGGCATTTAACGGGATGAGCCAATATATTGGCGCAGCCAAGACTTATATTACAAGTCCAATTCCCCACGGAGTTATCATCATCAACTCAGGTACATTTCTAGTCTGTGGCCGGCGGGCCCTTCACGTAGAGTCTAATGGACTTTAAACGACCCGATCTGAAGTCTGCCAGGTCTTAATCTTTGATTGGCCTGGTAGCTACTCTGAATTTCGCCCTGTCCAAGCCTCAGTCAGAGTGGGGGCTCTGTAGACACCCACATTTGACCGCCAGGTGTCCATAGCAGTTTCCGACAAACACCCAATGATGATCGGACGCAAACATGCTTTAACATACTCGAAAACGAGCTCAAAATCATTGGCATTTGGCTTGGGCTTTTTATGGGGTACAAATCTCATAAAACAGACCTCAAATTCAGGCCCAGTGGGTCATTTCGAGTCAAATAAGACTAATTTGGGTCGAATCCGACACCAGGGGCAAAACCCTCTTTTTACGACCGAGTCGAAACCCGGTCGGAGATATTTTTTCGAGACACACGGACCAGCCGTGATACCTCACGAGTCCGGCCTGGACTCGAATGCTACAAAAATCAGCTACACAAATCCGTTTAAGGATGGAATTCGATCTCAAGTAGGATTTCTATCCAAAAACCGAATCAAACACTCGACCGAGCGTAGGACACTCGGCCGAGCAGCCCTCTTCCAGCCGGATTCCACGGCTTCCTCTCCAAGGAACGGAATCCTCGCTCGTCTCAACCTCTTACATTCCCTATCCTAATCGGTATTTCTTGTCGTACAAGCAAGGCTACCTCTTCTCCTATAAATAGGACCTTCCCATCACACATTCAAGGGACCAACATCAAGCATAAACACCAATTATTCACAACACATTAAATCCCCGACACACATGAATCAGGTAATCATACACCTCGAGACTCTTACACTTAGCATCGAAAAACCGATAGTACACAACCCGAGATCACGCCAGACGAAGCCGGCCACCTCGCCCGACACCCTTCACGTCCCATACCACCATCAACTCACATACTTTACCTCGACGCTTCCGTGTCCAAACCACATTCCGATGAGCCCCGATCCGAGTAAACAAAGCATGTAGGTTGAGGGTGTAAACTCAAACCCGATTTCTCTCTTTTCTTCCTTCCTTTCTCTCGTTTTCTTCTTCTTTTTGTGTCGTGTCTTCGTCGGTCGTTTTTTATGGGTCATTCGTCGCATTTCGTATTTATTTCTAATATCGATACTACAAAAACTATTTTCATATAACAAATATTCTTAAAAATAAGATACCGATTCTCTAGTCGAATATCGTATTAAAAGAATTACATTAATCTCATCGATGCTAAAAAATTGTTACATCTTCTTTTTACAAAATACGACGATTTTAACGCGGAGAGAACTAACATTCTTTTTCGTTTCGTTCAAATTCTTTTCAAAACAATTTTATAAAACATTTTCTAAAAGTCATTCCGATTATTCGATATAGATTTCATAATCGAATATCGAATACGACGAATATTGAAAGTATAAATCGAGTATAAATTAGTTCATATTTGTACGCGATCTATCAAAATTAACGACTTTCAAAAATAAACGAGCCGAGACAGCAGCCCACGCGAGTCGCGCCCCTCTCAGGCGACTCGCGCGGGAGCCTGGAAACCGCGGCCCCTTTTCTTTGTTTTCTCTATTTTCTTAAGCATCGTTTTTCTAATTCTACAAAACGATTTTTCAAAATCTTTTCTTTTCATCTTTTCCGAAATTATTCCGAATATTGGATATCGATTTCATAATCGAATATCAAATATAACGAATATCCAAAATATTGAATCGAGTACAAATTATGCGATATTTGTACACGATTTAATAAAATCGTCGATTTTCAAAAAATTGACTTCGAAACAGGCCGGGACGCGAGTCGCGCGGCCGGCTGCAACGCAACACGTTCTTCGTTTTTTTTATATTCTTCGAACATTGTTTTTAGACAAAACAGCATCTTTTCAGATCTCAACTTTATTGACCCCGGTCAACGAGTGTTAATCCATCACGTGAATTAAACTTTTCAAAACCATGCATATCATCATATTTATTTTTTATTATTCAATCGTTACTAACTTGTTTGTTCGTGTTTGTAGCAATTTCTTTTCTTTTCGTTTGTTTTATTATACTAAAACAAATCTCACATGCTAAAATATAACTTTGACGTTAATTTTTATGCATTAAACCGACTTAGCAACCCATTCAATTTCTCGCATGTTTAGGGAAAACAATGTTTGCATATCATTCATCGTATTACTAACGCGCGTATTCAAAAATCATTCGATATCCTAGTAGAGGCTGATAATGTGCGGGCGGGGTTGGGTGTTCTTTGTGAACTTCCCAACACGTACCCTCACCCCTTACTCAGAACCTCGGTTTTCAGATGTCCGAAACCATGGGCAACGAGAGTCATTCAATACACGGTATCCGATCATGTCGGTATCGATATCAAATGCAAAGGGACGAACCCGATAAACTCTGACATTGAAAATGGGCCGTATTTTGTACACGACCCACTACGACATAGAGTGGGTTCGAACGGGCCCGAACTCCCACAAAGTTCGGTGGCGACTCCAACTTCGATTTAAATTTCAATTCGATCCATTCTCATATGGAGATTCATTCGCCTCCCCAAACCCGCGCGTGGCCGCGTCGGGGTGGACCTATGTCATGTCCACACACGTAATATTTTTTTATATACATAAGTAATTTAGTCGTACAAACAAGCCTAAATATTTAAATAAGCAATTTATTAAGTTATTAACATAATATACTTATATATAAGAAATGTTGTTAGAAGAAAAGTTTGGTTACCTTAATAGCTATTACGGAGTATTTTATTAACGTTATTAAGAATTACAGATCGTCTGGGTTAATAATATCGTCTACGTTAGGAAAATCATCTTCTTCCTCTTTTAAAGAAAATTTCGGGTCGAAATGATTTGACCCAAATACGGTTCTAGAAAAGTGATTCCGCCAAATATTGGGCAACTCCTCATTCCCGATGCTGCAATTATAGAAAATGACAAAGGAGTAAATATATAATACGTAGTACAGACTATATAGTATAATAAGTAGAAGTAGTAGTACGTAATATAGTATAGAGAGTATGTAGTGTGTATATATATATATATATATATATATATATAATAGCAGTAATATATATGTAGTGGTTAGTATGGTGATAGTATGTATGTGTAGTGTATATATAGTAGTACTAGTAGTATGTAGTAGAAGTAGGAGGTTAGTATATATATATAGTGCTAAATAGAAGTAGGTGTAGTGTATAGGATAGGTTAGTGTATGTTAGGTAGCAATGTAGCATAGGTGTAGAAATGTTAAGGTAGGTTAGTCATTAGTGTGTAGGTTAGTGTAGTGTAAGGGTAGAACGTGGGAGTTCACGAGGAGAGCCAAGATTCCCGAGTTTGGGTCCGTTTTTCGTACAAACGTTGAAATATAAGATTACGGAATTAAAATAATGAAAATCGTAAAATTTATTTTTAAAAAGGAATTTGTGAGACGGTAAGTAAAAAACAGACGATAAATAGTTTTATGGGACAATAGTTATAAGAAATCATTATTTTAAGAATACGATAAATCATTTTTAAATTTTTACGAGAGGAGAAAATGTCAAAACGACAGGTCATTATTAAAAATATGTTTTCGAGTTTTTATACTTTATTTAACGAAGGATAATTTTATTTTATTTTAATAATTTGATAAATAAATTCTCATGTTTTTATAACGGAATAATTTTAATTCAACGAAAATAAAAATATTTTATTTACGAAAATAATTTTTTTTTAAAATGTTAAACTTTGTTTAAATTAATGTTTAAAATTTTAACTCTATTTGAAAAATAGGGGGTGTTACACCTTTATTCCTCTTGGTAATTTAATCTAATCTTTCTTCCTTCTTCCTTCTTCTTCATTCTTGATTGCTCTTAAATCTTTTTTTTTGGTGAAAATGTGAGATTTATTAAAAAGGACAAAGAAGATTTACAAGAAGACCATATAACTCATATACATACAAATACAAAACAAAATCGGGACTCAAGGATAAACCGATTAGGATCTAATAAGTTTGCTCAACTCCCTTCTTTCATCTATTGTAATGTGTGGTCGTTGGAGAATACTTTTAATTCTGGATTTCACACTCTCCCTTATGTATTTGGCGACTTGAGTAGGTATTTGTACCAACCCTTCCATCATTGCTTCATTCCTCTTCATCCAAATCGTGTGGTGAAACGCATTGGTGATCATAGCTTGGATTCTCCCTCTAATTCCCATTTCCGGTCTGTGCTCAGGAGCTTCAATAAGCCCAGACCCGAACCAATCTGTAATCCCCTAAAAATTCTAGCGCGATACAGTGGCGGAAACACTGTAGAGTCGGGATTAAAACACACAGAACTATGTCTTAATAAATTAAATTGGTAAAGTCAAACATGCGCCATACATAAAAATGGCTAAAATTTAAAACAATCCATAAAGAGGTTAAACAATCCTTAAAACATGATTATTAAAAGATCAGCAGGATCCAAGACTGCTCGCTAGCCCACACCCACCGGAAAATAAACACGTATACCTGCCATGTTAAAACATAACAGCCACAATCAGTGGGGAGCAACGTCAACGTTCTCCCAGTCGTATAACAGGATTTTAAAACAGTAATTACTAATATAGGAAAAATAGTAAAAATGGAAAACAGTAAAACATCATATTAAAATAAGGTTTAGCGTCGAACAAATTATTCAAAAGGGGTTTTCGAAGACACATAAAGATATTTGCCAACCTGCGCCAATTTATATCGATAATAAATAAAATAATCAAAATGGCGTTATGGATAGGATTAATGTAGAATCTAGACTTTCACTAGGATAATACTAAAAACTAGTTTCGAGAACTTAGTCAAAACAAATTAGACTTTGGTCTCTAACTAGGCAACTCAACCATAACAGGACTGCGTGCAGCGAGGTCCTGGCTTAAGTAATGTACACCCCTCCTGGATACAAACCATACCCAGTTCAACCCGACGCGACTTATACGATGCGATATCTAAGTTTAAGGTAAATATACACTCTCCTGAACACAAACCATGCTCAGTTCAACAACCAATGCGCCCCATAAAGACACACCAGCCTTACAGTTGATGGCAAAACGTACATCCCAGACTATATTACTCTAAACCCACACTTGTCCTTATTCCATAACTCCAAAGCAAACCATTATCGATATTTAAAAGATGTATTCATCATAAACAATATGAGGATAAAAGAAGTAAACATTTATATTCTAAAAGAGGAAACTTTCTATTTTAGGAAACTTCTATTTTTAGAAACTTTACTAAAAATAGCATCATATCAAAGTAGTGAAAATATTAGTTCATACTAATGCCACATTTTAGTAAACGATATAGATTTATAAAACTAATACTTTCGGCCTTAACGATATTAATTATTAAAGTAAGAACATTTGATTTTATGAAATTATTAAAATATCGTACAAGTGTTATAAAATGATTAGAGACATCTAAAAAAAATATTTAATAATACTAATTAGGGTGTTTTCGAAAGTTATAAAGCTAAAATTCCCTAATTATTATTAGTTTCGACGATAAAATTATAAATAGGATTTTACGGCAAATACTAAATTAAATAATTGAACGTCTTTATTTAATTAAACCAACAAATATATTTAGAGTATGTTAAGGGATGATTTAACTCCTAAAGTTTCAGATTTAAATACTTTCAAAATTGCTGGAAAAATAATTCTTTTAGGTAAGACGAAGCAATTTAGCGATAAATCACAACTTGTCCGAAATCAATATTTATTAATTAAAGACTATAATAAATAGTACAAAAATTACGTAAAATAGTTAAATTATATTTATGGACATTCTGTCCAGAAAAGAAAATTTCCAGAATTCTAAAAACTCGGTTTTTAAAGCGTTTTCTCGTTAATCGTCCAATCTCGACAATAACGATTAATAAAAATAGAAATTACAAAACGATTTAAGTATTAATATCCAAAAATTATTATTACACTTTAAAATCCTGATTTTACAGAATATAAATTTTTTTCCAGATTTTTCCAAAATCCAGATCAACAAATTTCAACAAAACCGTCATTTAAACCCGTTTTCGCAATTATAACGATTTTATTTATAAACCTATCGTTCCTAACATTTTATTAAGGCACTAAAATCATAATAATACATTTTAATATGAAATCATCAGAATCATAATTTTTTCCAGATTTAAACTAAAGACCAGAAATCGAGAATTTAAACAACAAACACGGTTTTAACGATAAACGATGATTTAAAGTGATTAATTAATTCATCCACTTAACAATTCCGAAAAATTATGAAAAACATCAGAAAATTCTATTTCACCAGAAAGTTTCACCACGTCAAAAATCAGATTAAAATAAAATGTTTAAGTACTAGAACTAAAAATCGGTTTTTAATCGTTTTTGTTCGAAAACGATAATAATTCAATAATCGATATCAAAAATATCAGAAAAAATACTAAATTACTAAAAATCATCAAAAACAACATTTTTCCAGAATATAAACATATATTACATGTTTAGGCCGATTATTACGATTTTACAAATTAATATAACAATTTAATCGTTAATCTCGTAAAAGCGATAAAAATATCGAAACATGCAAATTTTCAACTTTAAAAATTTTTCCAGAATTCGTGACATACATATATTGCCAAAATAAAATATAAAAATATATACATGCAAATACTCAATTAAAATCTTGAAATACCGAGTAACATCGACGTTACCTCTACTCCAAGTCTGAATCAACGATATATTCGTCGGCTTCGGGATCGTCCAAAAATCCTACCAAACACGTAAATCATGGCAGGAAAATACCATGAGAAAACTAATAAAAATCAAGGTAAAAATTGATCGAAAATGACGTCGATTAATACCTTAACGAAGGAATCGGAAAGAGGATTATTATGACGATAAAATGATGCGATTGGGACTTGAAATGGAGCAAAAATCAGCCTAAGGAGGGTAAGGAGTACACGGCCAAAAGAGAGAAGAAAGAAGTGATGAATATTTTTGTTAATGCAAAAATGAATGTAAAGTAAAGAAGGAGATGGAGGTTACTACACTTAAAGGAGTAAGAATGAAATTAAAGTTTCAAAATGAGGAATCCAAAGTGTATCTAGACCTAAAGTTGGCCGGCCAAAAGGATAAGAGAGGGAGTAAGAAAAGTTTTGACATAAATGCTACAATGAATGAAAATGATTTATCTTATGATTACGTTTTAACGTGATAAAATGAAACGTCTAAATAAAACGTAATAAAACTTGTGACCAAGAGCTTAGTTGGTCCAAAATGTGAGAAAACAGTCTCAAATAATTTATAAGTTGATAAAAAGTATAATCGTAAAATAGTTAAAGGCATTTCAAAGTAATTCGAGTAAACCTCGCGTAAGAAAATAATTATTCGCGAAGCTTCGTAATAAAATCATAAATGGCTTGTTTTTTAGTAACTAAAATATATCTTAGTAGAAAATATTCCATAAACGTATTCAAACATTTTTAGGAAAAAGGAATAACTTAAATCCAAGCTTAAAAATGTCAATTCGGAGAGAAATAGAATTCCTCGCGGAAAAATTACTTAGTTTACGAAGAAACCAAATAAATGGATTTAAAAGAATTTTAAATCTTTAAAATTAAAAATAGAAATTATTAAACTCAAAAATTACAATAAAGCTTAGTAAAATGATAAAATATGAGGCCAAAAGTGACAGAGTTAAGACGAAGTCCTAACAGAAAGAACAAAATGCTTAGGAAAAATAGCGGGTGTTACAATCCTCCCCACTAAAAGAAAGTTTCGTCCTCGAAACTAAGAATAAGCAGATAGGAAATCGAGGTTTACCTTACTCGAAGAGTTGAGGATGCTTAGCTCGCATCGAAGACTCGGTTTCCCATGTTTCTTCCTCAAACCGATTACAGCGCCACAAAACCTTCACCAGAGGTACAACTTTATTCCTTAAACGCTTCTCGCGGCGATCAGTGATCTTCACCGGCCTTTCTTCATAAGTCAAATCCGGCTCGAGATCCACAATCTCGGGCTCCAACACGTGCTCGGGATCACTAACATATTTCCTTAACTGAGAAACATGAAATACATCGTGAACCTTACCCATGGATGCAGGCAATTCCAGTTTATAAGCAACTTCGCCCACTCTCTCGATCACAGGGTATGGGCCAACGAACTTAGGGCTGAGCTTGCCCTTAATCCCAAACCGTTTCACCCCTTTCATAGGTGATACCTTCAGGAACACCAGATCACCAACCGAAAACTCCAAAGGTCGGCGACGAACATCAGCATACGACTTCTGTCGATCCTGGGCAGACTTCATCCTAGATCGGACCACATTCACAACGTCAATAGTCTGAGCCAACAAATCCGGGCCCAAAATCTTTACTTCACCGGGAACATCCCAACAGACGGGACTACGGCACTTTCGACCATAAAGTGCTTCAAACGGGGACATCTTAATAGAAGCATGGTAGCTGTTGTTATAGGAAAACTCTACCAATGGAAGATGTCGGATCCAACTCTCTTGGAAATCCAAGGCACAAGCCCGCAACATATCCTCCAAAGTTTGGATTGTTCTCTCGGACTGTCCATCTGTAGCAGCATGGAAAGCGGTACTCATCAATAACTTGCTTCCCAAAGCATCTTGCAAAGCCTTCCAAAATTTAGAGCAGAACCTCGGGTCTCGATCCGAAACAATCTCGAGCGGTACACCGTGATGACGGACGATCTCGGCAATATACACTTCTGCGAGCTTCTCCAAACTCCAAGTATCGCGAATTGGGACGAATCGTGCACATTTGGTCAAGCGGTCCACAATAACCCAAATACCGTTTCTACCATTCACGGTTCTAGGTAAAGCCATCACAAAATCCATCGATATGCACTGCCATTTCCACTCTGGAACAGGGAGTGGTTGTAGCAAACCTCCAGGCTTCTTGTGCTCGAACTTCACCTGCTGACAAGTCAAGCACTTACCTACAAACTCTGCAATGTCCTCTCTCATATGAGGCCACCAGAAATGGAGCTTCAAATCCCGATACATCTTGTCACCACCAGGATGAATAGAGTACCTCGTCTTATGTGCTTCGGTTAGAACTTGCTTTCTCACCTCAGCATCACCAGGGACAACCCAGCGGTTCTTAAATTTCAGTGCTCCACTGGAATCCACAGAAAAATCTAGAGCCTTACCAAGATTCATCTTTTCTCGGATGCCAGCCACAAAAGGGTCATCCAACTGCTTCTCACGAATCTCACGGAAAAGAGTTGGTTCAGCAACAAGGGCATACAGGCGACCATCATAATCTTCATCCACAACATCAATAGACATCTTGGCAAAATCTCGGGACAACTTCTCAGGCAAGCTAGAACACGGAGACAAGGAATGAAGGATCTTTCTGCTAAGGGCATCAGCAACCACGTTAGCCTTTCCCTCACAATACACCAATTCAAGGTCATAGTCATTCACTAACTCGATCCAGCGTCTCTGTCTCGCATTCAGATCTTTCTGCGTGAAGAGATATCGCAGACTCTTATGGTCAGTGTGAACCTTGCATCTTACTCCGTACAAATAATGCCTCCAAACCTTCAGGGCATGCACCACAGCTGCTAACTCCAAGTCGTGGG
Organism: Agrostemma githago; assembly: GCA_958450325.1. NCBI lineage: Eukaryota > Viridiplantae > Streptophyta > Magnoliopsida > Caryophyllales > Caryophyllaceae > Agrostemma > Agrostemma githago. The sequence goes on from OY288249.1 coordinate 38,932,547, forward strand.
TAGGGTAATTCACCTCATGAATTTTCAACTGTCTAGAGGCATAAGCGATCACCTTACCGTTCTGCATAAGGACACAACCCAAACCATTCTTAGAAGCGTCACAGTACACATCAAATCCAACGCCTTCTTCAGGTAGGGTCAGGATAGGAGCAGAGGTGAGCTTTCTCTTGAGCTCAGAAAAAGCATCTTCACAAGCTTGACTCCACAGAAACTTATTCTCTTTCTTGAGTAATTGAGTCATAGGTCGTGCTAACTTAGAAAAGTCTTGCACAAACCTTCGATAATAGCCGGCAAGACCTAGGAAACTTCGGATCTCGCCAACATCTTTGGGACTTGCCCAGCTCTCGATAGCTGAAATCTTAGCAGGGTCAACCTTAATACCTTTCTTTGTGATAACATGACCCAGAAAAGCTACCTCGGAAAGCCAGAACTCACACTTGGAAAACTTAGCATACCACTTCTGATCTCGTAGGATGCCAAGAATAACCTTGAGATGTTCTGCATGATCAACCTCTGACTTGGAATAAATCAGGATGTCATCAATAAAGACAACAACACACTGATCCAAATACTCCCTAAAAGTTCTATTCATCTGATCCATAAAAACAGCAGGAGCATTGGTTAGTCCAAAAGGCATGACTTTGAATTCATAATGTCCATACCTCGAACTGAAAGCCGTCTTAGGAATGTCTGATTCACGGACGGGAATTTGGTGATATCCAGACCTTAGATCGATCTTGGAAAATACGGAAGCACCCTTAAGTTGATCAAAGAGATCATCAATTCTGGGCAGGGGATATTTGTTCTTGATCGTAACCTTGTTGAGATCACGATAATCAATACACAGGCGCATTGAACCATCTTTCTTCTTGACAAAAAGTACAGGAGCGCCCCAAGGGGAAGAACTTGGACGAATGAAATCTTTCTCAATCATTTCATCCAATTGCTTGCGTAGCTCTTGCAACTCAGCAGGAGCCATTCTGTAAGGTGCTTTGGCGATTGGGCCTGTACCAGGCACGAGTTCAATAGTGAATTCCACATCTCGTTTGGGTGGGATACCTGGTAACTCCTCAGGAAATACATCTGCATAATCACACACTATGCGCACCTCTTCGAGCTTGGGGAGTTCAGCAGTTACAGTTACCGTACATAGAAATGCTTGGCAACCTTTTCTCTGCATTCTGATAGCCTTCATGGCAGAAATAATCTTGATACCCTTCTGTCTTCGACCACCACGGTAAGTCACTCGAACACCTTCGGGGGTCTTCAGAGAAATCTTCTGATCTCGACACTGAAATCTTGCATCATACTGAGCTAACCAGTCCATTCCCAAAATAACGTCGAACTCAGCGAGAGGAAACTCAAGGAGAGTAGAAGGAAGAATAGTACCAGCAAAGAGAATAGGTACATTCTGATAAGCTTTAGAACAGTCAACGACTTCACCAGAAGGGAGGGAAATAGCTATAGGCTCAGCTAGACAGGGGGTTAAGGACAGTTTTGGAGCCAGAGTAGAAGATATTACAGACGTGGAAGCGCCGGTATCAAATAATATATAAGCACTAACACCAGAAATCAGAAACATACCCGTAACCACATCAGGATTAGCCTCAGCGTCGGCACGGCTCATCACAAAGATGCGTCCCTTACGAGGAGCAGAAGTAGAGACAGCGCCAGCTGCAGTAGCGGTATTGGTTGTTGCTTTCTTTGGGCAGTAGGTAGAACGATGTCCCACTTCCCCACAGTGGAAACAGGTAATAGGGTTACCCTCACAAGTCAAACCCGGATGATAGGCCTTCTTGCATTTGAAACAGTTAGAATCCTTCTTGTTGTTGGGCTTCGAGTTGAAACTGTTTTTCTTGAAACCACTACCTGTAATAGCATACAGTAGAGTCATAAATTTAGAGGAAAGAAAGTAGAAGAAGAAGAGAAAGGAAAAGTAATCCAGACCTCCAGAGTTGAACTTCTTAGAAGAAGATGAAGAGTTGTTCCCTGAATGGGTGAAAGGTCTTTTATAACCAGATGATGGGTTCATAGATTTCACCCGCTCAATCGAAGATTCCGCGTATAGCGCGGCATTATAAAGCTCATTAACAGTTGAGAGACTCCGGGGCATGTTGAGAGTGATATCGGCTCGAAGTCCTCCTCGATAAAAGAAAGCTCGGGAATTCTCATTGGGTAACAGATCTCCAGCATAATTCGCCAGAAAGTGAAACCGAGTGGTGTAAGCTTCAACTGACATGGTATTCTGGCTTAAAGTGTTGAATTCAGTCATCCTCTGACGCCTCAGCTCCTCGGGATAAAATCTCTGCTCTAAGAGAGCCTTGAACTGAGTCCAGTTGAACCCTGGAGTCTGAAGAGCAGTCGGGCCAACCTGGCTCCACCATCTGTCTGCATCGTCTGACAAGTACAACACAGCTAGGCCCACCTTCTGATCCTCGGGGGTGGAGTAAATTCCAAACTGTCTTTCCATCACTCGAAACCAACGGTTCATGACTTCAGGGTCCACGGAACCGTCATAATAGTCCAATCTGCTTTTAGCCATTCCTTCAGCAGCGTGAGAGAAGTTGAAGGGCCTCTGCTGGTTCCGGTTGTTCATCTCGTTCATAGCCTGCGCTATATTGCGTAGCGTGTCAGCCAGAGCTTCAATACCTCCTTGATCATTGTTGTTGTTGTTGTTGCGGTTGTTGTTGTTGTTGTTTCGGTTACCTCTTCCGGCCATCTTGAAGTTCACAAATAACAACATAAAATCAATGCTAATCATCGAGTTCAGGAACAGACAATCTTAACAGTTAAGTCCTTATCTGTTTCTACCCATTTCTAATAATATCCTTATTTACTGTTTAAATAATTTACTGGTATTTTTCCCTAATTTCAGGTGTGTAAGCGTCGGGAGCAGTGAGGCTCTGATACCAACTGTAATCCCCTAAAAATTCTAGCGCGATACAGTGGCGGAAACACTGTAGAGTCGGGATTAAAACAAACAGAACTATGTCTTAATAAATTAAATTGGTAAAGTCAAACATGCGCCATACATAAAAATGGCTAAAATTTAAAACAATCCATAAAGAGGTTAAACAATCCTTAAAACATGATTATTAAAAGATCAGCAGGATCCAAGACTGCTCGCTAGCCCACACCCACCGGAAAATAAACACGTATACCTGCCATGTTAAAACATAACAGCCACAATCAGTGGGGAGCAACGTCAACGTTCTCCCAGTCGTATAACAGGATTTTAAAACAGTAATTACTAATATAGGAAAAATAGTAAAAATGGAAAACAGTAAAACATCATATTAAAATAAGGTTTAGCGTCGAACAAATTATTCAAAAGGGGTTTTCGAAGACACATAAAGATATTTGCCAACCTGCGCCAATTTATATCGATAATAAATAAAATAATCAAAATGGCGTTATGGATAGGATTAATGTAGAATCTAGACTTTCACTAGGATAATACTAAAAACTAGTTTCGAGAACTTAGTCAAAACAAATTAGACTTTGGTCTCTAACTAGGCAACTCAACCATAACAGGACTGCGTGCAGCGAGGTCCTGGCTTAAGTAATGTACACCCCTCCTGGATACAAACCATACCCAGTTCAACCCGACGCGACTTATACGATGCGATATCTAAGTTTAAGGTAAATATACACTCTCCTGAACACAAACCATGCTCAGTTCAACAACCAATGCGCCCCATAAAGACACACCAGCCTTACAGTTGATGGCAAAACGTACATCCCAGACTATATTACTCTAAACCCACACTTGTCCTTATTCCATAACTCCAAAGCAAACCATTATCGATATTTAAAAGATGTATTCATCATAAACAATATGAGGATAAAAGAAGTAAACATTTATATTCTAAAAGAGGAAACTTTCTATTTTAGGAAACTTCTATTTTTAGAAACTTTACTAAAAATAGCATCATATCAAAGTAGTGAAAATATTAGTTCATACTAATGCCACATTTTAGTAAACGATATAGATTTATAAAACTAATACTTTCGGCCTTAACGATATTAATTATTAAAGTAAGAACATTTGATTTTATGAAATTATTAAAATATCGTACAAGTGTTATAAAATGATTAGAGACATCTAAAAAAAATATTTAATAATACTAATTAGGGTGTTTTCGAAAGTTATAAAGCTAAAATTCCCTAATTATTATTAGTTTCGACGATAAAATTATAAATAGGATTTTACGGCAAATACTAAATTAAATAATTGAACGTCTTTATTTAATTAAACCAACAAATATATTTAGAGTATGTTAAGGGATGATTTAACTCCTAAAGTTTCAGATTTAAATACTTTCAAAATTGCTGGAAAAATAATTCTTTTAGGTAAGACGAAGCAATTTAGCGATAAATCACAACTTGTCCGAAATCAATATTTATTAATTAAAGACTATAATAAATAGTACAAAAATTACGTAAAATAGTTAAATTATATTTATGGACATTCTGTCCAGAAAAGAAAATTTCCAGAATTCTAAAAACTCGGTTTTTAAAGCGTTTTCTCGTTAATCGTCCAATCTCGACAATAACGATTAATAAAAATAGAAATTACAAAACGATTTAAGTATTAATATCCAAAAATTATTATTACACTTTAAAATCCTGATTTTACAGAATATAAATTTTTTTCCAGATTTTTCCAAAATCCAGATCAACAAATTTCAACAAAACCGTCATTTAAACCCGTTTTCGCAATTATAACGATTTTATTTATAAACCTATCGTTCCTAACATTTTATTAAGGCACTAAAATCATAATAATACATTTTAATATGAAATCATCAGAATCATAATTTTTTCCAGATTTAAACTAAAGACCAGAAATCGAGAATTTAAACAACAAACACGGTTTTAACGATAAACGATGATTTAAAGTGATTAATTAATTCATCCACTTAACAATTCCGAAAAATTATGAAAAACATCAGAAAATTCTATTTCACCAGAAAGTTTCACCACGTCAAAAATCAGATTAAAATAAAATGTTTAAGTACTAGAACTAAAAATCGGTTTTTAATCGTTTTTGTTCGAAAACGATAATAATTCAATAATCGATATCAAAAATATCAGAAAAAATACTAAATTACTAAAAATCATCAAAAACAACATTTTTCCAGAATATAAACATATATTACATGTTTAGGCCGATTATTACGATTTTACAAATTAATATAACAATTTAATCGTTAATCTCGTAAAAGCGATAAAAATATCGAAACATGCAAATTTTCAACTTTAAAAATTTTTCCAGAATTCGTGACATACATATATTGCCAAAATAAAATATAAAAATATATACATGCAAATACTCAATTAAAATCTTGAAATACCGAGTAACATCGACGTTACCTCTACTCCAAGTCTGAATCAACGATATATTCGTCGGCTTCGGGATCGTCCAAAAATCCTACCAAACACGTAAATCATGGCAGGAAAATACCATGAGAAAACTAATAAAAATCAAGGTAAAAATTGATCGAAAATGACGTCGATTAATACCTTAACGAAGGAATCGGAAAGAGGATTATTATGACGATAAAATGATGCGATTGGGACTTGAAATGGAGCAAAAATCAGCCTAAGGAGGGTAAGGAGTACACGGCCAAAAGAGAGAAGAAAGAAGTGATGAATATTTTTGTTAATGCAAAAATGAATGTAAAGTAAAGAAGGAGATGGAGGTTACTACACTTAAAGGAGTAAGAATGAAATTAAAGTTTCAAAATGAGGAATCCAAAGTGTATCTAGACCTAAAGTTGGCCGGCCAAAAGGATAAGAGAGGGAGTAAGAAAAGTTTTGACATAAATGCTACAATGAATGAAAATGATTTATCTTATGATTACGTTTTAACGTGATAAAATGAAACGTCTAAATAAAACGTAATAAAACTTGTGACCAAGAGCTTAGTTGGTCCAAAATGTGAGAAAACAGTCTCAAATAATTTATAAGTTGATAAAAAGTATAATCGTAAAATAGTTAAAGGCATTTCAAAGTAATTCGAGTAAACCTCGCGTAAGAAAATAATTATTCGCGAAGCTTCGTAATAAAATCATAAATGGCTTGTTTTTTAGTAACTAAAATATATCTTAGTAGAAAATATTCCATAAACGTATTCAAACATTTTTAGGAAAAAGGAATAACTTAAATCCAAGCTTAAAAATGTCAATTCGGAGAGAAATAGAATTCCTCGCGGAAAAATTACTTAGTTTACGAAGAAACCAAATAAATGGATTTAAAAGAATTTTAAATCTTTAAAATTAAAAATAGAAATTATTAAACTCAAAAATTACAATAAAGCTTAGTAAAATGATAAAATATGAGGCCAAAAGTGACAGAGTTAAGACGAAGTCCTAACAGAAAGAATAAAATGCTTAGGAAAAATAGCGGGTGTTACAAATCCGCCAGCTCATCGCGGATCTTACGACTAAATGCACAATCCTGCATAACGTGTTGATACGTTTCCCCTTCATTCTCACAAATACAGCAATGTATATCAGTGCAGCAGCCTATTTTGCTAAGTTAGGCCCTCGTGTTCAGTCCGTTATTGACCAAAATCCAAGACAAAATAGCGTGTTTCGGTAAATTCCAGTTGTCCCATACCATCTGATGCCATGTTACTTCTGTTTTGGTAGCTCGCAGCCAGCAGTAACCATCAGCAACCGTGTATCTTTTTTGGGTAGCAATCCAAGTACTGTCAACAGCAAATCTGTCCTTCAATCTGTCTTTTGTTTTGCAAATTTGTCTCCAAGTCCACGGAACATCCATGGGAGGCTTATACTCGTGCCAATCCTGCCCTTTCAGGAAGTTTTGCTCTACCCACTTAATCCAAAGTGTGTCTCTTTTCTCATACACTAGGTCACTAATTTTCCAACCGCAGCTATGTTCCAATCCTCCGCCTTTTTTATACCAAGTCCCCCTTCCTTCTTAGTTCTTGTTACCTTGTCCCAGGAGACTAACGGTACCCGACTATAATCAGAATTGCCCTCCCAAAGATAGTTCCTACAAATTGTCTCGATCCTTTTAATCACCCTTTTAGGGAGAATAAAGATGTTCGACCAGTAGTTATGAAGCGTGTTGAGAACTGAATTAATGAGGACAATCCTTCCCGCATAGGATAGATTTCTGGCTCCGAAAGATTTAATTCTCTTAACCATCCTATCCGCCACCAAAGAACATTCCGCCTTAGTGAGCTTCCTTGGCTTTATTGGGACCCCCAAGTACGTAAATGGCAATTCTCCTTCTGTAAAGCCTGTTACACTTAGGATGTCATCCCTTTGATTCCTGGGCATACCATTAAAATATATCGATGATTTTGCAGCATTGAGCCTGAGCCCCGATGTTTTATTAAACGACGATAAAGTTCTCATAATCAGCATGATAGATTGAGTATCCCCTTTGCAAAACAACATAAGATCATCAGCGAAGATTAAGTGGTTCAACTTCATATGCTTACACATTGGGTGGTATTTAAACGGCCATTTCTCCGTTGCATAATCAAGAAGTCTGCTTAGATAATCCATACACAATGTGAAGAGCAACGGGGACATTGGGTCCCCTTGTCTTAATCCCCTCTTAGCCTTGAAGTAACCAAATATGTTACCATTCAAACTTAAAGAGAACATGGGGGACGTAATACAATTCATCAGCAATTGTCGGAATCGGGCAGGAAATTTGAGCATGGTTAATAATTCTTCCAAAAAGGTCTATTCCACCGAGTCATATGCCTTTTGCAGGTCGATCTTAATCATACACCTTGGGGACGTGTTTTTCCTTGCATATTGATGGGCTATGTCTTGACATATGAGGATGTTATCAATAATTGATCTTCCATTTATGAACGCACCTTGGCACTTTGAGACAATATTAGTTGGCACTTTGAGACAATATTAGGCAGGATTAGGGACAGTCTGTTGCAAATTATCTTCGAGATTACTTTGTAATTGCTCTTAAATCTTTGGATTGTTCTTCTTCTTCATACTTAATTATTCTTAATCTTTGTTTTATTCTTGTCGTAATTTTATTATTATTCATCATGTTTAATCTAGTAAAATCGTTTATTAATATTGTTGTTCTTGATTTAATTATGAGTATCTAATTTCCTTCGCTAGGATTTAGGGGATCTGCGAATTGAATATGGGCGCTGAATAATTTATAGATCTGTCAATGATATTGTGTCTGAGTTGTTAATTGTAGCATTTAATTGAGATTAATTGATTAAGTCGACGTAATTGATTACTAGAATTGGTAAACTTGAACCTAAGATCGGAAGACTGGTAAAATAAAGCTAGACCTGCTACAACACATTAGTTTGCCCTAATAGGATCGGAAGTCTTTAGACGCATGCTAGGGTGAATAGTGGACCGGAAGGACCTTTTCATTACCCCTTAGACCAATATCTGCGATAGACCAGTGACTTCGACCGTGACCATATGAGATTCGTAGTGAACCGACAATCCTAGTTTTCTCTCCATATAAATTCGTCTTAATTCATCCTATTTATTTTAGTTATTTCTTCTCTTTTAATTTTCTTTCCCTCACTACTTTAGTTTGGTTAACCAAATTACAAACCCCCCGATTTGGTTACTTAGATAGACTTTAATTGCAAGTAGAATTTATTTGTCTCCTTGTGGATACGATCCTGACTTCCTTAGCTATATTTTTAGTTAGACCTAAGTTGGTTATCTTTGATAGGTGTACAATTAGCTTATCAAACTTTAGCGCCGTTGTCGGGGAGACGGTGTTTTTCTGCTTGTTAATTTTAGTTTGCCTTTTATTTCAGGAAATTCTAGTTTCCTGAGACGATTCTTATAATTTGTTTTTCTTAGTTATTTTTTATTTTGATTTTTATTTTTATTTTATTTTTATTATTATTATTATTATTATTATTATTATTATTTTTTTTTTTCTTTCTTATTTTTTTTTTTTTTACTTTTTTTTCTCCACCATTATTATGACTATCTTCCACTTCTCTCAATTTGAACATGAACCACTGCATACTTATTTTGATAGAGTTGACTCTTTTATTACTCGAAATGGTTATCATGTGAGTGTGTGGGAGGTGAGCATATGATTTATGATGGTGTCGATGACGCGACAAGGGCTTATATTGAGGGAAACTGTGAAGGTATGTTTAAATACATGTCTTATGTGAAACGATGGGCGCTACTCCAATATTTAATCCGAAACAGTTTGGAGTCGGAGATAAAGAGGAAGGCTGAGATATCGGAGCTTAAGGCGATGATGCAACAACTTATAGATATGCTAACTTTCAAGAAAAACGAGCATGATACTCCATGTGAGTTAGATACTAAAGTTAATTTTTCACCCTCAACTGACTATGTTATCACTGAATCTGTTGCATCTATTAGACAGGACATATGTCCATTTGAAGAAGAAGATGATGATGTGTATAGTGTTCAATCTCACATTGTTCCCCAAACCCCTAAGATTTCTAACTTGATGCAGGATGATGACTTGCATTCCTTGGATACTTGTGAACCACCTTATTCTCCTTCGTAGCAACTTTCACACCCTTTAATCAAATATTCTTCTCATTTTGTGAATGTTGTTGTGGCAAATAATGATTGTGAGATGGAAAGTGTTATATTTGAGGAAAACGCGTGTTTGGATGCTTTGACTAATATTCTTTTTGAGGATAACATTGACGATTTTGGTTCATCTGAATTTGAGAGTGTGTCATTTGATGTCAATTTTGAGATTTTGGAAAGAGGGTTGAACAAAGGAGAAGCCAGTGAGCGTGAGAGGAAAGATCAAACGAACGAGAGTCGGGAAAATACTGCACTTTGAATGATACTTTGAGTGAAGAGAGTTTCATTATTGAGGATACTTGGGATTGCGAATCTGATTTCTTTGAGAAACCTATTTTAGAGAAATTTGAGTTTTCCCCTTATTTTGAAGATGAATCTTCTTCACCCATTGATTATCTTGATCTAGATTCCTTTACATCTTTGCTTGAACCTATGATTATGGATGAGGATTGTGAGACTCTTTTAGAAAAGGTTGTTTTGGCTCTTGGTTTCTCGTTTGATGGTCGTATTCTTGAGAGCGTTGAAGATGGTGATAATAATAACTCTTTCAAGGGAGTTGAAGAATGTAAGTTTGATGCTTTGAGTAGTTTTGAGTCAGTTGGTCCTCCTCTTATGCAATTTGTGTCAGATGATAAGACTTGTTATAATTTTGAGATATTTGATATGTATGTCTTTTCTCATAAACTGTTCAATAGTCTTCTTACTTTTCATGCTTATTATTGGTCATGTTTGTTGATGTTGATTCCTTATAACCACTTTGTTGCTGATTGGTCTAGCTTGTTTGACAAGCTAATGCGATCCTTGACCTATTTTTTAGGCGATTCACATGGGTTACTAAGATGTGTTCAATATATTTTCTTTGCTTCTCTTGTGCGTTTTTTTTTTTGTTTTTTGTTTTTTTGTGTGAGTAGGTACCGTTTTTGCAGCGGAGACGGTGACGTTTCCGATTATGAAGAGGATGCTTAGATGCGGTTTGGAAAAGTTTCCGTTATATGTATCTTGTAAGTAGTCTCATTTTTTTTTCCTTTTGCACTTTCGTCGTTTTTCATATCTTTCCCTATATTTTTTATGCCTTTTATTGTTTGTTGTACACAATGAGGGCATTGTGTGATTTGGTTTGGGGAGGGTATGCGTCTGTCTGTTTTCATCCATCTGCATATTTCTTGCATTTCCGCATGCATAAAAAAAAACCAAAAATATGTTTTTGCATTTAGTCCAGTTGAGTCGGAATGCTATGTAGCGATGATGATAATACTTCTATGTCTTCATTTAGTTGCTTATGCTCGTGCGCCGTTAGAGTTTTTGTATATAATTACATGCGGCATTCTTGTATCTTTGGTTAACTGTACTGAACCAATAAACTTGACTCAATGTTGGCAAACTACTCAGATTTGTAAGGAATTAGAGCCTTAAACTGATGACATTCATGATCAGTTTCTTTTAGTATTGAGAGTAATACTCCTTACGAGGCATGTAACATCAAACTGCATAAGCATGACATTCGTCTCTTAGGTACCTGTACGTTTTTGACTCGTGGTTTTGACATGTGCGAAAAAGGCAAATCCTTTCTTTTATCTAATTCCCATAAGCCTCACATAGCCAAATTGACTTGTTTGACCTGTTTATCAACTACATGCCATATATTGCCTACCCTAGTCAAGCTAGTAGATTAGTTAGATGGAATTGTTTTTTCCGGGTTGATTTTGGTACCGTACTGTTCCGGTATTGGAATCAATTAACCCGACGTGGAACTCGGGTTCGTATCGCTTGGTGTTGCTTGGGATGTCAATTGACCAATCTTGACTGGCTCTCCTTCCTCCTACTCCTTCAGTCGGACCTTCCCGGCGGAATGGGCTGGCTCCCTGCACACAGAACGCTCAGGGCCTCGGAGGTTGTCCGAGGAAACCCTCTCCGATGCCTAAGTCAGTCCGTGAATGCCTTAAGGAACCTAGCTCGTGAGGAACTAGGTGGCGATTTAAGAGTAAAAGTTCTAGAGAGAGAAAATCCAACCCCTTTCTTGTGGGAAATGGGAGAGTATTTATACCTTCCCACAAGAGAAGGAAGTAGAAGGAGAATGGGTGGATAAGGAGGTGACAAGTGGCTTCTTCTCATCCACCCATTCTCATTTACCTTTAGGCAAAATGACGAGGAGGTACCTGGTTATCCCTGTCCTGCCTGCGGAGATTTCCCCAGAGGGCAGGCGGGTAGGGGTTATGAGGGCTAGGCCTAAGCAGGCTACGTCACCGTGCTGGCCAGGCGGTCATCTGGAGTCCTCATTAGGTCTCCTACTTCAGCTTTTCACTTTGACTGTTTGCCGGGTCGGTTTCCGAGCTCTTTAGGCAACCTTCTGGGAGCCTGCCAAGCAGGCGGCTTGGAGCAAGCTTCCGACCCCCATCAATTGCCCCTCGCAAGCTGGGGGAAGCAAGGCTTCCTTCCGGCTGGCGACTTTTGCTTAGATAGGGGGAGGTTGACTTATTTTCGCCTTCACTGCTGCATTTAATGTTTTCGCACCTTCCCGAGGAATGAAGATCAGTTGTGTCAGGTATGCAAAGAGTTAAGGGGTCTTTTGCAATGATTACCCCCTTTGCTCGGTGGATTTTCGGGAAATGTGAAGACTTTGTGATTGGTGGCTTTCCCTTCCAGGGCGGTTGGGGTGCCATTTAATGCTGCGTTTCCTTCGTATAAATTCTAGCTTTCCTTGCCATTTCTGCTAACTCATCCTCATTTCTTCCACTTTTCTTTGTCGAATTATGGTTTGGATCAAAAAATCAATTACTCGCCATGGAGTTCGTACTGTCACCTTTCTTTTCAAAGGATTTTGGAGACTCCGGTATGCTCGGGCGGCTTACCGGGCCCTTTGCCGCAGTCGTCGTTCACGGCCACACCCTCGCCCAGAGGTAGGCAGGGAGGGCTTTTGCGTTTTTGCTGGGGGGGTCCATTTTCCTCGGTTTTGGCAACAGGGGGGCCTCCCCCTATTGCCCCCTGCTCGTTTGTGTGTGAGAGCGCAAGCTTAAACAGACAACGAGTATGAATTCTTGAGTGTTATAGAAATTTTGTTTAAAACATAAGATTGGTCGGAGCCGTCGACATTCTTTTTTGATCGTTCTCCGCCAGTATTTTTTCCTAAAGACGCGATTTCCTTAAGACTTAGTTACACATAGTATCTTTTTAGGGTGTCGGCATTCCAGTGTGCGTTCAGCTCTTGGCCTACTGGGTTGGCGATTTTGTATGTGCCTGTTCCCAAGATCTGGGTCACTTGATATGGGCCTTCCCAGTTGGCGCTTAGTTTGCCGTGCTCCCTAGATTTTCCAACAGCCTGTGTCTTCCTTAGTACTAGGTCGCCTACCTGGAACCTTCTCTCATGCACCCTTTTGTTGTACGCCTTTCACATTCATTGCTGATAGGCTGCTATGTTAGCGCTAGCTTCTTCCCTGACTTCATGGACCAGGTCAAGAGCCTCGGCCATTGCTTCGTCGTTGTCGGCTTTGTGGTATTGCTGAGATCGCAGGGTGGGAATTCGTACCTCGATGGGCAGCAGAGCCTCTGCTCCATACACCAGGCCAAATGGTGTCTGACCTGTTGACTCTTTTCTGGTGGTCCTTATTGACCAGAGGATACTTGGCAGCTCGTATGCCCATCTTCCTTTGAGGTCATCTACCATTTTTCTGAGCCCATTTAAGATTTGTTTGTTTGCGGCTTCAGCCTGCCCATTGGTCTGTGGGTGACAGACGGCGGAGTAGGCGACGATTATTCCATGCCCTTCCAGCCAAGCTCTTAGGGGGTCATTATCAAACTGCCTCCCGTGATCAAACACTAACACTTTTGGTAGGCCGAATCTGGTTATGATGTTTCTCTAGATGACCGTCCAGACTGCCGGCTCGGTGATGTTCGGGACTGCCTCTACTTCTACCCACTTGGTGAAGTAGTCTATCCCTACGATTAGGAACTTTCGTCCCCCTGTAGCTGTAGTAAAAGGGCCCAGTATGTCCATTCCCCATTGAGCGAAAGGAATGGAAGATAAAATCGGCCTGAGCTCTTGGGTTGGGACATGGATTGATGGAGCGAAGAGTTGGCATTTTCTGCATTTCTGGGTTAAGCTCCTAGCATCTGCTAGCATGGTGGGCCAGTAGTAGCCTGCCCTTAGAGCTTTGTGGGCCAACGACCTTCCTCCAATGTGATGCCCGCAGATCCCTGAATGGATGTCGTCCAAAACTTCAGCGGCCTGCTCTGCTCCCAGGCATCTGAGCAGAGGGAAAGTAAAACATTTCTTGTAGAGCTCTTCATTAATGATTATAAACCATGTTGCCTTAGCCTGTATTTTCTTTTTCTGTACTGGGTCAGTGGTAGGATGCCGTACTTTTTGAACTGAATGAGGGGTGTCATCCAGTTTTCCTGTCCTTCCTCAACAGTGCTGACTGTCTGGCAGGCAGTGATGGACCTCTCATGTACAACATCAACCCAGAATGACCTCCTTATGTCTTGTAGGCTGGAGCTGGCCAACTTTGACAGAGCGTCGGCCCGATTATTCTGTGATCGGGGTATTTGCCTGATTTCATAGGACTTTAGGCTTGATAATCCCTGTTTCACTTTTTCAAGGTAGGTGGCCATGGTCTGATCTCTAGCCTCGTATTCTCCATTAACTTGATTAGCAATGAGCTGGGAGTCAGTTGCTAGTACAATCCGTTCTGCCCCTGCGGCTTTAGCCAGATTTATCCCTGCGAGTACGGCCTCATATTCCGCCTCGTTGTTTGATGCAAGGAAGGTGAATCTGAGCGCATGCTCAAAATCCACTCCCTCAGGGCTGGTCAGTACAACGCCTACCCCTGCACCATTGGCTGTTGAGGATGCGTCAGTGTGTACGATCCATTCTTCGGCGGGGGGCTCTTCTTCCCCTGAATGGGAACATTCAGCCAAGAAGTCAGCCAGGGCTTGTGCCTTGATGGCTGTCCTTGGTTGGTATGATATCCCCAATACGCTTAACTCACTTGCCCATTTTAGCAGCCTTCCTGATTTTTCAAACTTTTCCAGTATCCTTTCTAGTGGCTGGTCGGTGAGGACCACGACAGGATGTGCGTCGAAGTAGGGCCTGAGTTTTCTGGCTGCTATGACGACTGCATAGGCGGCCTTTTCGACCATAGGATAGTTTCTTTCTGCTGCCCCCAGGGCGTAACTTACAAAGTAGATGGGCTGCTGTGAGCCTGCTTCTTCTTTCAGGATGACTGCACTCACTGTTGAGTTGGTGACAGCAATGTATAGGTATAATTTTTCTCCTGCCACGGGTCTCGCCAAGGTAGGGAGTTTCTTCAGATGCTCCTTCAACTGTTCGAAGGCTTTCTTCTGCTCATCCTCCCATTTGAATTGCTTGTTGCCCTTCAACACTTTGAAGAAAGGGGTTGACTTGTCTGCTGACCTGGCGATAAAGCGAGCCAGGGCAGTCATCCTGCCTGTGAGTCGTTGGATATCCCTTATGGTCTTAGGCTCTGGGAGGTCTAGGACCGCCTGAATTTTTTCGGGATTGGCGTCTATTCCCCTAGAGCTGACTAAGAACCCTAGGAATTTGCCAGATCGGACTCCGAACGTGCATTTCTTTGGATTTAACTTCATCTTGTACGATCGCAGGGAGGAGAATGTTTTCTGCAGGTCCGCCAGGTGCTCCCCGTCTCCCTTGCTTTTGACGATTGCATCGTCGACGTAGGCTTCCAAGTTTCTCCCTTTTTGGTTTTCAAAGACCTTGTCCACCAATCGTTGATAGGTGGCGCCTGCATTTTTCAGCCCAAATGGCATCATCTTATACATGTAAGTGTCATGGCTGGTTATGAAGGCGCACTTCACCCTGTCAGGCTGCCAGAGGTACACTTGATGGTACCCTGAGAATGCATCCAAAAAACTTAACGTGGTGTACCCACTAGTGGCGTCCACCAGTTGATCTATCCTGGGCAGGGGGTAGCAGTCTTTTGGGCAGGCTTTGTTAAGATTTGTGAAGTCTACGCACATTCTCCATGCGTCTGATGACTTTTTACCATCACAACGTTCGCCAACCACTCAGGGTAATCACAGACTTCAATGAAGTCTGCCTTTAAGAGTTTGTCTATTTCTTCTTTTATCGCTGCGTCCTTTTCCGCGGACATGTTTCTCTTCTTCTGTTTTATGGGGCGAACCTCCGGGTTAACGTTCAGCTTGTGAACAATAAAAGCCGGGTCGACCCCTTGGCATTTCATCTGCAGAGTAAGCAAATACGTCCTTGTTTTCTCTCAAAACTGCAATTAAGTCCTTTTGGTAGGACTCCTCCAGGTCGGCCCCTATGAGGACCTGCCTCCCTGGTTCTAAGTCCTCCAGCATGCTCTCCCCTTCAGGCTCTAAGTGGGCTGCTTTTTGCTGGGCGGCCGGGATTTCACCCTCCCGGCTGGGGGAGCCTTCGGATTTTCGTTTTCCTTTTCTTTCTGTTTCCTGGGTTTGCAGGGCCACGGAATAACAGTGTCTGGCCGACTCTTGATCCCCATGGACCTTCCCTTCCATGCCAAAGTCTGTCACATAGGCTATGGTGAGGGCCCTGATTGACACAGCGGCTTCGATTTCGTCTAGGGTGGCCCGCCCTATCAGGGCGTTGTACGCGGACTTGGCATCCACCACAACAAATGATGCCCTGACGTTCCTGGCGGAGTCCCCCTCCCCGAATGTTACCGGTAAGTCAATAATCCCCATAGGAAGTACACCTGCCCCACTGAAGCCATACAAAGATCCAGGGGTCGGCTTCAGGTGTCTTTTCTCTAGATTCATTCTTTCAAAGGCATTTTTGTACAAGAGGTTTGTGTAGGCGCCAGTGTCCACCATGCATCTCTTGACAATGTGATTGCTAATTTCAAGAGTTAAGACCAAAGGGCCACTATGCGGGTATATAACTCTCCCTGCATCTTCAGGGGTGATGCTCAGGGTAGTGCCTCTTGGACTTCCTGCCCTCTCGGCGTAGCAAATTTGGTTCCGTAATTCACGGATCTGCCTTTTCTGGCTTCGTCTGCTTGTTCGCCCCTCTGCGTCTCCTGACACTACATGAATGATTGTGCGATTTTGGGCTGAGCCTTCAGGCTTGTCCGCCGCTTCCTTTTGGGTTTTGTTCCTCGCTGCATAGTTACTCAGCCAGCCGTTTCTTATGAGTTTCTCTATCTCGTCTTTTAAGTGTCGGCACTCCTCCGTGGTATGGCCTATGCAATCGTGGAACGTGCAGAATTTTTTCGGATCCCCCTTTGGGCTGCGCGGCTTGTTTGGACGATTCCATTTCGCTGTTTCCTTCTCTAGCTCAAAGATTTCTGCCCTGGGCCTGTTGAGGGCAGTGTAGCTGTCAAACCTTGGTTGGTAAGCCGTGCGTTCTTTCTTGGGGGTATCCCCCTCCTCTCTCTGCTTGCCTGGTTCGTTTCTGCCGCGTCCACCCTGCGGTCCCCCTTGCGGCCTTGTCTGGCCTGCAGGGGTGTCCGGCAGGCTGTGAAACTCTTCCTACAGAATAAACCCTTCAGCGATTTTTATGGCCTTGGCCAAAGTTTCTGGCTGGGCCCTGATCATCTGATTCTTCATTTCCCCTGGGAGCAAGGAGATTGTCAGGGCGTAGGCAGCGGTGGAATCATCAATCTCTCTGACTTGCTGGTAGGACAAGTCAAACCTCTTTAGGTACTCCCTGACGCTTTCGCCCTTTTTCTGCTTTAGGGTCATTAGGTCAAACCGAGTGAGTCGCCTCCTTTTGTTCCCTGCATATTGTTCAAGGAAGGCCTCGGCTAACTCTATAAAGAAGCTGATCGATCCCTGGCGAAGATCCCTGAACCATCCTTGTGCAAGCCCTACCAGGGTGGTTGGGAAGATTTTACACCAGATTGTGTCATCCACGTCATACATGCCCATGTGACTCTCAAATGCCGCCAGATGATCCTCTGGATCTGTGGTCCCGTCAAATTTGACGGTGGGCATTTTGATTTTTGGGATGGGGTATTCTTGTATATCAGGATGAAGGGGAGTTTTTGTGGGCCTGCCTACCACTCGTGACCTGCTTTCCCCAGACTGGCTACCGTGGATGTCCCATTGTCTAGGGATCAATTTCCTCGTACTGGGGGAGCGGCGCCTCGGTGGCCGCCTGCTCGCTGCTTCGTCCCCCGTGTCAGGGGAGATTTGTCTGGATCGTTTTCTCCGGGACTGACCGAGGTTGTCATCTTGGTGGTACCTTGATTCAAGTGGCCGTCCCCGGTTAAGCCTAGATTGCAGGCTTTGGGACAACCCTGGGGCTGGTTGTCCCTTTGCTGCTGGTGCTAACCTGGAAAAAACTCCGCCCTGTTTTTCTCCCAGGCGTTTGGACGCAGGCTCCTTGTGCTTCATTCGCTCCTGCA
Source organism: Agrostemma githago (assembly GCA_958450325.1). Lineage (NCBI taxonomy): Eukaryota > Viridiplantae > Streptophyta > Magnoliopsida > Caryophyllales > Caryophyllaceae > Agrostemma > Agrostemma githago. The sequence continues at coordinate 38,950,485 of OY288249.1, forward strand.
ATCCCTGAGACAGACCTCTCTTCTCTCTGGATGCGGACTCCGTGGTGTGTATGGAGAACGCCTATTGTTGGGTAGGCGGCTCTTGGCTGTCTGTTGTGATGCGCCTCTGCACCTGTGCGTATACTTGAGCTGTTCTTCTTGCTTTCCTCTGGGCGTTCCTGGCGGTGGTTCGCTTCGTGCCCCCAGCCCCATCCCTGCTGACTGAGGGGGGCTGTCTGGGGGTCGTTGCAACCCTGCCTACCAGGTCCTCTGGAGTGAACTCCTGGTTAAGCATTGCGGAGAAGAAAGCGGCTGTCTGTACCATCTGAGCTGGGGTTAGGTTCAGGGTGTGCCCTGGATGTGCCCCCAGCTCTGGTGCTACAGCGGCGCTTGGCATGCCCAGGAGACTGGTTCCCCCCATCCCCAGGATCGTGGTGGGAGGCGCCCTCTCCGGCTGCGGCATGCCGTACAGGGGGGTCACCGGTGGGACCGTCGGACCAACACTACACTAGTGTCGATGATCTCAGGCATGTTTACTTTGATTGGTTAGTTTTTGTAATTGGGAATGGTTGATTTTTTGTGGGTAACTCGTGGATACAACCAGCTCTTCCCCACAGACGGCGCCAAATTGTTCCGGTATTGGAATCAATTAACCCGACGTGGAACTCGGGTTCGTATCGCTCGGTGTTGCTTGGGATGTCAATTGACCAATCTTGACTGGCTCTCCTTCCTCCTACTTCTTCAGTCGGACCTTCCCGGCGGAATGGGCTGGCTCCCTGCACACAGAACGCCCAGGGCCTTGGAGGTTGTCCAAGGAAACCCTCTCCGATGCCTAAGTCAGTCCGTGAATGCCTTAAGGAACCTAGCTCGTGAGGAACTAGGTGGCGATTTAAGAGTAAGAGTTCTAGAGAGAGAAAATCCAACCCCTTCCTTGTGGGAAATGGGAGAGTATTTATACCTTCCCACAAGAGAGGGAAGTAGAAGGAGAATGGGTGGATAAGGAAGTGACAAGTGGCTTCTTCTCATCCACCCATTCTCATTTTTCTTTAGGCAAAATGACGAGGATGTCCCTGCTGATCCCTGCCCTGCCTGCGGAGATTTCCCCAGAGGGCAGGCGGGTAGGGGTTATGAGGGCTAGGCCTAAGCAGGCTACGTCACCCTGCTGGCCAGGCGGTCATCTGGAGTCCTCATTAGGTCTCCTACTTCAGCTTTTCACTTTGACTGTTTGTCGGGTCGGTTTCCGGGCTCTTTAGGCAACCTTCTGGGAGCCTGCCAAGCAGGCGGCTCGGAGCAGGCTTCCGACCCCCATCACGTACAATTGAAAAGGGAATAGAAAAAAAATATGAAAAAAGAAGATTTATTTGAAAGAAAAAAGAAAAGAAAGAAAAGAAATAAAGGAAAGAAGAAGAAAAGAAAAAAAAAATGAACTGAAACTAGAAGAAGAATGTGTTTTTGCTATGAGAAAAGAATTGATCTCTCTTATTTCATAGTTATTAGTGGGAAGCGATTTTTATAAGGCGCTTGTTGTTATGCCTAATTTCTTTTACTGGAGTTTGGTGAGAACGGAATATTATTATTGATGGGTGTAGGGAATACTAGCTTGGCTTTTACCTCCTCATATCCATATCGTTTTGCCCCTTCTTAGTCGATTAGTCTCACTTTATACCATATGTAAGTCCTTGGCACTTATCTTTTCCCGAAGAAGGCGTATGTACGGTTAGTAGAGAATAATTTCATGTTAGATTGCATGCATGTTCTTGTAGGTCGCAGTTTAGGTGAGTGTTTTGTCTTTCCATTTTTACATAAACTCACAATATCACCTGTTTTGTGTGATGAGCGATCCGTGAGAGTCCGACATAGACGAGTCTTGCAAGGTTGAAGGTTCAGTATTGTTGTCATTGGTCAAGCTTGTTGTATGTGGTTGTTTGCATTAATTTTAATCGTTGCGCATTGGTTTGGGTAATTTTGAAACATTCTCCGCTATGAGTATATACATTCCATTAGGATTGAGTTCATCGTTTTGTGCTTGCTTGAGGACAAGCAAGGGTTTGGTTTGGGGAGATTTGATGCGCGTATTTTATATACACTTTTTATGCTCTTATTACGCGCATTCCCATGTTTATCGAGTAGTGTAAGCTATCATTTTGCCCCGAATTGGATACTTTGTGGTGTATTCTGTTTTTTTGCAGGAACGAAAGTCATAGGAGCTAGAACGAACCAAAACCGAGAAAAAACGAAGTTGGAAAGAGTTAATTGCTGAATTGGGCGTAATAGTCGACCGACTATCAGAATAGTCGACCGACAGTTGTTTTAGTCGGCCGACTATTTGGGTGACAGAAGAAGATCAATTTAAGTCAAAATTAGTCGACCGACTATTAAATTAGTCGGCCGACTATTTTTTGGGGCGCGGACAGATTTCGTGTTCAGCAAGCAGTTTCCTAATCAGTTTTAACTCTTTATAAGTTGTATAAATAGGGCTTTTCAGCCACTTTTATTTTGACTTCTCCATACTTTTACTCCTTCTCCTTAGACTTTTAATTAGATCTCTTCTCTTTATTCTCTTAAGATTACTTTTAGTTTAATTTACCTCTTTAAAACTCGGTTATTGTAAGACGGATTGGAATCGCCTTTATTCCTCTTGGTAATTTAATCTAATCTTTCTTCCTTCTTCCTTCTTCTTCATTCTTGATTGCTCTTAAATCTTTGGATTGTTCTTCTTCTTCATACTTAATTATTCTTAATCTTTGTTTTATTCTTGTCGTAATTTTATTATTATTCATCATGTTTAATCTAGTAAAATCGTTTATTAATATTGTTATTCTTGATTTAATTATGAGTAGCTAATTTTCTTCGCTAGGATTTAGGGGATCTGCGAATTGAATGTGGTCGCTGAATAATTTATAGATCTGTCAATGATATTGTGTCTGAGTTGTTAATTGTAGCATTTAATTGAGATTAATTGACTAAGTCGACGTAATTGATTAATTGAATTGGTAAACTTGAACCTAAGATCGGAAGCCGGGTAAAAGTTAGACCTGCTACAACACATTAGTTTGCCCTAATAAGATCGAAGCCTTTAGACGCATGTTAGGGTGAATAGCGGACCGGAAGGACCTTCTCATTACCCCTTAGACCAATATCTGCGATAGACCTGTGACTTAGACCGTGACCATATGAGATTCGTAGTGAACCGACAATCCTAGTTTTCTCTCCATATAAATTCGTCTTAATTCATTCTATTTATTTTAGTAATTTCTTCTCTTTTAATTTTCTTTCCTTCACTACTTTAGTTTGGTTAACCCAATTACAAACACCCCCCTCCTCCCCCCCCCCCCCCCCCCCCGATTTGGTTACTTAGATAGACTTTAATTACAAGTAGAATTTATTTGTCTCCTTGTAGATACGATCCTGACTTCCCTAGCAATATTTTTAGTTAGACCTAAGTTGGTTATCTTTGATAGGTGTACGATTAGCTTATCAGTGTGGAAAGGCACTCGAGAAGAAACCATCATCAAAGACGTTCAATGGTTTAACACTCGCAGGGCTCATACGGAAATCTCTTAAGTGGCGGTGGGGATCCTCATTGTCTAAACTGTGGAATTTACTCAAATGATGAAAAAGTGCCCCTTAAGCTCAAAGTGGACATCCTCTTCCATGTCCGGATATACAATACTCATGGATTGAATATCGAGATCCGGAGCCTTCATTTCCAGAATCGTTCTCGCCATTTGTTCGACGAAAGCAATATAGGTGGGTGTAGATACAAAGGTGTCTGGGGTACCTCTCTCACTAGGTGTGGGTGAACTAGAGCTCTCGGGATGAAAACACTCATAATCTGTCTTTGTAAAGAAATTGTACCAAGCGTTGTATTGATCTTGTCCCACTTCGTACTTGGGTGGAAGAGATCGCCTCCTAGTCATGTATTAGCAAAACTTGCACGAATAGGTTAGAACTTCCACTTACTAAACAAGATAAGATAAAAACAACTAAAATTACTAAAAACACACAACAGAAAGAATGCTAAACTAGCAAAGATTTAGTAAAAACTCCAATCCGAGAATGTTGCCATCCTCGACAATGACGCCATTTGATGAGGTTGGAATATCACCTATGTCGTACCAGATAAGTCCACTCATGCAACACATTTATATTACCAAATACCACCAAATTATCAAGTAAAACACATAGCAAAGAGGTAAGTAAAGGGTGTCAAACCACAAGGATGACGGTAATTCTAGGAAAAAAAGGGTTTCTAACAAAACTATACTAGGCTAGAAAACACAACTCTAATCTAAAGAATAACTAAGATGAACAAGAGATGAAATAGACTACACTATACATAAATAGGGGTTTTGAATGTTTTGTTGACAAAGAACATAAGAACAATGATGACAAATTCTAATCAATAATAAACTAGCATCTTAGTGTAAATCGAGACCACAAAGGTATAACTCAACCACATATGCAAGAAAATCAAATCTCAAAACTAACTATCTTCCTTAATGATCAACTCTATGCTCAATAACATTACACATAGGATATTCGTTCGTCCACACAAAACCTAGCATACCAACATCAACATGTGTATAAAACTTAGAACATCAAGGAGAGTAAGATATTGACAATGCAATCACAATCATCAAATCTTACAACATACAAATTCGTTAATCAAGACAATCAATGGCGGAAACCACACTACACATCATGCCAAAAGTACTACAAGGGGTGTAGATATGTATAATCCAACTTCTCTACACTCAAGCAAATAGTGCAAATACACAAGTAGGTAGCCACTTTGATGATAGGTCAAAGACCTAATACATGGACAATACAAATAAACAAAGAAGCTTAGGAATTGCATAAGATTGTTTAGAATTAAGATTAAAAAAAAGTCTTACAAAGTGGAGGAATTACACCATTGGATGGACTTACACCAAGAATGAGAATATTAGCTCCTCATATTAGATAATAATTCGAAATTAGTGAGAAAGATGCAATATTTCCTCCAAAACCTAATGAAAGTGAAAAACTAGATCTAGAGGCACTTAGAACGACCATAATCACTCTATAAAAGTGCATAATCGTTCTACAACGTGTGTATTACAACCTTAAATAACTATGCCCAAAACCATAACTCAGAATTAACATGCCCAAAAGAGTGTCCATAATCCACGAAATTAGAATCAAAATCTTGTATTTTAAGTGATTTTTTGCAGGCTTGTCACAGGTTGTGCCTGTAGACTACACGTTCTAGCGGAATTTGCGCCTGTCACCCTGAACACTTATTTTGTTTTCCTTTTTCCCCTTTCCTTCTTCCTTATATTTTCTTGCACGCTTTAGCTCCTTTATTTTTCATGTTCTCTTCGAGGTTTTGCTCCTCGGGTAAGAAGCTTCTGGGACTCTTTCGGTGTAGTCGCGGTAGCTCGCCAAGCTCTGTACTGGTCCCACAGACCAACACGAGTGATGACCAGAAAAGAAAGTGCACTTTGTTGATATGAGTAGTACTTTCAAACCTTTTAAGCACTAGTCATTTAAGCTCATAAATAGGACATCTTCAATCAATGTGGGGTGTTTCAATCACTCCCACTTGAAGAATGCAATCTCCTCGTTGCGCCTGTCAGCATAACCGCTGACCTAGAATCCACCCCCGCTAGGTGCCAAATACACGGTCGCAATGTTGCTCTGATACAATTTGTAACACTCCAAGCCAAATTAGGACCGGAAATGTTAGTCGTTGTAGCTTGCCAGGATCTGTACTAGTCCCACAGACCAACACGAGTCCTTTTCAGCGTATTTTTTCCTCGCTCATACGTATCCCAGAAACCTTCCCACGAGGTCACCCATCCTCAGACTACTCCCAGTCAAGCACGCTTAACTGCGGAGTTCTTTTGCATGGATGACTAGAAAAGAAAGTGCACTTTGTTGATATGAGCAGTACTTCAAATCCTTTTAAGCAATAGTCATTTAAATCCCTTTAAGCAATAGTCATTTAAACTCATAAATAGGACATCTTCAATCAATGTGGGGTGTTTCACTCAGTTCATAATTTTCTGGTTCGAAAATTGAGTTCTCTATAACTTCTACTCTTCGAGAAATGGTGCTAACTCGAGAAAACGAACACGGGCTAAGCAATGCTCCAAAAAGATGTAAAACACATAAATAACCAAAACTGGGGCAAACATAACAATGCTCTAAATATGAGTATTTAACGCTAAAACCACCTTGATTGAGAGCCTAAAATGAAGGTATATTTGTACCAATCACTCTCACATAGAGGTAGTTACTAATTTAATCAACCTACTATTTGAGAGGTCGCACGGTAAAATTAAAGTAAGACCATCTCATAGAAGTTTTTGTTATCAACAATGGACTGTTAATAATCTTAGAAAACTATTAATATGCATTGGATTTAGCTAAGCATGTCTATTTCTCCCTCCCTTTTATTATTTTGTTTGTCGTTTATATTCATTGTGAGGATTATTTTAATCAAAAACAAACAAACGGACGAGATGGAGAGAGTATATAGTACAATATAGAATAGATAGATCGATTTAGGTGTCAATTTGTGATGATAAACTAATAGGATAGGAAGCCACGTGACATGCTAATATAAAAGGACAACAAATGACCGAGACAGAGGTATTACATTTTATTTGATGAACTTCCAAGCATGATTTTTTTTAATTATATACAACTCCCTCTAATTGTTTGTGTTCTTCCCTTTTCTTTTTGGGGTGGAAAATAAGGAGGGAGTATTATTGATGGGAAGGAATCCGGCTATGTCGTACTAGGCAAATCTTAAGCTCATGCAAGTACATTTGTAATACCCAAGACTATTAACATACAACAATAACGTAGTATATAGAAAGTAAAGGGGTCGAACCACAAAGATGGACCACACTACTAAATAATGCAAAAACGAGTGAACAATGTCTAACCAAGTTGGAAAATGTAAAACTAAAGAAATACGTGACAAGGAAAATATAACCTAAACACAATGGAAAGACAAGAAATCTTAACCAAGTAGTCCAGAGGCCCAAAAACACCCGTAGACCAAAAATCAAGTCAAACAGACAAGTCTAAGGTATCGGCGAAGTCAGCTGTCTAAGGACAATGTCATACAAAAGCTAAAACAAAGAACAACAACTATATTAAACATAAAAGGGGGTTTTGATAGTTGGTTGGAATGTGGAGAACATAAGAAAAACACAAGGGATGGACAAATGTTAAGAGGGTAAAATGACATAAATCAATTGATAATCTCAACCAATAACATTTTAAAAATAAACTAATTTCTATCATCTTCTCACCCAAACAACTCTATGCTCAAAAACATTACACATAGAGTGATTCATTCGTGCACACAACATCTAGCAATAAACATTGATATGTGTATAGAACTTAGTAAGGAATGAGGGAGTAAGATAACGACTATGCGATAACAATCATCACATCAAACAACTAGATATCTCCTTAATCTCAATCAAGTCTCAAGATCCAAATCAACTTGACTAAGAGTGCTACTAGGGGTGTAGATAGGTGTAATAAGTTCTCTAACACACAAGCAATTACTGCAAATACACAACTAAGCAGCCACTTTGATCAATCAAAGGCCTAATACATGGATATTACACATAAACAATGAAGCATATATAGGAGAATCTAAAGACTAATATAGAAAAGAGAAGTATTCTTACAAGGTGGGAATTGAGAAAGTAAGAGAATTACACCAAAAGTTGGAGGTTAACTCTCCATAGTTGCCTAATTACACAAGATCTTCCCAAAACAAAGATAAAAACTAGAAAACCTAAGCTAGATCTCCAATGGAATGTGAGATCTCTCTCACGAATTTCTCCTCTCTCCTCCAAGGGATGATGAATAAGAAACCCTAAAATTGATCTATTTATACTCTAGGTAGAAAACCCAAAGAATAATGAAAGTCCAAAACGAATTATAAGTGTTGCATTAACTTATTGCAACACAACTTTAAGCAACACACCCAAAAGTGTTGCAAAAGCCTTTCACAACACTTTTTAAGGTGTTGCAATAGACCATTTATGTAGTAGTAGAAAATAAATGATGTAGCGAAACTGATCATTGGAAAACTAAGAGAAAGAGCTTTCACCTCCAATTGGCCTTGCATCATTTGGAGTTCTAGAACGAAAGTTGTGCCTATTTGAAGTTGATGCAGCGAAACCGAACTAATGCAACTTGTAATTTCCAACTTCTTTCTTCGTGCTTTCTTCATTGTTTTGTCTTCTTATTCTTCGACATGGAATATAGTCTTTGATACTTGTATGGGATGATATTTGGGACGTTGTATATGTCAGCCTACTAATGTCTGGTTAGGTGGTTGGCTTCTCCCTTGATCATCTTTTCTTTGGCTAACTCAAAGGACACTATCTTCACCATTTGCTTGAAGCCCAAAAAATAGATAAAAGTTGGAAAATACAACAAAATACACAAAAGGGGTACAAAAGTGTGCAACCCGTTTGGCACCAAAGCGAGCCTAAAAAGAAGGGTATATTTTGTGTCAATCAATTATATTAATAAAAAAAGAGATTGGGTGGATTGAAAAAGTAAGAAAATGATATTATATTAATTAAATGAGAAAAAGTGGAGTGGAAAAATATGAGAGGGGAATATTATATTAATTAATGAGGGATAATTGGTGTAATATAAAACTTGAAGGTAACCAGGTATTCGGTCTTTAAGCCTCACCAGTGTATGTACTCATTACTAACATTCTCCTAAGCTAGGCATACTTTTTTACAATGATGAAAGAGGCTCGTGGAAGTTCATGGGAAGTAGAAAATCATGGGAAATAAACATTTGTTCCTGATTCATGGGAAGTTCTAAAAAAAATGTTAGGTTACCTATGTGGGAACTCAATTCATGGGAATTGCAGGTTACCGAAGAGGGTGTCGGTATGCTACTTCAGTACTACAAAACATCAAATAGACAACTGTTTTTTTTGTAATAGACAACTGACTTACAACAGTTGAGTAGTTTGGAGTTGTATATTAGTCTGAGTATAGACATCTATTTTACAACAGTTGTCTATTTATTAATATACAACTGTTATTTAAAACAACAGTTGTCTATAAACGTAATAGACAACTGTTTTATTAAATAACAGTTGTCTATATACGTAATAGACAACTGTTTAATTAAAATAACAGTTGTCTATTACCTATATAAACAACTGTTTTATGAAATAACAGTTGTCTATCACTCTTATAGACAACTCTTATAGACAACTGTTTTATTTATAACCGATGTCTTTTACGAGGTATATATAGATATCTGCTTATATATGTATACATATTTTGTTTTTTTAATAATTCTGAAATACATATTAAGAAAACATAAGAGAAATGAATATCATGTATACTGAATAATTGAACGAAATAAGTTCCATTTTTATAAAATCCAACATCCAAACAATACATAAAACCATTATCAACATCCAAACCATTATCCATCATCCAAAACATACGGAGTACATAAAAACACCATTATCCAACATCCAAAAGGTACCTAAAACCATGATCCAACATCCAAAAGGTACCTAAAACCATGATCCAACATAATAACACCTTGTCCATATAAATCGGATACATCATATACTACTAATTATACTCGTAAGAAAATAGTCCGCCCATAATTCACGAACCTCGTCAATATCTTCTTGAGAATATGGCTTCATATCCTTGAACTGCTACAAACAACATTATAAATGAACTAATTATTTTGTTTCAATTGTCTGCATAAAACATATGATTAAAACAAGAGAATGTGTGAAAACCCAAGTCTTTAGTTCTTCCTCAACATCAGATAGAGCTATATCAATTGCTTCATCTTTCTCATTATCCTCGTAATACTACAGGTTCATTCCAGCTTGACTCGTTTTACTAAGCATATAGTTTTCCAGCTCATATTCCTTACCTCTTCCTTTTTTTGAGTGCTTTCTTCATTTCCCTCTGAGTTACCTATCCCCAAAGACTTAACGCGACTTGACTGACTGAGGCTCAGTCGCAACAGTCACACTACCTCCTAACACATTGTCTACTGAAGTACTCACCTCCTGATGACTTGTTGAGCCATCTTTTGTTAATGGTTCTTCTAGAGCTTCCCCAGTCCTCAATGAGCTTAGCACCGTGCTAGTCATGTCAGTTCCTTTAGGGTAGTGTGTTCGTTCTGGTTTTGGGAGCTACATCTGGGAATTTCCTTATCTGGTACTCTAGTTGAGCATTCAACCGATTCTTCATCAAAACAGAGGATATCTGTGAAAATAGTTGCAAAAAAGAGGCAAATACTCCATATAAAAGAGTTAGTACAATAATGATTATTCGGTGGTTTTTTATGGTAATATTTCACGTCCACAAACTTGATTCCCTACAGAAGATGGAAGAAGTTTATTTACTATCAGACAATAATAACCTGCGCTATGCATGAAAACAACAGCTAGGGAGCACTCTAATACTAATAGGTAACTACTCTGTAGTAAATAATTCACACAAAAATAGAAATGATTAACTTTAACACTGGGAGAGAGTAAAAAGAATCGTATAGTAGTTGCCAAAGTAATGAAGAAGGTAACATTGTCGTCAACATCACTCAATTAATCAACCAACCAATTAAACGAAGAAACTCATTCACGATTCATTTTGATGAAGAAACATAGCATGATCAATAGCATATGTAACAAACTCTTCTACCCCTTCCTATATCTAGCTTCCAAGCGACAATATAAAATTAACAGACCCCTAATCTAGACCCCTAATCTAATCATGTTGGGATAAATCACAAATGTCACACGGCTGCGTACGTTCGTTTATGAGAATTTCATACAATAAGTGTAACCTTTTTTTAATTTTGAGTGAGGATAACGTCACTCAAATTTCACCTGTGGCACTCAACTTGGGTTAAAGTACGAATAAGATACTACTACTTGGTAACCACACTTCAAAAAAAAGGATACGGAGTACTTGGTAACTGTAGATAAGTACAAACCCCAAATTATCATTCTCCATTATCATCAAAGAAAGAGATAAGTATGTAGCAGAAGAAAGGAAGGAAGTAAAAAAGGAGTAATAATAATGGAAGGTGTAGTGAAACATGAAGAGATTAGTCACCCAGAAATGGATCAAATTCAAGGTTTAGAGGTCGGGTGTGAGCTGTGATGGGCCTGGCTGAGTTCAACCAGTTGAGCCTAGAGCCGGACTGTGTGGGGGGCTAAGCCAGGTCAGACTGGCTTATGGTGACACAAACCCGGGACAAAGGCAGGCTGGAACATAAAAACGTTTGTAATTGCTTTCAATTGATAACCTAACAATTTATGAAATCAATGAGCTATCTGCACTGAGAATAGCTTGACTATTTTTCAATGAAATGAAAATGAAGTATGAAACAGAGCCTTTTCATTGTGAAAATATCTTGACCAACTTGGTCATTTATCTGTTGACAGTAAACACTAACAGCAACAAATTGGCCAAACCCAAACTACATGTTTGACGATCGAGCATAGATACAATGTAAGAGGGACTTTACAGTGAGGTGACGAGAATCGGTCAGTATGTATCATCAAGAACTTACTTGCCCCTAAACACGAAAATCAGGAACATAGAAAAACGAAAGCCATTAACAATCGATAAAGAAAAATATGAGATCGAACCTTCGAAGAACACCGTAAACACGAAATCCATCCTCAAGTTCGCGTTCAGAGTCGTGCGGATCCAGATTTCCGACGTAAACCCCTGCCATTGTCAGATCACCTGCAAAATTAAACCACAAACATCAAACAAGAACAAAATCAACGACAAAAAGGAGGAAATCGAAGGATTAAGGATGAATTCAAGGGCTTTGAATTACCAAAATCGAATGAAAATTGCAGAAGTGAGGAGAGAGAAAGTAAATTAGGGTTTTCCATTTAGGAAATAGGAAATGAAGGAAATAAATACACAGGGTAGAGAATTTGTGGCAGTTTGGGGATAATGGGCTTTTTTCTCTTTTTTTAAATAAATAATAATAATGGGTCTATAATAAGTTAATAGACAACTGTTTTCCCAAAAAACAGTTGTATAATATTTAGACAACTGTTTTCATAAAGTACAGTTGTCTATAAGCCTATAAAGACAACTATTTACAAAAAAACAGTTGTATATAAATTATACATCAGTTGTTAACAATATTAGATGTCTATTAGGAGTAGTCTATTTGATGTTTTGTACTAGTGCTTCCACATTTACGTAGGAAGTCAATTCCCAAGGAAGTTCCACTTCCCCGTATGTGGGAATTTGAGGCAAACAAGCAACTTCATTTTTTGCAATTCATGAAAAGTTTTGGCCGCAAGATCGGTCAAGGCAACCAAACAAGGCATTACATATTAAAGTTTGACGGAGCGTCGAGATGTGTATTGGCCAGAAATGTTTCCCTTCTCTTCATGAAAGAATCTTCCCTGCTTTTTTAAAACAAGATCGGCCCTCCTAAAGCTTGTTGTCACTCACTAGGGGTGAGCAAAACCGGATATCCGATCCGGTTTTGTAAACCGTATCGGATATCCGATTTTAAAAATCAAAAAATTCCTGATCCGTATCCGATCCGGTTTTTTCCGGATATCCAGTTTTTTCGGATATCCGGTATCCGGTTTTATATTTTTCTTCTATTTTTCTTTTTTTTTAAAACAATTTTTTCCATTTTAATTAAGAGTAATTAATTGATTTTTAAGCAACGTTATGTTTTATATAAACTGATATAATAAAATATATTAAAAAAACCTCAAAAAAATGGTATATATGTCTTACGGTACAATTATTCTAACAAAATATTACGTTTCAATACATAATATCATAAATTTACTAATAGTTTTGTTTTTTACCTTTAAAAATAATTGGTGGGTTTTGAATTCTTTATTGTATAATTCATATTAGAATTATATTTTTCATATTTTTTTATTGTTTTTAAAAAAACCGGATCGGAAACCGGATATCCGGTTTCTATTTTCCCCGATACATATTCGCTACGGTTTTAAGCAAAACCGTATCGTATATCCGGTTATTCGTATCGGATATCCGGAAATTCGTATAATTGAAAGCGTATACCGTATCGTATACGTATAATAAAATCGTATCTTATATTTTTGCTCACCCCTACCACTCACGCCAAGTAGCATCACACCTTAAGCATCATCTAGAGAACCACGAATAAGAATATCACGAAAGAATTTTATGATTTCTAGATTTAGATCCAATTTCTTAATGGAACGTTGACATCAATTACATGCATATCATAGACACTCATTTTTATACTAGATATTTACTTGAATTGTCGTCGAGCACCTGATGATGATCGGGTTGCAAGTTGTCGATTTTGAATGCGATAGACGATTTGTCTATAGTTCGATTCTAAACACTACTTGGGAATATTAATTCAACATCAAGAATGTCTTATCCGAGTCAAGATGATCGTGTCGCCATTGAATAGATTCAATTCTGACTCAGGGACTTAAATTGGCTCCAAAATAAAACCCCTCTCACCTGAGTCAATCGAAAAACCAAGCCAAAAATTATCTAAAAACCTTCTAAAATCATGGCTTGTTTGGAGAACAAGGTGCATACTATTGAATGAATAATCTCGATATTATAAAAATGCTTTGGTAAACATTCTACAAACTCAAACCCAAAGATCTTAAAAACTTAATGTCAGACATCGTAGTATACCAATACCCAACATAGGGTATAACAGTCTTGCCGCGCCTAACAATGCCAAGCGCCTTTAATTTGTTCGCTTTTCTTACCTAATTTCTCTCATAAATAAATATCATGTTTTTTTACGCATAACGGAGTGGAAAAAAAATGAACATCAAAAAATCATATCAGTGTTATAGAACAAATATGGTAAGGATATTGGGTCAATATCTCCTTACCATAATACTTAGATGCCTTGTGTATCCTAGCCCTATATATATAGAGGCTCTTCCCCATGTAATCAGACACACTTTAATAACAATTACATTCCTTCTCATAACACATTATCAGCACGTAGCTCAATAACACTTTCACGGTCATGTGGATTTTGCTAACGGGATGTTGCAAACAAACAGTGAATAAAGATATAATTCTTGTAGACAGCGCAACAACACATACAATTATTCGCAACAAGCGATTTTTATCACATTTAAAGCTAGCTACGGCCAACGTTAGTACAATATCAGCGACATCTAACCTTATCGAGGGTCATGGAAAGCATTATTAATATTACCTAATGGTACGAAAATTAATATTCATGATGCTCTATATTCAACAAAATCTGAACGAAACTTGTTGAGTTTTAAAGATATCCGTCTTAATGGATATCATCTTGAGACAAAAATTGAGGATAACAAAGAATATCTATGCATTACTTCCATCATTTTAAGGAAGAAACAAGTGTTAGAAAAACTTTCTGCTTTACCTTCTCGATTATATTATACTATCCTTATTGAATCACATTTTGTGAGACAAACGAAAATTTTTGATCCTAATATTTTTAAACTTTGGCATGACCGGCTAGGCCATCCAGGATCAACAATGATGTGTCGAGTTATAGAAAACTCGCATGGACATCCTCTAAAGAATATAAAAGTATTATCTATTAATGACTGTCCTTGTGAGGCTTGTTATCAAGAAAAATTGATAATTAAACCATATTTGATGAAAGTTGGTATCGAATCACCAAATTTTTTGCAACGGATTCAAGGCGATATTTGTGGGCCAATTCATCCTTCATCTGGACCATTTTGTTATTTTATGGTCCTAATTAACGCTTCAACATGATGGTCCCATGTTTGTCTACTTTCGACTTGTATTGTTGCGTTCGCAAGACTTCTCTCACAAATAATTAGATTACAGGCTCAATTCCCAGATTTTCCTATCAAAACTATCCGTATGGATAATGCTGGTGAATTTACATCTAAAATATTTGATGAATATTGCATGTGAATTGGCATTGACGTCGAGCATCCAGTTGTCCACGTGCATACCCAAAATGGCTTAGCAGAATCATTTATTAAACGGTTACAATTAATCGCTCGACCATTGATCTTAAGGTCCAAATTACCATTTTCAACATGGGGTCATGCAATATCACATGCCGCAACACTAGTACGTATCCGGCCAACGAGTAATCAGCAATACTCATCGGTTCAACTAGTTTTTGGACATCTATCAAATATTTCTCATCTTAGAACTTTTGGTTGTGCGGTCTATGTTCCTATAGCTCCACCTCAAAGAGAAAAAATGGGTCCCCAACATAAACTTGGAATATATGTCGGCTATGAGTCTCTATTTATCATTAAATACTTAGAGCCTTTAACGGGAGATGTCTTTAAAGCACGATTTGATGATTGTCAGTTTGACGAGTCAAAATTCCCGACGTTAGGGGGAGAGAGGTTTAAACTTGAGGAACGCCGTGAAATTTCCTAGAATACACCAACATTAGCCCATTTTGACCCCCATATAAAGCAATGCGAACTTGAGATTCAAAGGATCATACATTTGCAGAATATTGTAAATAGATTACCTGATGCTTTACTGATATGGGAAGGATAACAAAATCACATATTCCTGCTATAAATGCCTTAGCAAAAGTGTGTATACCCGAAGGAAATTATGATAACACAAATGAATCCAAAACACGCTTAAAGCGTGGGAGACCTCTAGGTGCAAAGGATTCAATTCCCAAAAAAAAGGTTAGCAAGTGTCATTCCAGAAAAAGACACATTACCTGAAAACTTGATTGAACAATCAAATACGGAGGAATTAGTTGCACATAATGAGGAAAATGGACCACAAAACAACGAGATCTCTATAAACTATGTTGGTACAAAAGAAAGTTGGGACAGGAACACAAAAATCCCTGATAATATATTTGCATTCGCAGTTGCCCAAAATACCATTGAAAATATCAACGATCCTGAACCACAATCTGTCGAAGAATGTCAAAATAGAAAAGATTGGCAACTGTGGAAGGATGTTATCCAAGCAGAGTTTAACTCATTAACAAAACGTAATGTTTTTGGTCCAATTGTTGAAACTCCCCGTAATGTAAAAGTTGTGGGATACAAGTGGGTATTCGTAAGAAAACACAACAAGAAAAATGAAATTGTGAGATATAAAGCTCGAGTCGTTGCACAAGGTTTTTCACAAAGACCTGGAATTGATTATCAAGAGACTTACTCTCCAGTGATGGATGTCATCACATTTCGATTTCTTATTAGCCTGGCGGCTTCAGAAAAGCTAGATATGCATCTTATGGATGTGTTCACAACTTATTTGTATGAATCACTTGATAGTGACATTTACATGAAAATACCAGAGGGACTTCATATACCTAAAAACGTATCTAAACAATGTAGTATATACTCAATTAAACTCCAAAGAGCTTTATACGGGCTAAAGCAATCGGGAAGAATGTGGTATAATCGGCTTAGTGAATACCTGTTAAAAGAAGGATACACTAATAATGTCATTTGTCCATGTGTGTTCATTAAGAAATCTTCTCTCGGATTTGCCATTATTGCAGTATACGTTGATGATTTAAACCTTATTGGGACGTTTGAAGACGTTTCTGAAACCGCTACTTATTTACAAAAGGATTTTTGAGATGAAAGATCTTGGTAAAACTAAGTTTTGTCTGGGTTTACAAATTGAACATGTCTCAAATGGGATATTTTGCACCAATCTAATTATACACAAAAGGTCTTAAAACGCTACTATATGGACAAAGCACATCCATTAAGTTCTCCAATGGTTGTGAGATCACTTGATGTGCATAAAGATCCATTTCATCCTAAAGAAGATGAGGAAGAGCTCCTAGGACCATAAGTACCTTATCTTAGTGCAATTGGTGCTCTCATGTACCTCTCAAATTGTACTAGACCAGACATTGCTTTTTCAGTAAATTTATTAGCTAGATATAGTGATGCCCCAACTAAGAGACATTGGAACGGAGTCAAACATTTACTTCAGTATCTTAGTGGCACCACTGATTTAGGCCTATTCTACTCCTATGAATCCAAATCAAAATTAGTTGGATATGGAGACGCAGGTTACCGATCTGATCCACACAAAGGAAAATCTCAAACTGGATATTTGTTCACCTATGGGGATACAGCTATATCATGGTGATCAGTGAAACAAACGATTGCGGCTACTTCTACAAATCACTCCAAGTTACTAGCAATACATGAGGCAAGTCGTGAATGCGTGTGGTTAAGGTCCGTAATACATCATATTCAAGATTCATGTGGACTCCATTCGAATAAAAATCTGCCAACAATATTGTATGAAGACAATGCTGCTTGTATTGCACAACTAAAGAAGGGTTTTATCAAAGGCGATCAAACGAAGCATATTAGTCCAAAATTCTTCTTCACACATGATCTACAAAAGCATGGCGAAATAGACATTCAACAAGTACGTTCAAGAAATTAGTCTACAAGATTGGAATGCGTCAACTTAAGGACTTAAGAACCTAATAAATTTTGTAACATCCACGATGTTGGACTTTTCACGATGTACTTTCCTTCGTCAAGGTTTTTTCCCACTAGGTTTTCCTTGTCAAGGTTTTAACGAGGCATCACAAGCTCGGGTCAATATCTCCTTACCATAATACTTAGATGCCTTGTGTATCCTAGCCATATATATAGAGGTTCTTCCCCCATGTAATCAGACACACTTGAATAACAATTAGATTCATTCTCATAACAATCAGAACATTAGCGAACTAAAAGAATCAAAACTGATATGATACCATCTTTGAGTCCTTTCCCCCCCTCTCTAAAAAATTGTCTCTCTAGAAACCCAAGAAAAAAAACCTCCTCCCCTCCCGCCTGTTACCCCCACCTCCCTCCTTTCCCATACTCTCCCCTCTCTTCACCTACCCGTCGCCAGAGATTGTACCATTTTATGGCCGGTCTTCGGCGACCTATGACTCTCAATTCGATTAGTCCACAACAATCGACAATAATGGATCGATTTTTTCTCCGCAAGAAAGTGGGGTATGAGTTTTAATTAGCTATTTCCCCCTTGTTTCTTTGCTTTTTGTGGGTGATGGAGTGTGTTTTTGAGTTACGGTTGATTATTTTCTTTTTGGGAGACAGAACTATGTGATGGGCAGCTTATTGGGAGACAGAACTATCTTGTTCTCCTCTTTGATCTACCTCCTCCAGTGTCAGTTTCTCTTGTATGCAGCAGGGGAGATGTTTCCCCTCCCCTAGCCCCCGTCCCTCACCTCCTATTGCCATGCTTTTTTCTCCTTTCCTTGAGATGCATCTTTTTGTTGTAGATGACGATCTACCCCTTTACCGGTTTGTCTCTCTTTTTTTAGAGACCGTTTGGTGTTCCCCTCGCCCCTTCCGCCCACCATTCGATTTTTCTTGGACGTACTTGTGTTTGGGGTCTTTTTTTCTACAGTTGTGTGGTTGTTTGTCTCGCTTGGTTTAAGTGACCCTCTTCTATGGTCCCGTCTTGGGTGTGTTTCGTTAGAGTTTTTTCGTTGTTTCTAATGGTCTTTTGTGTGGTTCTTGATTGGTTTGGTCTGACTTGCATGAGAAGAGAATTTCGATCGAGTTGTCTTTTGTTCTTATGTTCTTAATATGTTGTTAAGTTATTTGGGTGGGTTTGAGTTGGGGCTAGTGGTGGTGGTGACTGGATTGGATTGGATGTGGTCGTTTTTCGACTTATTTACACGCCGAATAAATTAGTTTTTTGCTTTACCTTTTTTTTCCAATAAATTTCCTTCTCAAGGGAAATATTGTTGCTAATAAAGACTTACCTGAGACACTCTAGCTATACTCTTTCCGTTCGGTGTGGGATTCGCCTTGCATGGTGTCTTTTGTTAGGGGTTGTCTGTTATTAATGTCAGTAACAATAAAGGTGTTTGTGAAGTGGTTTCATCCGCCTTGTGCTCAGTGTGGGTTGATCTGACCATAGATTGGTCTTGTATGGTGCCTATCACTCGGAGTTTGGTTGATGGACTATCTTTGTCCTTGACTCTCTACTTGTTGTAACTTTTGGAGAATTGGTCTTCTGATTGTAGGGTTTGATCATCAAAGTGTAGGAGTTTTATTCTTTATCAGAGACAAGTATGCTTTCCACCGTTTCTTTTTACGCACTTTTCGCAAAAGTATACCTTACTCTTGTCACTTTGCAACTCAATTGTATCAATGACCTTGAGAGCTGGCAACTGTTTTGGTGAGGTGGAGAAAGACGTTAGTGTCCAACGATCCGTTCACCAACAACTAAATTTAGTCTGCCGGCGCTTTTAACTTACGGTTATAGTATTACTAGTTGTCTTTTATTTCGTTTCGATGTATGATAAAGGGATGTCATATTGATTTCCAAAGCCCAAACATTATGTAATCCCAACTTTCTGGTTGGCAAAAAAAACCGATGTTATGAGTGAGCTAAGATTTCGGACAGCAAACTGTATCGAAAGAGTCAGAGTGTACCAGCTAGAGCATGGCAAGATGGAGTATCACAGCACACAGAATTGAATATGAGTACATTACATTACTTTGCTTGCAAAAAAAAATAAAAATAAGAATTGGATGTACATAGTTCCGAGTGCGCTTGTGTCAAACTGTCCATGTCTGACACAGATAAACTCGATGGCAGCAACAAGTTTCCCACTTTTTGATCCAGCTAGAAAAACATTCAGTAGCAATCGTTAATTCTCGACCTATCAATGCCTCAGAAAAATGTTGGAACACTTATTTCGCTAATTAGAAAATTTTGAATACTTTTCTGTGCTGAATGCCATAAAAGCAAGCAGCTCTAACAAACCTATTTTCATTATTGATCAAACAACATTCATTGTACTCAGGTTTCTAGAGAAGAAAATTACTCCATCAACAGTGAGCAACTCAGTTTCATAGCAAATGGCAAAAATACAAGCATATTGTACTAAGTATATATTACTCGTATCAAAATTGCAGCCTCAAGAAATGTTGTAATCCAATCGAATTCTCACGTGTTGAAAATTAAACCCTTGTACGCGATCCATCGTTCGGAGAGGCCCTCTTTCACACCCCTTCCTCTTATTGACCCAACAATTTTCACATAAAAGTAGATACTAACAATAACTAAAATTGATAGCCGCAACTCTACTTTTCCCTGCAAAGATAAGCCAACATCAATCATCAGTATTCTTAATGTCCCAACCGATCTCGCACAAAAGATATTCCATATCACTTTCAAGTTTCAAATATTCAAAGTAACTGCTTCTCACGAATGATTTGTCCCTCGGTCATGGTAACCCACCACAAGACAAAGAGTTCAAGACACTAGTTCAGGAAGCTGCGATCTTAGGTCAATTGGTAAACTGAAGAGAAGACTCAATTAGTAGGACCTAAGCAAAAAGTAATCACGGGCAGAAACTCAGATTGAACCAGAAATCTCAAAATTCGCCCCATCATCGGTTACCAGTCACACTACATGTCAGGGCATAAACTCCTAAACAGTTACAAGTTTACTTAGTACTCCGTATCACTGATCTTAGTCCAAAATAAACTTACAAAATTGCTTATATTCAATCACATCAGCCAGTAAAACCTAGGTCAGAAATCTGTATGTCCATCATAACAGGCCTTTCCTCCAGATAGAACATTCTCATCTTAGACACGCCTTTGTACTCCCTCTGTTATCCTATTTTCTTCCCATTTGCTTTTAGGGATCAAAGCTACCAAACTTTGACCGCAAATGTATTGGAGAATGGAAATTATTAATGCATATATCTAAACTATTTACATTTACTTTCGAACCATCTTTCAAAAAATATTATTTTCGACAAAAATAGTAATGTAACATTTACATATTGAAAAATACAGTCAAAATCATATGACGATTTAGGAATGACAGTTAAGCCATAGACAGCAGAAGAAATCTATAAGCTACCATCGTAAACTCATACAAAATCCATATGAATGATCATGTATTCATGTGACAGTTTAGAAATCATTGCCAGTCTTTAGCAAGAATGCAGCACATACAGATACTACGTGGGAGAAAAGGGCAGCCACAAGAACAGAGAAAATGCACGAATTGAACTCACATTTCAGGAGAAAAGAATGTTACCTTGTATAATATGAGTCATCGTCAGTATTGACGACAATTTTATCACCAGCTACGATGAAAGGGGGTGCCTAAATTAACAAAAAGACAGGAAGCACCAAGTATCCTGTTAATTGAGCGTACAGTTATGCTGGAAAAAACACATAGAAAAACCAAAAGAACTTAAATAAAACAGATTTGAATCTGAGATTTTCACAAGAGATGCAAGATGTACATAGCATGAGTGAGCTCCGATGCTACTTTAAAGTTTAAAGTAACCTAACAACACATGGGGGGCTCAAACGTGAGTTTGATCAATCCCTTGACCCGAAACTGATGATCCAATAACTATTGAGAATAGCATGTTTGTTGAGATTTCAGCATGCATGACCATGAAATAGCAAGCGAGGAATTATATTTAAAACAAAGTTGAAAAAACTGTCATTTGGGTAGGATTAGAATCTCTTTTTAGAAACAAGATCCACATAGGATTGGTAAACTTTCAGACACAAAATACTGGAATGGACACGCTGTTGCTTATGGTGTATTTACATTGATTCCACAAGGAAAAAAATATATTCAACCTGGTGAACACGTCATTATAGCACGGCCATGTTGGCCCATGTTGATCAAAGGGGGCACATTGTTACAAATAGTGCGTATTTGGCTTCTCTAATAGTAATGATGAGTTTTCCATAAGTAAGATGAAAACTCTTTTACTATTCAACCAAATAACAATTCGCAGCTCCTAGAGTGTTTCTATATCTCAACATTTTTCCACCTCTTTGAAGCCTGCTCAATGACGATCTCAATGTCAAGCAAAATTATTTGAAAGAAATTTTTGTTAGAGCACCCTTATCCATGGAGATTTTTTTCTCCGTGGAAAAAATGGAGAAAAAAAAAACTTACTCCCTCCATCCCAAAATGATTGTCCCATTTACTTTTCCACAATAATTAAGAAAATTGTGTAATGATGGGGTATATAGGCAATTGACTACTTTATAGGGTGATGTGTGAGGTAGTATGAGTTAATGGAATGACAAAATGGTAAATACTTTGTTTTAATAGGGATGAAGTTGTAAAAAAGGATAGACTAAAAAGGAAAGTTGAGAAATGGGACAATCTTTAAAAACCTACCCAAAAAGGAATACGGACAATCTTAGTGGGAAGGAGGGAATATAATGTTTTTTTACCCATGAAGTTTTTCTCCATGGTATGGTATGGAGAAGTGCAAAAATATTCATGTGTATGGAGAAGCTATGGAGAAAAATTAGTGAAAAGTTACCCAAATCAATATATATATATATATATATATATATATATATATATATATATATAAAGGAGTAACTTTTCGAGCGATATGATTGGTCCGTTGCATCAATACTCAATTTAAGAAAGTATCGTTATGGTTTGATTATTATAATATAATTTAATCTATTATATTAGTGTGATGTTTTACGATTTTCATCTAAAAACCTTTTAAAAAAATTAACAAAAAATTATCGTAAAAAAAATTATAAAAATGAAATAATTAGATTCGTGATATAAAATGCTTTCATTAGAGTATAAATTTCATATTATTTGTTTCATATAATTTGCTCAAGAGTGATTAATTTATTATATATAATAATAGTAAAGTTATCCCACATCCACAAATTATAATATGGTGATGAAATTCTATATTATAAATACGATTAATCACCCGTCCTTAGATATCCACCAAAAATCTTTTAAGTCTTAAAGAACCCTTAAGATTATAAGCTTTAAATCATTATTCCACATCGAAAAATTATATTAAAGTGATAAATTTCTATATTATAAATAAGAATAATTATTCATTCTTATGATCCTTAATCTCTTAAGACTATAAAATTAAGTAAAATTATCCCACATCGAAAAATTATGACGAGTTGATTAAGTTCTATATAATAAATAAGAGTAATCATCCGTCCATAGATATTAATCAAACATCTTTTGAGTCTTGGAAAAACTCTATCTCACATCGAAAAATTATATAATAGGGCGATAAATTTTCATTATATAATTCGTCCTTAAATATCGACAAAAATTAAAGAGCTTTTAAAACTATAAGATTAAGTAAAATTATCTCACATTGATAGAATAATGTCATTGAAAGAATAACGTCATATGTATAAATTAAATATCTCTCCCTTCTATAATTTGTAGTTATAAGTAAAAAGTGAGGTTAATATAGTAAAAAGATTAGATCAAATAAAAAATATTTGCGATGGAAAAAAGATAGAAAGACGGACGAAAATAGAATATGAAAGAAGATAGGAGGAAGTACTCCGAAATATAATTGTAGCACATTAAAAGATTATCATAAGGGAATGATCTTATGATTATAAATTGACATCATTATTGGTTCTTAGATATCAACTATCAACCCAAATATTTACCGAGTATTGTCTTACAGAGAGATATTACAAGTTTTAAATACAATGCACGCGGATAATTTAATTTGACGTTTTCCGCATATATGACCTCCCAAAAAACACATTCACGTATGTGGATATTATTCTTTTACTATTAGACATTCTCTTATCTTCTACTTACTTTCTAATGTTGCGTAGTTTCACCAAATTATGCAATCATCCAACTACGTGTCATTACCATTCTCTAAAAATAGGCTCGTGTAAGCGGATTCCCTTCTTTTTTGCTTAAATTTGTATTGTTTTAATTATTCATGGATAAAGGTGTATTTTTTAAAAAATTCATAGGATGGAGAAATGACTATGGGTCCCACCGATGGAGAAAATTTGTATCGATTGATAGGGATGCTCTTAGTTAAAGTCCTTCGGACCAAACCCATTTGCGGAAGGATGAAACAAAACAAAGTAAACTTCAAAACAATGACCTAAAGGTTGCAATATGTAGATATAAGGACCTCTAACTTCTATTAGCCATATATAAGCATCTTAGGAGATGTCCATTTGATGTTCACTTAACTTCTAAGAACTAAGTGTCTAGCATTAGATAATCACCTGTTAGGAATCTGTATTAGAATAAATATTTAAAGGCAACTTGAAAATCAAAAATAAAAATCGTTAAAGAAGTACTTCCTCCATCCAAATTATTTGTTTATTTTTGAAAAAAAAAATACTCCAAAAATAGAGGTAAATAAATGAATAGGACAAAAGTAGAATTTATAACTCTACCCTACAGAGTCAATCAATATTGTTGATCATTTATGTAACTTTCATTATAAATTAGTTTTAAAATACAACTGGGCAGTTTAAAGTGTTCAGGAGTATACATGTACAATTTGATTGAAAATGTTGTGGTAACAAGCCACAACCCTTGTTTCTTTTTCTCTCAGTGATTTTACTTTCTACGACATTCAAGAATTAACTTTTATATTTGACTATGTTAAATTGCCTATAAAAGTTAAGCATGTGATACCTAAGAAAATAAGTTTGTAGTGAAAGATAAGAATCTTTTATTTAATAATGTCCCTCTATACCAGTTTTATGTGCCCTTTCTATCTATGAGGAATTAAGGGGAAAAAATATGAACTATCCATTCTATCCTTTGAAAAGGAGGGAAGCGCGGGGGGTACTGAAGAGATTTTGATTAGGCTTGAAGGAGGGGAAATCAATCCCTCCATTGTCCACTTCCTTCATCTCTGTTCTACCCTCTTTGTTATCCAAAGTTCCAAATAAAGAATTTTGCATCACTCCATCCCCGCCACCACCTTTTCTTTCTAAATCTAACAATCCGAACGAGGCCTAAGAGACATGTCATTGTCGTGTTCATTGTGTCACAAGTTGAGGTTTTTTAATCCTTCGTGGACCCATTTTGACAATTAAGTTTTAATCCGACCAAAACAAAAGAGAATAAAGATTATTTAAAAAGAATTCAATAATTGATTATGCAAATACAATTTTTTGAACAGCACCTAGCAACACCAAACGTTTAGACTCCATCAAACATGAATTCAGAGAAAATAAATGATCACATGAATGAACAAACTACAAAAAAAAACTAATACTTCCACTATGCATACTCCCTTGAACTGAAACCAAGTCTGATAATAAGCATGATACAATATAGAAGTACTCACAAGAACTGTCAGACCATTGTCAAGCAAAACCTTCTTATATCTGTGGAGAAGCAACAAGTACAAAACATGACTATCATGCAATAGATGTAAGACAGATCGCTTAGAAGTTTGCATAAACAGAGGGACAGGCATATGATCTGAGTACATTATAATACGAACCAGAGATACAATGAAAGCATAGAGAACTGAGAAAGATGGTATGTTCCTGATAGTGATTTCAATATCAATGGAGTGGAAGAGGACAACTGCAACGCTGTTGTTATTCCTATTACAAACAGTCTAGGATACATTTCCTCCTGAGATTCCATTCCATGACTAAATTGCAATCACATCAATCTAAAGACCGTGCTTGATAATGGGTGGAGAGATATTGTGAAGTAACCGCAAATGAACATACACCGAAAGGAAAAAGTGAAGAACATCAATCCAAAATAAGAGCCAAAGATGCATACTGTGCATTCACGGAGAGCCCCTTCATAGGAGTTTGTGCTTCAATAACTGTGCAAGTAACACGATAAGGCAATGTAGCTGACATTGGTCTGTCATCAAAATAATGTACTCTCACCATCATATCCTCTGCAGAGTCATTTGAACGGAAATTTAAAAGCTTTTAAACAAATTATGTGCATAAGCTGATAAATCGTAGCCTCCACAATTACTATCGCTTTTATTTTCACTCACTTGTTATGCAGTAACTAGTAAGTGAAATATGATTTCAACAACATTTGATAGCTAGCGCAAGGACGTAAAACCAAGGTTACCGGATTCGCTCCCCTACCCTCCGAATCCCAAAACGATAAGATCACATCAATTCGTGGTTCGTTTCTGAATCAATTTGCCCCAATTCGTTAGAAATTTGCCCATATCAACGAATCAAAGTACTTTACTAAAAACACTAAATAGGCAGAAAAATGGTGAAGTATATGCAAGATACTTACGAGTATTTTGAAACCAAGGACCATACTTCGACAGATTGGTGAACGAGTTACTCATTTTGATATGAGCTTAGTAGACTTATCTTTAATTTCATTTGGTAAATTCTCATTTGTACCCTCTAAGTTTTCGCTTTTCCCAGTTGTCCCTCTGCGTATACGCAATTCTCAATTGTACCCCTGAACTCTATTAATTACTCTCAACCGTGACTAAACTAGAATTAGCCGTTAAGTATGGCTATTAATTGCCAACTTGCAGTCCTAATCTAATGACATGGCTAGTGACATGTCGGTCTAGTTGGCTTTTGTCCTTCATTAATCCCTAATTAACCCTTCATTCTAATTTCAAACTACAAACCCTTCCTCTTCCTTCCTTTCTTCCCCTGTTCGACTTCACTGATCATCATTATATCATCCGCCATTCTTCATCTGTGTGACTATCATCATCATCATCATCATCATATTCACCGTTGTTTTCCTCACTTATTATTGCATGTTGTTGTTGATTTCGACGAAGCGAAAACTCGAATTGGCAAGTGTAACTCTTTTGGTGATTTGGGTTACTCTGTGTGGCTCAATTGGCAAGTTTTGTGTTGATTTGATGATTATTTTGGCACAAGTAACTACGCTCCATACTTGATACTTAGTTGCACACAATTCACCGTTCATCGTACTTTGTGGGTAATGTTTCAATCATAATCATATGATGCTTATATACAGTGTAATACTTGATAACTCATTTCTATTCAACGCCCATTTATTCTTGGGTAAGTCTTAAAATTACAGTGTAATTAATAGTATTCCAATCATAATCATATGATGGTTATCTCTCTATATATATATCACTTTGAATTGCATATGTTATTGTATTAGCTCTATTCTAGCTTCATTGAGCATTGTCTGAAAGTATTATTCCCTGGAGTGCTAGTTTCTTGTCTTTAGCTTTAATATTTGCTTGCTTGTGTTTCATGACTCTACTCTAACAGCTTAAAGTTAGCATACTTGTGTTTATGTTGCCACCCCAATTGTGTTTTTGATTCCTGTAACAATGGAAATGTTGCTACTTTAATTAGCTTCGTACTCTGATTTCGTATTCGTCTCGTGATGTATGATTTTTAAACTTTTACAAATTGTGGTTTTACTTTTACATATACCGAGTTTAGATTTTAGTTAGTGAAAGCTTAGACGGTATTGATTGATCGATCAAGAAAAGATTGGGAAATGGAGGAAAAATTGGAGGAAAAAGGAAAGAAATACTTTGGAGGGAGGGAAAGGGTTATTAATTAGGGATTAATGAAGGACAAAAGCGAACTAGACCGACATGTCATTAGATTAGGACTGCAAGTTGGCACTTAACAGCCATACTTAACGGCTAATTCTAGTTTAGTCACGGTTGAAAATAATTAATAGAGTTCAGGGGTACAGTTGGAAATTGCTTATACGCAGGGGTACAACTGGGAAAATTGAAAACTTAGAAGGTACAAATGGGAATTTCCCATTTCATTTTGATTTTTGACATGAGCTATGAGATTTTTTAGGTTATGAAGGTAGAAAGATAAATTGTCATAAAGAAAGATGATCGAGGTTAATAAATGATGTGAAGTGGAGATTAGTTCACTATTTAGGTATTTTGCTAAAATTATTTTTTGTATTTTATTCGTTTGGTACATCAAGAGAATCGTTATGAATTAACAAATTATGATATTTGTAATACGGTAAATGAATCGAATTCGCTAAATAGAGCCAACAGCGAATTCAAATTAAGAATTTGAATAGAGCATATTACAAATCAGGTGTAAACTCGCGGTACAAAATTTCTGGCTTAATTTCATATTTCCCTTCATTTTTGTAATAAATTCTTCAATATGAGTATGATTCCATGACAAAATTATATCCAGTATGTCCAAACAAAAGGGGCTAACAGAAATATAAAAAAATCATTTAAAGAGGTAAGCAGCACATACAGAGTTGTCAGCATATACAACCTTTAAGATAGACAGCAGTCTTTCCAAACAGATCCTTTGGTACTTCTACTTGTTCATAAGTTTCAGGGCTGATATTTCAAACAAAAAAAAGTATTAGGTGTCGTTGCGAATATGGCAAGCAATTCAAGACACAAATTTCATCACATGTCATCTGAAAACAGTACATAAGGCCCAAGGGGTTGGGTTGCATACAGTTGAGATTGAGTTTGTAGTTCACTCTGCTGAACTGGGTTTGCACTGTTACTAAATAATTTATTATTCAAGTCATAAAACTAACCATTTTAATTCATTTTTAAGTTTTTCGGTAGTGTTGAATACATGATACATCCAAAGTAGTATTGAAATGTGGAGGAGTTGGGCTCTTTTCTACCAAACTGCCCTTTTGAAAAAGTAAAACCAATTAGTCAGCTACTTCCATTTTTATGGAACAACTATGTCAATTGAATTAAAACCTTATACTCCCCTTCATCTTCACCTTCCGCCTTCCCCTCTCAGCCATCAGCAAACAGACCACCCCAACATACTAGTACTTTCTCCAAGGAGCCAAGTGATGGAGTCCGAGCTGGGAAACTCTGTACATGGGTCTGACTCGTCTGAGCTGCAAACGACTTTCTTGCAGTATGGCTAAATGGGATCTAAACTCCGGACCGTGTATCTATGCATCCAACCCCCTTACCTAGCCACTAGGCATTGGCTGATGTTTCTGTATGCTTTGTACAAGTTAGCCCAAGAAAAGAAAACGACAGACTCACTCAGTTAAGACAAGAAGATCTCCCTCCGAATACAAATATGTGAACATTTTCTCTTCAACATAAACGCCTGCAGAAAAGCCAGTGTTATAGTCATTCAAGATTTGATGGACGGTTGGAGTGTGTATGTAATCAATTCAATATTTGATTACTGGTTGGTGAAATCAGGACACTAGAAAAGCATACTTTCAATAGCTTCATCAGTGCGAAACCTTTCAGTAACTTTGTTACCACTATCAACATCGCGAAGCTCTGCCTGGATGGTAGCTCCTCCACGGCCCTGCTGAGTGTGTTGCGCTTTCAGAACCTGAAGAAAACAAAATGTTAAAGCAACTCAAGAATAAACTAAAAAAACAGATACCTGGAGGCAGGGGATAGCATACCTGAAAGATGCGGCCTAATATTGATGATCACGGACATAAGAGAGACAGTGAAAAGAGTGAGTAAGGCCGGAATTAATCACAAATTCTTACTTACAACAGTCACAAGTTTGCAACGACTCACACCAGATTAAAATGAAAGGGTTGTGAGCATAGGCAAATCCAGACTAAAAATTTTGGGCAGCGAGTTCATTATATATATATATATATATATATATATATATATATATATATATATATGACAATGTCTTATCTTTATGAAGTTTGCAGTAGCAAAAGTCGATAAATTTAATTAATTTATGTAAGTTTGGGATAGCGAGTGTTACCCTTTGCTACTAGCTAGATTCCTCTCGTTGTGAGACGTGAAAAGATTGTGACCGTCATATGGATGCTCTAAATTAATAAGTATTTACTCCGTAGATGATTCATAGCGAAAGAAAAATAAGTAAAAGCAGTACCTTTCTTTTTGATTATATTTCCGGCTCTAACCTGCAAGAAAAGGCAAAAGTTCTTAAGGATTGGAATAGAGTTCTACAGAGTAGGATGAATGAGAAAAGGCGAGAAAAAGGAGACCTCGGAACCAAGAACTTTGGCACCACGGCGTTGGATGATGAAGCGGGAAGAAGAGGGGAAGGCGAATAGAGAATCTGGAATGGCGGCGGCGGTGGTTAATGTGATTAGGGTTCGTCTGGAAAAGAAGCATTTAGGAGTAGTGGTTTGTAAAACACTGCTCCCCCACCACCGTCTTGCAACTCCCAACACTAACGTCTCCACTCGCCGTTGCATTTTTTACTCTTTACTGTATGAGCCTTCGGAATCACCTACACGGCAGTGAGTGGGGAGAACGGGTTTTTAGTGGATGGTCGCGTGGGTTAGCGCTGAATCCTGATATGACCAATCAAATAACAAGGAGAGGTTTGTGAGACTGCAGAGAAATCCAGACTAAGTTTCTCTTAGAGTAAATCACTGATAACCCGTTTTATGTTGCATTATTTTTGAGATTACCCAAAAAGTTTTTTGCAAAATTTTATCCAATTTTTCAAAAATTAGATTTTACCCCGCGCTCCACCCCACCTTCTCTCTTCTTTCCAGCACTTGTATTTTTCGCCCAGATTTGCCCTTCCCCCTATTAATATCCTCTCTCCTCACTTTATTTCACTCAATCACCCAAAGTTCCCCAAACCCCCAAATTCCCCCAAGAATCCTAACCCTAATTAACGAAATTGACGAAAATTAAAGACAACGAATCATTCGCACGTTCTCGACCCAGATTGACATGTAATTTCTCTTCTTTCCTCTTGCTATATCAATTTCTCTTCGCAATTAGTGTTTTATTCTAACAAATCTCAAATTTTCGGGTTCATTAAAGATCATTCCCAATTTCTGGGTTTATATTTAGGGTTTAGGGTTGTTGTTGTCAATGGTAGTGATTCGAATTTCTGGGTATGTAAAATGTCGGTGGGTGTTTCTGGTTAGTGTTAATGTCATTGTTTCAGGGTTGTTCGAGATCAGTTTTTTTTGTTTTTTTGTATCTCAACTATCTCCACTGAGTGACTTTTGTTAATTGCAGTTATGTTCATCCAAAGCGGGGCGTAGTCATCAGCTGAAGGCGAGAAATGTCACTGTGGCAATGAAGTTGCGCTACTCACTTCTTAGACACATGTCAATCCCGGTCGACGCTTCAAGTGTTGCAAAGAGTATAACAGGATACTTGATACTCGTGGCTGTTCATACTTCAAATGGGTTGACAAATCTCAAATTGATTGGCAAAGGGATGTAATTAGGCAATTGAAGATGGATAAGGAGTTTCTGAAATTGCAGAACTCTGTTCTGAAAATTTCGAGGGACACTTTCTTGAACGGTATTGAGTTAACTGCTAGAAGGAATGATGAGGTCAGGGGAATGTTGAGGTCGACAAGTTAAGAGGAATGCAATTTTGAAGAAGGTTGCCATTCTGTTGTCGGTGATTTGTGCAATGCTTGTACTCGGTATCGTATTTGCTTAGTAAAGTGACTATTAATGTGATTATTGCTCAGAATGAGTTTCCATGAGAGCTGCAGATTCAACAGCAAGTCATCTGCTCTTTTATATGAGCCTCATCGATGCAAGCTTTTGATTGTATTTGATTATTTTCAACATTAATAATATAATAACAAAGTATCGTTTTTAATTTTGTTCTTGGTTATATCATCGGATGAGTAGCAGGAAAATGACCAATGGTAAATTCATAGATATTGCTAAAATCATCATCAAAAATATGAAATAGTCAAGAGAATTAGATTGTCAACTGAATACAACAAAATCAAGGGAAATGGAGTACAATAATCTAGCTGACCAAAAAATGACTCTTACGGTATAAGATACTCTAAATTATTCTAAACCAGAATACTGAGAACATTTTCAGTTGAAACACACTTTAGTCCTATATTCTTTGTGGTTGTATAGTAACAGGTGTTTGGACTTGCTAAGCCAAGATGTTTCTTGACCATGGAGATTGGAGGACAAAACACCGAGAATTGGACTGGAGAAACACTACTAGAATAACCTCAAAAGAAATAATTAATAAGAAACCATTTAAGTATAAACAATGATTTCTTTGGTTAAAGAAATCAATTATTCTAATAAGTGGTCTCTTATATAATAACAAAGACACCATGTTTTAAACAAATGATTTTTTTACCCCATACAAGTTAATATCAAAGCCACTATTTTTTAAAAAATGGTTTGTTAATGATACAATCCTATGGCAAAGATACCATTTTTCAAAAAATGATTTTTTAAAATGTCAAAGACACCATTTTTCAAAAAATGGTTTGTTAATAATATAATCCTATGTCAAAGACATCTTTTCTCAAATAAATGATTTCTAACACTTTTTTTTAAATTTTTTTTCTATTAGTAAAAATAAATAACCCAAATCAACATGCAACATAAGAACCATTTTTTCTATTTTCATTTCTTAATTAATCAAATCGATATCGAAATTTATGTACTCGTGTTGGCCATATCTCGCTTTCGTTCCTAGATCGGGCCTGAATTGGTTGTATATATATATAAAACCTTTGGATACAAATTCGAAAGGTTAAGCATGAAATTAGCATGAGAAATCGATTTTTACGATTGATGTTTATTAATTATTTTGTCAACTTAACACGTCTCTTCACTGAATCTAGTTCAACGGAAATCCAAAATTATGATTGTATGATTATATATCAAATCAATAATTTATACTTCCTCCGTTCCAATAATTTCTACTCCACTTGTTCAATCTAGTTCAATCTACCAACCTGAGTTTGACTCATAATTCGAATTGACCGGTCTACTCAACTGACCCAAATGTTATTATAGAAAATGAGTCGGTACCCTAAAAACATGCAAATAAAAAATCCGACAATAACCCAACCCGAAGTTAACTCAATTTTATAACCTGAAATTGGCCTGATCTAAAGTTGACACGACCCAAATCAAAAACGATCTGATTAACCTGTTTGCCATGTCTACTGGCATGTGCCAATTCAGTTTAAGTAGCTATAGCGACTAGCGAGTTTAAAATTTGGGGGCGAAATAGAAACCCGCGTTCAACTTTCAATCTTCTAATTTCTAATTCATCAACTTTCCCCAATTCAATTTCTAATTTCTAATTTATAGTAACTTTTCGAAGAGAGAACAATCAATTTTGCTGGGGATTTCATTCTGTATTTCAAAGAGAAGTGCAAATCATAAACCTAAACCAGTGATTAGTGAATCAACTCGATTCAATGAAGACGCTGATAATTCTCTTGAAATTTTCGAATTTCTAGTTAAAAATCAAATCAATTTCTCTCAAACCCTAATCCCCTTCTTCTGTCTTCGTCTCCTTCAAATGTTTTTGCCATGTAAGAACCTCTCAAATCTTGAACATTCGTCTCCAAGTCTGTCAAAACTCACTTCTCCTTCGCTAACAATGATTTCCTCTTCCTCGACGACCTCGCCATCGCCAGCGATTACTCTATCCGCAGGTCCGACGTCCTTTTCCCTCTTTTGATTCTCTATTGCTGATTTAGTATTGATTGAGCTGAAATGATAATTGTGTACTGTACTCCCTACGTTAATTAGATTGTTTCTGCACTTTTCGCAATTTGATTGCGTTCTCCAATTTCTTCTTTTTTTTTTTGGTGAAAGGTAAAAAATTGATTAAAAGAATGACTTTACAAGGTTATTGACCCAAAGGTCAAGCATTACATTGCAATTTCCTCAATCCAATTCCTATCTTTAGTAGGCAAATTACTGCTATTACACTCCTGAATTTTCTCCTTCAAGTCGTGCTTAATTCGGCCAAGTAGAACCTCGGGTCTGTGGATGCTAAACTCAATCCTCGCCTTGTTTCTTTCGTTCCAGATGCTGTAAATTACAACATTAACTACAACATTCATCAGTTGCCTCCTCAATTTTGATCCTCTCCTCTGCAATCTCCAATCCTGCAAGCCTGAACATGGGATATTCATTCTAACCAGGAGTTCACCAGATTAATAAGCCGTCTGTTGTAATCACATTCACAGAACAGGTGATCTCGCGTTTCAGCATGAACTGCACACAAATAGCAGCTGCTGTCCGCTATAATCTGCAATTTATGTAGTTTTTCCTTGATATTTAGCGCATTATGTTGATACAGCCAGCTAATCAAACGATGTTTAGGGGTCGTCCAATTGTTCCACACCAAATGCCACCAATTCACATCATCTCCTTGCTCTCTGTAGAGTCTAGCGATGCTAGGAAATACTCTAGAGGAGGGGTGAATAGAGTATTTTGGTACTTTTAAAATTTTAAACGATATATTACACCAAAATCTTATTAGGAAAGATATAATGTAATATTGCGTTAGTTGAATGGCTAAATAAAATGAAGTACAAAAAAAAATGTTTGCTACTATACTTACTACTAAAAAGTATAAGTATAAGAAATAGCAAAGCACGATAAAATGTAAAGTAAATAACACGAGCAGTTTTAACGTGGTTCGGCCCAATTGAAAAGCCTACGTCCACCGGTGTCTTTATTTATAAGTGTACCTTCTCCGGATTACCTTACAAATAAGACGATCACGATTAACTCTAATCGTGATGGTGGGTGTGAGTGATATGAAGCACTCGGTGTGTGGGATGTTAAGCCCACGACAATGAAGGATGTTAAGCCTTCGGTGTGAGGGATGTGAAGCCCTCGGTTTTGGAACGATGTGAAGCGTTCAAGGTGTGAACGATATATGTCGTTCGATTGAGTAACCACTACTCGACTCGTGTATCTATACTATTTAAGTTTACAAAATTTCTCTAGCTATGAATACACTTCAATTGTCTAGAGAGAATAATGAAACTATATGACTTCCAAGCGTAAACAATTAGAACACGATTTTATATAGCCAAGACTTAAACTGAAAAGTATTACAAAAAGCCTTTTGAAAAGAAATGTGATTTTGTTTTTGCAAAGAGAAAAAAGTGTATCAAAGTCGTCGTCTTAAGGTGAGGAAGAGCATAGTATTTATAAGTGAACCCATCCTCTTTAACAAGGGAAGAAGATCACCTTAATTGATGTACTTTCTCACATAATGAAGATATGGTAGGTGAAATATCAATCAATCAAGATAATATATTTAGTTTCCTTTGTTAATGATTATCTAATATCTTTGAGAGATCAAGATATTTTGAGAATCATTTATTTTGAAAACTATTATTCTCTTGATAGATAGCTTCCTTCTTTGACCTATCTTCATTCAACCGACCAAAGATTTCGAGATAACAAAACTATTTCAGATTTAGATCTTGGCGGATTGTGTGTGGTTGTTTACTAAGGTTACTATAACCTTGTTCAAGGTTATACTATCCTTGTCATACAATTTCTTCATTCTCTTTACATTTATGATCCTATGCCGCCTTCCTTCCTTGAACTATTTGTCCGGGTGCTTTCTTGAGTTTTTGCTCCTCTTATTCCTGTAATAAACCACCTGATCTTCCACAATGATCACGTTACTTTGAAACAATTAGAGCATTGATATAATCAAAATATATAAGGCATTCAACCCAAGGTTCAACACTCTCTAATCCAATCATAGCCTTTCCGGATGGGAGTATCTCTTACCCTCACAATTTTGCCACTCATTAGCATTATACGAAGGTCTGAGCAAGTTCTTACTCTTACATACTTTCTTCCACGTCCAGGTGCAGTTCGTAGGAGGTTCGTATGTAAGCCAGTCTGCCCCTTTCAGGTAAATTTGATGAACCCACTTCACCCACAAGGAGTCAGCTTTGCTATAAATCCACCACACCATTTTTCCCAAGGCAGCCTTGTTCCAAATACTATCATCTTTCAAGCACACAAAAATTTCTTCTCTCTTGATTCTGTTTTGTTAATAGTTTATACACTACAAAAAACGAGCCCGAATTGCGTCGGACAAATCCGACGCAAATCAAAGATTGCGTGGGATTAACCGACGCAATCGGCCGCCGTTATAATTTGACGCAATTTTTTTTTTGCATCGGCTAATCCGACGCATGGATTTTGCGTCGGCTATTACGACACGAAGAAATGGAGGTCAACACCCTGTCAATGGGCGTTGCGTGGGATTAGCCGACGCAAAGTCAAACATTCTGTTGACTTTGCGTCGGCTAATCCCACGCAACGCCCATTGACTGAGATCTGACTGAGAGGCTTTGCGTGGGATTAGCCGACGCAAAGTCAACAGAATGTTTGACTTTGCGTCGGCTAATCCCACGCAAAGCCTATTAACAAAAATACCGTTTCTTTGTTTTCAGCTCCCCGTATGCGCGAAATAAAACAAGCTGCAATTAACAAACCCACTCCTACAACAAACGACAACAGCACCACATCCCAAACAAAAGTCCATCAATAACTCCAATCAAAGCTCTCGTACATGTCTTCTTCACAAAACTCCACAAAACAAAACAAACATAAACTAGTATACTGTTATAGAAAATGAAAATATTACAAAGACAACCAGCGCTAGGTTCAGAATTCTATCTAGTAGTTGGTAAAATATATACACACAATGCAACCAGAATCTAAACAAGTAACATAAGAGAGCGGAACTACCTACGAAAGGGACTCAATCTGCTCCGACCCAAAGGGATGACCATCGTTGTTGTCGTCATCGTCGCGCTTAGTCATGCGTGGTCCTCCACTGCATCCATCGTTCCCCATGGCGAACCGTTCCCTCATGAACTGAATAAACTGGTCCTGCTCTTCGCACCTCTTCTCCAATGTCTTCAGGCGCTCTTCTTGTCTTTCGAATTTATCTTCCATACGGTCGTTGAGGGTGCGTTCCTGCGAGGTGGCGGTGGGGAGGTATGTGTCCGCAGATACCTCCTTACCACGGTTCAAGCATGGGCGAAAGAGCTCTTTCGCCACGTTACCTATCCCCCAAAACCTTTTCTTCGAGTTGTAGCCACCTGACACATCGTGGAAGATCTTCAAGGTGTTGGGTACTTGATCAGAGGCGCGTGCCTCCTCCACCGCTTTCTCGTAGCTCTCCTGAAACAGCAACATGAAACAGTGTTATAACTTTAGGAACACATACTATCACATCGTAATTTTCATGCCTAGTATATTTTTTAAAAACATTACTACTACTCACCACGATCTCCGGTCCTCTAGGGTCAATCCACTTGCCGTCTTTCCCCTTCTTCGTCTTCTCCAAGAGCTGGACCGGGGTTGCAGATGGGCCCTTCAAATAACAGTGTTAAAATGTTCAGCATTTATTTACCAATAGTATATATTGAATTATACTCAAATTTTTTACTTGTGTTGTAAGCACTTACCAACTGCGCGAAGGCTGTTGCTGCACTCCTACTTCCAAGGCAGCTAGTGGGTTTGGCCACCCCGTCCACCTGCCCACCTCTCCTGTTCGACGACTTAATTGCTGATTTCTTCTTGAAGCTTGGGTCGGCAGCGTTCTTCTTCAATATCTCCCACTTCTCTTGCGGAATCCATTCCGCCTTCTCGACCCTCGGGACAGCTCGCTGGAATAAGTCGGTTATCTTCTTCTTAATCCGACTCTCATAATCCGACCTGAGGTCGTACCCCAGGTCTATACGCACTCTCTTCTGTTTGTCAAAAAAAAGATTCGTTAGCTACAATTGAATGTATAAATCGTGCAACGAAAACCTTAGAAACACAGACGAGGTAATTACCGCGAAGTGCATATACATCGCTTCCCGAGCTTCCGGTGGCGCCTCCGTCCAGCTACGGTAGGCGCCAGGGGTGGACGCATACGTCATGACTACGGAATCCCGCATATACTCAGAGTACTTCTTGTCGTCCCACCTACACAAGTCAATTATGATAATGTGAAGCAAATAAATGAGTGAAAATTTAGAAAAGAACTGGTTACAACAACTAAAACTCACCAAGTAGCGGAAGGCACTTTCTGCCGTGATAGGTACGATTTCCCAGGCGTGGCAACGTAGACCGTCGCCCCGACTTCCTGGACAGCGTCCACACCTAGGATGACAGGAGTCCTAGGCACGTCCTCCTCCATATGGTCACCATGGCTGCTGGTCCCCGTCAGCATCTCACTGCTACCTGCCATAATCACGTCTACAAAATATGTTTGCGCAAAGTTAAACTGTAGAGTCAGTTCGTTTAGGGAAATTCGTAGTAGTAGTAGTAAAAGTAGAAGTAGGAAATTCGTAGTAGTAGTAGAATATTAGTAGTAGTAGTAGTGGAAAATTAGAAGTAGGAAATTAGTAGTAGTAGAAAATTAGTATTAATGGTAGTAGTAGAATAGGAAAAGTAGAAATAGGAAATTAGTAGTAGTAGTAGTAGTAGTGTAGTAGTAGGAAAAGTAGAAATAGGAAATTAGTAGTAGTAGTAGTAGTAGTAGTAGAAGAAGAAGAAGAAAATTAGTAGTAGTAGTTTAGTAGTAGTAGAGAAATAGAATATTAGTAGTAGTAGTAGTAGTGGAAAATTAGTAGTAGTAGTAGTAGTAAA